>VXBO01004592.1:55152-102249 GCA_013400135.1 Rhinoptilus africanus | reverse complement strand
GAGGGGAGAGGAGCGCGCTTGTAGCGGGGAAGGTGGGAGCCGGCCCGGGGAGGCAGCAGGAGCGCGGGGGTGGGGGGGTGCCGGAGTGTCCTTGGCCGCGATGGAGGGGGGATGGCGACAACACTCGGCTCCCCCCGCCCGCCCACGCCGGGCCGGGAACAATTGCAGGAACTTCTCCTTTCCCGGTATCCTGGCCGCATACGCCGTCTAACGGAGGTGTAATAGGAGGGGGCTGCCCTGCTTCTGCCCCGGCTTCCAGGGGGGGCAGGATCCGGCTTTCCCGGTGATGGAGCTGCTGTGCCCGGGCCTTTGTGAGGGCAGGACGGAACCGCCTCCCCCAGCCCAGCTCGCCAGCCCCCCCGGGAGCCCGGCCGGCTCCCAAGGAGGTCGGGCGAGCCCGCTCCAAGCGAGGGGGATGGGAAGGGCGGAGAGGGCTCTGCCGTGGGGAGAGAGCGGGGGGAAGTAGCCGAAAAGGGGCTGGGTGTGAGAGCGTGGAAAAGGAGAGGGATTACAGCCAAGTAAGAGCGGCAGGGCAGCCGGGAAGCGGGGAGAAAGAGGGAGCCCTGGGAGGTGAGGGGCAGGATCTGCCTCCTCTCTGAGCCGGGCGCAGGAGGCTCTAGGAGAAGCTGGGGCAGGCTGACTTAGCCAGGCAGGCTGGTTCCAGGCTGAAAGAAGAATCAGACACTTAATCTAAGTGGCCTGTATTTCCCACCACCACCGATGTATCCCACAAAAAACGACCTCAGGTTCTTCCCTCTTCCTATTCAGATTTAGGATTCACAAGCAGTAAATTCAGCTTTTAGTCATAACACCTCTCTCCCACCACCCACCCACCCCTTTCCTTGCTTTTTCACTCTGAGTCATCTTCAACACCGGTGTCTGCCTACTGCTCCCTTCCAGGGTTTTGTGGCCTCATCTGGGGCTTCGGCAGCTTCCAGCTCATCCTCTCTCTTTGCCTCTCTCCGTGCCTCTCTCCCTGCCTCCCTCCCTGCCATTTGGCTGCTTCTGAACATATCCCGCTTCACTGCCTTGTTCTGGACTGCCAGCATACCCCCAACTACCACTCTTTTCCTACTAGCCATAGTAGTACACTGATAAATAGCATCCAGGGACTGGTAAAGGAGTACAGGGTGTAGATAAACATGACATCGCATTCCTCCCTCTTTTTAACGAGCTGCTTCATCTGAACATGTCTGGCTAGGTCAGGACTTTCCCATGCTGCTAAAAAGCTGGGCTTTTGACACCTTTCTCCCTCCATTAAAGGTAGTTCATGATTACTGGCAGCGACCGCCGTTGGGAGCATGCGAGGTCTGTGCAGAGAAAGAGAGGTACCGCTGCAGCAGGAAGACCTTCCAGTCTCCTCTAGTCCTGGGCGTTTTGAGACAGGACTGGCTGCGACCGCCGGCAGGCAAAGGCTTCCGGCAGGCAACAGGTTAGCCGGAGCTGTGTGCTGAGAGATGGAGGCAGCCGGTGTCAGCTTGCTCCCCTCCAGCCTCCCGGCGACAGAGCAGGCGCTGCTGTCCTTTTTCATGCCCGAGAGAAAGCGAAGCAGCAGTGGGGTGTGTGTGAGCGTAAGCGTGTACGTGCGTGCACGGAAAAGGGAAAGAGGCTAGCAAACATGGATTCAAAATTTTCCTTTCCCCAGTGGCCGTGCAGAGGAATGAAAGGTCTGTGTCAAGGTAAGGAGCCCTGATCCAGCCAGAGCGGTATACTCCGCTCTGGGAAAGAGAGGTGGGGGTTGGGAGGTGGAGGGGCCAGGGTGAGAGACAGAGTGCAAGATGGGGAGGAAGCAGGGAGACAAAAGGGAACAAGAAAGAGAGAGAGGCTCTCTTCCCCTTCTCTCCCCTCCTCCCTCCTTGAGGGAGGCTGAGAAATTTCTAATCAGCGCTCACAGTTCCTTTCCTCACAGCAGTAATTCCTCTCTGTCCTTTGTTTGTCTTTAATTTTTGGCTCTTGTGTTTATGTTTTGTTTGGTTTTGTGCGTTGTGACTTCTTAGTGCAGTTTCAAAAAATCCTGCGTAAGGTACAGTGGATTTGGTTTGGCTTCTCTTCCTCCTGCCCTGCTCTCCCACGTGCCTAAAGCTCGTGTTTTAATAACAACAGCAAAAGGAGAAGAGCAGGTCATCCTTTATTCCTTCCTGTGAAGTGACAGGGGTTAGGATGTGTGTGGGACTGTGTTCTTCTCATTCTAGAAAAAGAAAGTACAGTTTGTCAAGTATCCTTCTGTAAAGCTGGTGCTTGTAAACCACCAAGCACAGATTGATTCTGGAGTGAATCTTTGCCTCGTGTTTACCATTATTCTTATTAATGCTGTGATTCCTGTGCATTTAAAACTAGAGAGAAGTGTTGCACTGCAGACTGATCTTCAGTTTTGCCTACGGAACAGGCAGAGCAAATTTTTTTCTGCCTCACGACTGAGGCTAAGCTTGGAAAGATTACGGTTAGAATACTGTCCACATTAAAATGTAATCTTCTTTCCCTGTTAAGTAATTTTTCACAAATAATTTAGAACTTGGTACCTGTTTACTTGCCCTATGCAGAAGAGCCACTGCGATGCCATGGTACAGTACAAAGGCGGGTAGATTTACTACCCCTGCTTTCCCAGCCACAGTTTAGGAGAGCAGGCAGAGAGGGCACGCTGGAGCACAGTTGTGCTTTGCTGTTTCCTGGCCAACTGAGCAGACTTCTTGGGAAGGCAGGGAAATGGATGGACTGTTTTATTTGCCTTGATTTAAAGTATTCATCTGACTTCCCTTGACTGGCTGCACACAGCATAAGCCTAGTGTTACTGGGAGAAAATCTCACATTTTTCTTACGTCTTGTTCCTGTGAGATCACCTTGAGTGGGACTGTCACCAGTGGAAATCCCAATGGCATCCCAAGGACAGGCATTACAGCTTAGTGTTACAAGGCTTGAAGAGACTCTTCCCTTTTCTTCATTCTCAGGCTTCTGGTGGTGACTGATTGCTGAATTCCCAATTCTGGGAATGATTTCTTGGATGCTGAACTAAGACTGTAAACCAGGAGCCGTCTGACGATTGTAACAGCTTTCAGACAGTAAATAGTCAGGGTGGATTTGGTGGCCAAAGCTGAGATAATTCACCTGAAAACATCGAGGGTGACTTTTGTGGATGAGGGAAAGGAGTAGGTTGTAAGAGAGTGTAATGAGTGCAGGGAAGCTGCTGAAGAGGGACTGGTACCTGGAAAAGCCCATGAAATGTCCTGAGCTCTTGTGAAAGCCCTTACACAGTCCTTGCCCTTTCAGGGCTGTAGGGAAGTCAGGAGCATGGTGTGCCAGGGGGACAGCATCACAGAGAATGGGTAAGAGCAAGGAACAGTCCAGTGATTACCACAATCAGTTTGCAGAGTCTGGGCTGTGTCCTACACGGAGTGTTTTTGTGCTGAGGTTCTGTGCTGTGAGTGCTGGGTATGCAAAGCCATGCTTTTCTCCAGCTGCTTTGGTTTTGCCCTGTTCCAGGTTAAGCAGTTAGGGAGCTGAAATTCTCAGTTTTGCTACAGAGCTGTAAAAGGCGGTACCATGCTTTCACCTCAGCTGCAGCTGACCTATTCAGGCATTCGTTTCTTCTTGGCTAAAAAAGTTGACAATTAGTGACCACGGAGCTACCAACACAAGTCTGATAGGAACCAGACCGAGACATCCATTTCATTTCCCAACACAATCTGATGGTGATGGCTTTTGCTGATTAATTGCATGGCTTGGATTTAGTCCAGCATGAGTAGGCAAGAATCTGTACAACACAATCTCGGTGATCCCACTGGCTCTCCATTCACCTGTTTATATATTTGTTTATTATCTTTGACTTTTCAGCCTCAAAGCCCACTTCTTGCGCTTCCTGATTCAGGCTTGATCCACATTTGAAAGTGTGGATGGTGTGCCTGTATTCAGCAGTGTGGGAAAGAACACTTTTAACTGATGCACAGTAGCCAAGGCACAAAAAAGAAAGATACAGCATCCTTTTGCCCAACAGTTTATTTTGTTTGGGGAAGTGATACAAGCTACCCTAGCAGCACTACTTCTTACCAATAAATGTATGTTTTTCTGCCAAAGCCCTTGGGTATAGTCTAGTAGTTTTCCTGAGGTGCCTGGTTCAGGACCTAAGGACTTCTGTTCTCCTGTGTGCACAACTGCCACTCCTGTCAATAAAGATGCATAAAATTGGGGGATGTAATTTCTGTAGGTTCATAGCATCAGGTGAACTGCCTCAGGCAAGTGGTAGCGTGAGCCAAATAATTACAAAGACAGAGATGTGCTGCATGCACAGATAGGGAGACCCATGCTGACCTGAGGAATACTGTGAGCTGCCTTCTCTTGGGCTCAACGCTTACCTGATGTGCCAGAAGGATGCAGTCTGAGACCTGTTACACAGAACTACAGTATTTGGCTTTGCCATTTTTTACAGGGTTTTGTGCAGCAGATCAACTTTATTCTAATTAGATGACCTTTAAGGACCCTTCCAACCCAAACCATTCTGTGATTCTATTTCTTAAGGCTAACTTAAGGCTGTGTAGTGAAGGTAAATCTTCCTGGGATTCATCTAGCTTCAGGGAAGCGTAGGCTTCTCCAGAGGGCAACTGAAAAGCAAGAATCTAAGTTACCACTTCTCAATTGCCTTCTTCCTTACTCATGGAAGGCTCTTACGAAGATCAGGCTCACAAGGCTCAAATGCGCTTTTACAAATATCCCCCTCTGTAATCACTTCCTGGAATTTTCTTTAATCACCACTAAAATGTATTAGTGACAGCTTGTGTGTAATGTTGATTATATAGCTGAATGCACAATCTGAGGATAGTTCAGGAAAAGAATCAGAGAAAGGAGACAAATACACATTGCCAATGAGAAACAGACAAACCCCATACAATTAGAATTCTGAAGTGTGATTATTTTTAAGCTCTTTCTGTGGGAGTATGTATATATACACATGCACAGGCACACAAAACCCTGGATTCTTTATATTTTCTGAGAGTAAGGATAACTGTGTTTTTAAGATGCACTTGATTAATATTTGCAGACCTTTTTCTGTGGATTTAGGAGAACAAGAAAGAGGAAAGCAAAATTGTCATGTAGTCATGAGGCTCCCATGAGCTAGATTTTTCTTGTGAAAGTTCAAACGTTGTGAAATTCACAATGAACAGGTTGCTTCTCTGTAGTGCAGGAGTTACATTTTCATGATGATTTTGAAATAAGGGCTAATCTTGCTCTGTCTGCGTTAGTCAAAACATAGCAGAGCACAATTCAGTTTCTTTTTAGTCCTACTTGTATTAAACTAGACAAAGATCTGCTACGGTGCCGTCGCTGAGCTTGTCATGCTTTTTCACATCTTTCACTCTTTTTTGCTCGGCTGTATAAACAGCCCCGAGTTTTGTCCTGTGATACATCTAAGGCTTTTCTTATCTTGGCTTGTCTCTTGAAGACTTTTGAGGGCAGCAGTTTCTTCTTGAAGTTGAGGAAGTGCTAAGCAGACCTCTGTAATTCACGTGCATGGACATAACGTCTAGGTCTAAAGCCACAGTCGAACATCCTGTTGGCCTCTTAGATGGACGCTGTTAGAGCAGTGACGTATTACAGGAATCGATTCCAAACATTTTTTTGGGGCAGAGGAAATAACAGGTGTATAATTTCTCAGTTCAGCCGTATATAATTATATATAATTTGACTTAAATAGATCTAGAGTTTTCACTGCTACCCACTCTCAATCTGAGGCACTGTGACTGTGTTGCTCATAAATCCTATTTCTGGAAAGGATCCGAAAAGAATACTGTAAAAGTTAATAAAGGGCTTGGGATAGGGTATAGGAGATGCCAGATAATTTATTGCACATCTCCCAAACGCTTTTGGGTAGAAAAAGCATTCCTGTGTTTTTCCAAAAGCTGCTTTTCTTTTCTTTTGGTATAGACATTCACATGGGGGTGGGATGGGGAAAGTTAGTCAGATGAGAATTTGCTAAAGCTCAGCTAATCATTTATTAAAGCAGTCCCTGCCTTGCCAAACTCATTAATCTCATTAACAGGGAAGGAGGGCTATGGTGCATGGTTAGCTGAAAGCACTGTGTTTACTAAGCAGCGTACTTCGTTCACAAGGGAAAGATTTAAATATTCACTGTGTCACTATTTTATCCCTGCAGCTGAAGTAACGTGACGAGTCACTTGACCAGCCCGTGCCACATGCTGGGGTTGGCCACAGACTGCGTGGGGTCAGGCACAGAGTTGCCAGATACAGGTCTGACCTGGACCCATTCATTTTTGAAGGTGTTCGTCATGTCTCTTGCGTTCGGATGCAACCCGGGAAGCATGGGTCTGGAGAGATGAGAGAGTAAGACAATGTCACCACGTGGCTCACCTTGAGAAGCATGTGGTGACGTTCTCCTCGTGCTGTGCGGCCCCCATATTTCGGCCCCTCTAGTCCCTGGGAAAAGGAGGCCTGGCAGAAATGTCCCAGCTGCCACTTCTTGAATTACCTCTCTGCCTATACCTCAGGAAAGTGGAGGAGCTGCCTCATGCCCCTGCCACCCCTGTGGGGGCATCTTGTTGGGACCTCAGCTGTGTTTCATGGTGCTCTGGAGAACACCCACACTTCTGCCTTTGGATTTGGGTCCAGGCACTTCTGTCAAAACTAATGAGATCTCCTCTGCAGCTTCCACATGGCACAAATAAGATAGGTGTAATTTCATGTGTTCATTCTATGCATACTATAGCATTCCTGTGCCAATGCCGTAGCACCCTTCAGCACTGCAGGGCTTCACATAGTAGTCCCCAGGGTCAAATCCTGCCTAGACCAGTAACTCTTTGTTAGTATCAGTGACTATCTTGCCTCTCTGAAGTATGCTTTCCCCTGGGTTCTGTCCATACTGGGTTTTATCCCCTGAGAAATGTTTATAGACTTTGTGACTTATAGTTTGGACATTGATAACTTGTGGAAATGGATATTCAACATTCGTCGAACCTCTCCACTTTCCTTTGGTTCTGGCTCCTGATCATGAGATCTTTGCTTGCTTTTGCTTTTCAGGTCTGCAGTTGCCTCCAACTTGACCTTGTCCCTTTATGCCTGCTGTTGTCATACTGTTGATGTATTTATTGCTCTCTGTCTTAAGCTCCAGTGCTTTAGTCTATGCCTTTTTTTTCCCCATCCTAAAGATATCTCCTGTCATTTCACTCTTTTGCCAGCTTCCATCTCCTTTTCATCTCTGGTTTCTGGAGTGGGTGGTTTATTTTTGCTGACTCCATTTCCTCTCATCTTTACATAATTTCTTAATCTCCTGCAACCTGGCTCCAGCCCTTTGAAATTATTTAGACCTAGGTTGAGACCCCTCCTTCAGCTTCTTCAGCTGAACTTCAGCTTCCTGCTTCCATGGTTGTTCTTCTTGTCCTTCTGCTTCCTATACTTACCCTGATACTTTATCCTTACTCTGTTTTTTTCTTTCTTGATGTTCGCCCTTCTCTTCTACTGCTTCCCAACATCAGGAAGCCCTTCTTTGTCCTCAGTCTTTCATTCCTCCTTCAGCTTACCCTAAGTCCATCAGTCCCTCTGATGCTGTGTAGACATCATCTTCTCCTTTATTTTCTTGAATGTTTCCTTATGTCTTTTTTTCACTGTGCAGTGCTGGGGGCTTTGGAGTGTATGGTAACTGGGTGTAGGGAGCTGCCGTCATCAACATCTCCCATATGGAAACTGGTTCCCTTTTCTCATACGAACTTCCACCGTCAGGCCCTGCTGCCCCTCCGCTGCAGAGAGTGTCCCTGGTTACAGATGTCCTCTTTCTTAAATGCTTCCACCCCAACCCCTGGCTCCTGGGCTGTTTCTGTGCCTCCACAGGCTGGCACATCCCTGCTTGGGAAAGTGTCAACGCGTGTTTCTAGTGCTGTGTAAGTGCTCTCAGTCATTGCTGCCTGCAGCGCAAGAAGGAGGGAAGCAATGACGGGCATGCATGGGAGGTTTCGGCCATTCCCCTGTGGGGAGACGGAGTACCTCAGTATCCCAAGGGCTCTCTGCTGCCTTTGCTCACTGACTCTCGGCTGCTCTCTAAGCTACAGAAGGATGTGGCAGCAGTCCTATGTGTCTTCTCTGGGGCCTTAATACATCAGCTCCAGGGTTCAGCTCTCCTGTCAGCTGGTAGATAAACATTACATGTTGAGATCCATCTCCTCCCTGGGAATGGGAAAAACTTGAGTGTTTGGGCCGTTTTTCTCGGTACCTCCCACATGAAGCAATTTCTCTCAGTGCTACATGCCAGCCCTGGCAGGAGCTGTGCGATTTGGATCCACTTCTTCCTGCATCTCTAGAGTTTGGCAGAGTAAGCAGTGCTAACTGGGCACCAGTACTCAATGGGCTGGGCCAGGCACTCTGCGCTGCCTGACTTTGAAAGAGGAGGTGTGATGCCACCGAAATTGGGAGGGGTGGTGACTTATTCTGCACTGTGATTGTTATGAACTCAGGATCTGGCCCGTTGGCTGACCTGCTGTGGAAGTGGAGTATGGCCATCCCTAAAATATCTCTTCCTTATCTATGAACCTGCCACAGAAGCCGTGAGTCATCATGCCGCTGTGCTAGGGTCTCTACAGAGTGTAAGGATACTACGTTTGAGCCTTCAGCCCCATTATGCTGTGTTTTAATTTGTGGCTGTGGGCTATGGAAAAGCAAACTTACTTCTGCTGCCAACACCCGTGCTTAAATACATTGAGGAGTATTGCACCCTAGCCCCTGAAACAGATGGACGTTTTAATTTTATGTATGTGGGGAGAATGGCGCTATGATGAAACGCAGTAGCTTCCTCTTCAAGCAGTGCCAAGGCGTATGACACTCATGTTTTTGTCTTTTAGCTGAAGTGGAAGGGTTGCAGGTCACCGTGCCGGAGAAGAAGAAGGTGGCCATGCTGTTTCAGCCTGCTCTGCTTCGCTGCCATTTCTCTACTTCTTCCACCCAACCAGCAGTGGTACAGTGGAGGTTTAAATCTTACTGCCAGGACCGGGTGGGAGAAGCTTTGGGTATGGCGACTTCTGGTTTACAAACGATGAGCAAGAGGAACCTGGACTGGGATCCTTACCTGGACTGCGTGGACAGCAGGAGGACAGTCCGTGTCGTGGCCTCCAAACAAGGATCTGCTGTCACTATAGGGGACTTCTATAAGGAAAGAGATGTCAGCATTGTCCACGGTAACTCTCCTACCCCAGTGATGCTTATGGGGGGTTGGAATGGGATAGCAGTTGGAATGGGGGTAGCAATTTGGGATAGTGGAGGCTGGCAGTAATTGTACAGTTAATTCTCTTAGAAAAGGCTGCTGGGAAGGAACTGTTGTATGCCAGACTTTTAGGATTCAACCAGCCAACCCTAGAACCAAAGGTCATTTCCTTTCGCACTTCCCTTCATCTGACTCCATGTAGGTCCCCAACCCTGATACAGTATTCTTTTCCCTTTGATGAAGTGGATGGTTTTTATTCCTACTTCTGCATATTGCTCTGTATATAGATTTTCCTTAACAAAGGAGCGCCAGCAAGAGAGTGGTATGTATTCAGTCTTTGCAGGTTAGGTTTTTCTTCCTTGCAAACTCCACTGATTTTTTTCCCAGTTCCAAATTACCTAATTTTATCCTGCACCTCATGTTTGCTCAGCTCTGGACCTCACCAGCTTACCCCGTCATGAACCTAAATCCACACAGCCTTGGGCAGTGTGAAAGGAAGAGATTTCCATGGGGTGAAGTCAAGTTGGGTGGAGATAGGGGATGTCAGGGTCTTTAAACCTTTGGTGTGGAAAGCTGTGTGAGAAACCGTGTCCCTCAAAAGTACAAGGCTTCTTAACTTGGGAAACCACCTAGCCAGAGGTGGAGACTCCTTGGTGTGGAGAGCATGTAATCAGCCTCAGCAAGGGGGATTGTTTTCCTTTGTCTCTGCGTAATCTCTTTGGCAAATGACTAAAGTGCTGTAGAGGAGACACTGTCTAAGCCCTTCTTGCATGGCACAAATACTGTTGGGACCCCAACAGAGTGACATTAGTTACCCCTTCTGCTCTTGGCACTTGCAGAATGAGCTGCCTCTGCGGCATTACCTGTCTTCCCACTTAGAGCCACAGAGTCCTAAGCCTTTTGTTTTTTCCTGAATACTGGGATATTCTGGATAAGGTTAACCCCTCTTCTTAGTAAGGAAATTAAACGAATATGGGACACAGAGATGGACCCAGTGCTTTCAACACTTCACTCTTGCTATAGGTATTGGAGAGAAAGCCTTACTTGTTTTTTTTGCCTTTCAGATGCAGACCTTCAGATTGGGAAGTTGATGTGGGGCGACAGTGGCCTCTATTACTGCCTTATTATCACACCGGATGATGTGGAGGGCAAGAATGAAGAATCGGTGGAGCTACTTGTGCTTGGTAAGCCCTCTTGCCAGATAGCTTTTTCAGCAGATAGCTGATGTATCTTTCCTTCTGCTCTCTCTTGCTCTCTCCACGGATCTGTGCACCATATTACTATGGGTGTAAGATCTATGTAAAACAGTCCCTGCAGTACCTTCACCGTTGCCTTGCACCTTGTGCAGTCATTCACACCTAGGCAAAGTGGGTGGCAAACACTACCAAACCAGAATAGTAATGTTTACACCCACACTGCTCACACGTTACACAGGCGTAAATGACTACAGAAAGTGCAGGGCTGTGGAAAGTCATAACTCTTGTTTTTAAGGCATAAAACAATAAACTTGCAGCAAAGTGAACACTTGAGACAGAGTTTTTTAAAAATAGACACCCATAAGACATCAAATCGTATACTTTTTTGCAGTCTTTTAACATTCCCTTCATCCCACTCTTCTGACCTGTGAGGATGTCAAGAAGCACTGTGTTTATCTGCTTGAGTGTGTCAGTTTGGGAGATTTTTCTGTGTGACTAATTATACTTGTCCAGTTAGAGGTGCAGTTTCACAGTCACCCTAATCACGTCTAAGCTGGTGCTGCCACTAAAAGGACCTATCCTCTCTGCGGTGTGCGTGCTTGGCTCTGTTTCTGTTAAGCTCCCTTGACCAGCGTGGTGGGCAGGATCGGTTTCTTTCCTACTTGGAGGTTTAGCTTTCAGTGATGGCTTCCACAATCCAGCTCACTGTAAAGGTCAAAAAAGCACCCATCCCAGCTAGCAGAGAAAAGCAGAGCGGAGTGGGCTTTTCAGGGACGTTTGTTGACACTGTCTTGAGCCAGCTGTAGTACTTCAACCCTAGACTGCCCCAGGAGAGTAAGATGAGTTTTTCCCAACTTAGCTTAAGAACTGCTGACACCAGCGTTTGTCTGGTCAGCATGCTTGCATGGTTCTTGGCTGTATAGATTCTGTACGTCCTGTGACGGAAATGTTAAAAAGCTTGGGTCTATAGTGTGTAGCTGGTATGTAGAAGCGTACGATAGCACATGTCTGTCAAGTGCCCTTGCTCGCCTGGCTAAGGTCAGAGTTTAATTGGCATTTACGTTTGGAGCTGCAGTTGTCATCACAAAGTGAACCAGATTGAATGGGTGAGTGACTGTGACAGTGCCATCACCTCCCCTCACTCTTTCAGGTATCAGTCAAGCAATGGATAATTGGAGAATGGGTCCCTCCAGAAAACAGAGTCGTACCCCTGTCTAAATCCACAGTGTGACTGCGTATCATGTGCTAGTTAATAACAGGCCAAAGACTGACCTCTGTGAGTTCAGGGGAATTCTCTCTGCCCGCTGGCAGCTGTAGCTGTTAGGTAGCCTCTCCAGAGGAGCCGTCTGTGACTGCATGGTGATGGGATGCTGAATTTTGTCCCTTCTTCACCTTCCTGTCCAGGATTTGGCGCCTTCCTCTTCTGTGTGTCTACAACTGTGCTCAGGCAGCAGCGATGAAACAGTGCCATGGTAACGGGAAGAATCCGTTTTTCAGTGTGTACAGAAGACTATGTGGGGGGAAAACAAAGAAATCCCCTCCTCTGCAGCTGGCAGGATGATGTCCCTGGCCTCAATTCGTTCTGGTTATGTTGGGAGGAAACACGTAGCTTAGGCTGCATTACTTTGACCGTGTCTGCTTTTCTCTTCCCTGCAGCCCGTGGGTCTGACCTTGCACTTTGTGCAGCACTCTGCGAAGTTTGGCAGCAGCATGAAAGCATACTTGTCGTGGGCATACTTTGTTCTGCCTCATGCTCTTTGGCACAGCTTGTGTGTATTTCTTTTCTTGGGTAGTGTGTATGGAGGCAACATTCCAGCTTTCGGAGCAATGCCAGGTTACCTACCCATTTTCCTTCCTTCCTTCTTTCCTTCCTTACCACCTTATTTTTTTCCTTCTACCTTTGCTGGTATTTTTCCTTCCTTTTCCTTTTCCTCTCCCCATTGATGGCTAAAGGAGGAAGCAGCCAGTGGTGAAAATAACATTTCTTAATACTCCGGCATCTTCTGGGACATTTTTTATTCCATCCCACTGCTCTGAGGGAAATAGTGAATACGGATGTAGATCGGAGCGATTCCACAGTCCTAAGGGACATACAGTAAAAGGGTTTTGTTTGCTGTTTGCTGCTCTTTGGGTGGAACCCAGATTCCCTGTTAGAGCGGTTGGAGCAGTGGAGGGATAGTGTCTGCGCGCGGCACTACGATTCCCACAGCCCATTGCTGTTTGCTCCCTGCTGACAGTGGTTTTTTAAATATAAATTACAGTGCTTATTTTGGGGCTGCTTCATGATTTAAGCATAGATTAGAATTTTGAATAGAGCAGAGGTTCTACCCACTCATGTTATCAGTGGGGGAAGACAGAAAAATCCGAATGGAAAAGGAAATAAGAAAGTATCCCTTCTAGTGGTTTCATTTTAATGCCAAGATGAAAGGTGTGTTTAGGTTAGAGAAAGCTACTGCTGGGCAGAGCAGTTTAATGTAATGCAGAAACCTTAAAAGGTTTGAGAGGCAAAAATGGTAGATACCTAATAACACCAATAAATTAATGGAAATTTGCTTAGCTGCAAGTGAAGGATTCTGCTTTTTATACAGTGAATTGCAACATTAAAAATCGGTCAAAAGCTGCTTTATCACAATTTGGAGCAAAATCCAAAACCTGAGCAAATTCCAGTAATCCTTTTTTCTCAGGGAAGCAATCACAGAGACTTCCAGTGAAGTCTAAGTAGCTAGTCAGCCTGGGTCATGACGGGATTGCATGTCGAGGTTTGTCACCTGGATGTGTCGTGTTGACACACAAAGCGGCTGGACAACTCTAGGTAGCATCAGAGAATCCCAAGTGCCGTCTTAATTTCAGGCCTATTCCAGAAAAGCATGAAAGCATTTATTTATATCCATTTGTGCTCAGGAAAGCTGATAGGATTTATAAAGCATACTAAGCGTGTGCTTATGTGCTTTGCTGAAAAGACCATTCAGTAGGTTTTGTTTAGTCAGGGACTTTAACCTTCTCTAATGGAATCAGTGTAGGCAAGGGAAGAGGGATAACACCTCAGAAACACAGAGGGGGATTGGCTGGTAGTGAACCTCCTGTAGAGTAAGGAAAGAATTTAAATTAAAAAGCACTATTAGACTCCTATTAAATATTTTTATTTTGATGGCATTTGGAATCTCCAAAGGGAAACTAGGATGTTGGAAACAGTACTAACTCTGCTTCTTCTGTGGCAGAACTAGACTAGTACAGAGCTTAGCAATTCCATGGCAGGAGTCAAGTGATGCTGTCTACACTCATGGGTTTCAACAGAAATGTAGAACCCTTTGCTGATGTTACAGCTGGGCTGGTGAATCCATTTGCAGCTTTATACATTTTTATATTTTAGAACTAATGTGATTGAATCCAAAAGGCTACATCCTAAATTTAAGAAAGTCTACATTTCTGTCTTAGTAGCTAGCACCTGACTGTCCTGCTTCTTGAAACACAAACAGTCCTATTAGTCAACTTGTTATTCGTGGCCCTGTGCACTGCTTTTTACATGGGAATGTCGTGGGCTTCAGTAAAGTCATTCATTGCAGCCTTTGTCGGAGGGATCTGCAGGTGTACCAGTGCAGTGGATGCAGGGTGCCTGGAGTGACCTTCGAATCAGAAGTACAGAGCAGTGTCAATGGATGCCCCATCCTAGCTTCAGATGGCCCAGCTCACATCAGGAAGCAGTCTACCTTAGTTGCCCGGGATTGCATATAACCCAGTAAGCCTTTCTGAGAGCCAAAATTGACTAATAAGGTGCAGGGTCCTATGAGAGCAGCTATACTGCTGCCCTTCCCAAGCTGTAGAGCAATGGCAGTAGCTGTAGGTATGGCTAGGCACACAGCTGGCTACCCTGAAACGCGTAGGTCTGTGCAAGCTCGGCAACGTTTGCGTTACGAGACTTTACATAGCTTAGACATGCTTCAGGAAATAGTGGCTTCATTCCCAAGGACGTGTCAAGCTCCTCCTGGAAGAGGCAGGAAAGTGATCCACTAATCCCAGTTTTTGTTTTGATACTTTGGGTAGTGATCCATGCGCTTTGCTAGACAGCTATTGCCTGCTTTTTTTCCCCAATCCAATTTGGCAGCTAATAGTACATAAATCATATATTAGCGAAATAACATTTTATAATTAATCTTTTAGAAGCTCCAGCTTCTACCGTTGTTATGCTTTAAATAACAGCAGTTAGCACTTGTTTTTGTTAATTAGGTTTTTGATAATTTCCGAAGTCAGCTAGCATTTAACGTAGGTAAACTGATGTCTTTGGTAGTTTGTATTACCAGCCAGTATTTGGGGCTACACCCCAAATTTATCAAGTCTAACACCCATAGGTCAGAAAGAATGTAGATACATATACATACAGCATATTGCACAGTAATTAATGTACTAATAGAGACATGCGTTGGCTTTCAGGGAGGATAAATCTCTACTGGGACGTGTGTGTATGGCGTGCAATGCTAATAAGACAGTTCTTACTCAGCAAAGTGACTCAATAGCTGATATAAATATAGCCAGGTTTGGAGTCTCTTGTGTGCCAGGAAAGACTGTATGATAAAAGTTGATGTGGTTTCGGAGACGGAAAAGTTCTTGGCAAAATTTTCCCTTAGAAGACTATGGTTTTAGGATTTCGCTCTGTTTCGCTGAAAAGCTGCCAGTAGCATCCCAGCCAGCACTTGGTCGCAGCAGTTGGCAGAGACGTCAGTGCTGTTGGCCATGTGTTGGGGATGAGAGGGCCAGATCTCAGCTGGGGAGGTGTCTGTGAGCAACTTCACAGCGCGGGCGCTCCGACCTTGAGCTGCGCCTTTGGTGACCGAAGGTGGGTAGTGCCAGCAGGCGAAGGAAGCGATCAGCAAGGGAGGCCTCCACTTCAAAATCCAGCAAGGATGTTTATGCCAGGAAGGCCACTGGTGTCCTCCCACCCCTGAAGCGCTCATGCTGTCCTTGCTAGGTGCTTCTGCCCTGCCCTGGACCACAGCACTGTCCCCTTTGTAATCTGGGTCCAATTCCCCTCATCCTTGCCCAGCCTGCTCCTAGTTATTTATTTCACACCACTTAGAAGTGCTACTTGTTGCCAAGGTTTTTTACCCCTCTTTTCCTCCTTATTTGCCAGCGACAGCCACACGCTGCTCACAAAGGAGACTGGTGTGATTAAAAGACCTCCGTTACTAAGGCAGCCATGGCAACAGCCTCCTTGGAGGTCTTTGTTGCCTGCGAAAACTTTGATCTCCAAGAAGGACTGCTGCTGTTTCTCCCTCCAATTGAAGAGCACGATGGGAAGAAAGGATAAAGTTTACTCTGAGCAGAGAGAGCACGGAGAAACTCATTGCAGAACCGTGCTCTCCCAATAAATCTCACAGCAGCTTCCTTGGAAAAGTATCTGATTTACAAGGGCCGCACTTCCTCTCCTGTCCTTGACAAATTTTTTGCCACTGAGGAAGAAAGCGTTCCCTCTTCCCATGAGGGAAGAAAGAGTTCCCGCTGCCTGCCATGGTCTCGCTGCTGCAGGTAGGGCTGCGGATGCAGCCCTCAACGGGAAAACCAATTCAACAGTTATTCCCATATTTACCCAATATTTATCACATTTATGCAATTGCCAGTATTTCTGCAATTGCTGTGCTCCCGACTGCACCTGCGCCTGCTTTATTCATGTCATCATTTCTTTTCAGCTGCACCACTTACCCTAATTATTTTTGTGTCTCTTCTCCGCAGACTCTGCTAACGGTCTGCTTGACTCCACGTTCTCCCCCATCTCCTGCTATTTGCTCTCTCACTGTCACCCACCCGCCTCCTGCGCTTTAACTCCTGTCCTCACTTGCCTCTTCTGTATCTCTGCGCCTTCCGGAGCTGCTCTGCACCCCCGCAGCTTTTCGTCTCCCATTCCTCCTCCTGGCCTCTCCCGCTGTGCCGACGGGGGGCTCAGGGACTCCCTTGCATGTTGGGCCGGGGTGCTCAGCGAGAGGCTGCTGCGGGCGCATAAAGCCCTCCAGCAGTGCGCTGGGAATAGAGACGGGAGTGCACGTCCCAGATCCGTGCTGGAATGAGGACAAGCTCCTAGCTCCAGCAGAGCCACCTGGGACAGCCCTGGTAAAAGGGGGGCATCCTCTATTCCCTCTTTCCCCCAGGGGTTTCTGCTGGGGCGCGGCGGTGAGAGCTTGCACAGAGGACAGGTAGCCCCAGCAGGGGTGCGGAGCTGCGGCTGGGCAGCCGTGCCCGGCCACCTCTCGGAGCGCCCACGGTCCTTCCCCAGGCGGGTAGAGGTGCCAGAGCTGCCGCCAGATGGTCTCTTGGCGGGATGTTACACTGAATTGCAGCCCTTGTGCCCCCCCGGCCCAGAGCCGCCCTGTCCCTGTGCTCGCTGGCCGGCGGGCGCACTGGGTGAATTTGCTCCACTTGCGGCTGGTTTTTGCTCCACTTGTTGCTGGCGGCGGCGGTGGCGGAGGCAGGAAAGTCGCCTTCAGTGAGGGTCAGCGGCGGGGAGCCGCAGCGGCGTGGCTTCACCCGCCAAGGGTGTGGGGAAAGGCTATCAGGGAATTAATTTGTCCCAGGATGGGGAGGGGGCAGAGCTGGGGTGTACGTAAAGCTGCCGGGGGCACGGCAGTCCAGGGGCGCGCTTTGTGCTGTCAGCTGGGCTGGTCAAGGCGGCAGAGTCCGGGCCGAGCTGTGGTGGGGTTTGCTGCTGCCTCTGGCCCCCCCCCGGGCTTTGTGCGTCCCCCAGGGGTGGCTCTGGGGTCCCCGGGGCTGTGCAAGCCCCGCTGGTGGGGCAGGGGGAGCAAATTCCCCAAGCAGATACCCAGCAGAGCGGAGTGAGGCTGCACACGCAGGGAAATGCAGGACTGCTTGTAGGTAGCACAGGGAAACTGCTTGGGTTGTCTTTGTGACGACTGAGTTCTCAAGCACTGTTATTTCTGGGGCATGCTTCTTCCCTCTTCACACGTGGGTCCCTCCTGGGATCAGGAGGCACCATAAGACCCAGCACCAGCGGGGATCGAGGGTCTTCAGGCACGTCCAAAATAAAACAGGCACCTCTTTGGACTTGTGAGATGGAGCTTCCACTCTTTATAGGTGTCACTCCAGTACCTCTGATGCCGCATATCGCAGCCCTAAGTTAGCCATCTACCTCCAGCTGTTTGTCCATTGGCGTCTGCTCTCAGACAAGGGCTGCATGTGAGCTTGTGTGGAAATAATAACGCATGGGAGGCAAGCTGCACGCTCCTGTCTGCCCATACGTTCTGTGTGCACGCGGTTCGCGTGTACATTGTTCCCATACACACACACACACGCAGAGGCCTATACAAGAATTGCATATTTTTTGTGCACGCTTGGAAAATAAGGAACATATTTAATATGCACGTGGAACATAATGCAAATCTAGCGTACTGTGATAAAAGGCATACATTTGCTGCACGTGTTTGGAGCCCACTTGTGGCACCCAAGACTTAAGAAGTCACACATAATGTTGCATATGTGCCGGTATCTTGTGAGCAGAAAGCCTGCACCAGCACTTTCTCATAACAAACTAGTTGTGAGCAGTTTAGACACTTGATCCTTCCAGAAAATGTGCTGCAAAGAATGTCATGAAACTCTTTGCATATGTAGATGAAAATGTTGCATAGACTGGTGGCAAGAGTCCTCCTGCAAAGTAGTAAATGAGGAGCGGTTATCTGAAGGAGCACCACTGGATCTTGTGCCAAGGCTTCAGGAGCACCTCATCACGATGGCGTTCCTGTGAGTACTCGGCAGCTTTGATGAGTTGGAACTGGTTGCAAGGCACTGCCTGCGTTCAGAGTGTGTTTGTTACGCCTCCAGCAGGCATCCTTATGATTTTTGGTCTCTACAGAACCTCTGCTGAAGCACTGAGAAAAACGGGACAGTGAGAATTTGATTATAACACACTTCAAGGGCAGTCTAGAGGCCAAGAAACTTGGGATCCGTCCAGTTCGTCGTTGTGTCTTGAGTGCTGCTTAGTGCAGGAGCTGAAGGGCATGTGGGGAGGTTAAAGGTAGCTTTCTACCACTTTTGCACTGGCTCACCCTTAGCTGCTTCTGTTATGTTATAGCTACGATGTGTATCTCTCTTTGGATGCAGCTCTCCTACCTTATGCAGGTAGTTAAAAAACCTGGCACGATTCTGGCGCTGTGCAGAAGAGTATGCAGCACAGCTGCACACAGGGCTGCCTGCCCATGCACAGGTGAGTGTAAAGTACAGCTGAACACCGTGCAGGACGTTTGCTGCGTATTAGAAACATCCCGGACATTCAGTGCCAAAACAAATAGGCACCAAGCTGCCTTTGGGCTTGGATTTTTAGAATTTGATTTGCCCCCCCCCCTTTTTTTTTTTTTTTTTTTTCTTTTCCTTTTGCAAAGTGATTCCACAGATTTCTACGGCAGTCCTTCCCTGGTTGGTTTGCTTGAGAGTTGGCCTTGTATCGCACAATCTCAACAAGTTGCTCGTGCGTCTTGAAATAAGTAGCAGGTACTGAGAGTCATGCTTCAAGGCTCCTTTCCTGGAGCTATCTCTGCAGCTGCAAAGCCCCACATGGAGAGCACCACCCACGGGTGTTGGATGCATGTGGCTGGCTTGTCAAGGGCCTTGGGTTAAAGATTTTTCACATCCATCCAAACTACATCAGTGCATTTCCAAAGCAAACCAAATCCTTCTGTTTGAGGGCTGTCGAGCATTTCCAGGAGCTTTTTGCATGTGTAGAGCTTAACTCCCAAAAGCTGTTGCTGTGTAACCACGCTAAGGGGCCCTCCCTCTTCTCATTTTGTGCCCAGATGGGAGAAGCTCTGTTCCAGATTCTTTCCCCCCAGCTCTGCTGATACAGATAAAATGCAAGGATGCAGAAATGGCAGCAATGCAGAGGCTCAACACCAGGCGTCGAGCAGGATGACATCAATGGTTGATAGGAATTCACTTAACAGAGTGCGAGTGGGCTGACGAGGAAGGGGACTGGAGGCTAAGGCAGGGGCTGGGGAGTGTGTTTTTCTTGCAGTAACCTCTCTCCTTGTTCTCCTCCTCTGTCTTTTCTAGGCAGGACAGGGCTGCTTGCTGATCTCTTGCCCAGTTTTGCTGTGGAGATTATGCCAGGTATTCAGTCATTTCACCCTTCAATCACCCAGTCCTCTGTCATCTTGTCTGTTTATCCTTCTACAGCATCTATATGTGGTGTACATTTCACTCTTGCGTGTGTTTTATCTGGGGTTAAAAAGGGAAAAGCCTGTCGCTTACTGGGAGAGTGTGTTGGGTTGAGATCTGAGAGATGCTGGGACTTGGGGGAGGAACGGCCATGCTGGGAGCCAGCATACAGAGATGGTTGATGTCATGCCAGGATCAGCGTGAGAGCAGAAATGCCAGTGCTGTTGAGGGCAGGTTTGATACCAAACTCTCTGCTCTCCCCCTGCTAGCACAAGGGTAACGCTGCTCCAACCTGCGAGACCTCGGCAGCCTCACGTGCCCGTATGGCTTCGTACGTCATCTGCTCTTGTGCAGTAGTCACTTCTGCTCCCCAGACCCTATCCTGCGGGCACCGTTATAGCCATCACCACAGATGGTAGCCCAGGAGGTGCTAGAAATAGAGCTCTGGTTAGCAACCTATCACTGGCACAGCCCCTCTTGTGCTGCGTGGCCAGGCCATTATCTAGGTAACAGCGGGTGGTTGGACCAGACATGAAAGCTCCCTGCCCATGATAAATCCCTCCCTAGCCAAATTAATGAGAACCACCAGTTCTGGCCCTCCTGGCAGAGGAAACAGTGTCTGTGCAACAGATTGTCCTTGAAAGGGAAAAGCTGTGAGAACATTTAGCCCTTGAGTCATCTTATCATCCCCTGACAGTGCCCAAGGGCTGTTTCTTTCACACGTTTGTGCAAAAATGCAACTCTACATAAATGTGTGAAGCTATTTTCAGGTCTGTCCCAGCGATGCAAAGGGAGAGAAGGCAGACACTCCCCCGCCTCCAGTATAACCCAGAGCTCCCTGGAAGTTCACCATGGCAGGAGAGGGATTGGTCTTTTCAGCATAGGCAGAAGTTGATTCTCTGTTGCCTAACACTTTTTTTCCCCCACTATTTACAAGTTTATTGAATGGGTATAAAATTCTTGTGTGTGGGTCGGGTAGCTTTCTGCTACCCTCACTGCATGGGTATAAACAACATTTAAGTGTAACAGGCAGCAGCAAACACCATTTCAGCTGTTAGCGTTACTTGTTACCTGAATAAACAAAAGCAGATGCTCCTGCAAGCACAAACCAGTAGTTTCCAGACAGCCAGGACACATAGCATTTCAGCTTGCTAGCCATTTGAATCTCAGGGTTGCACAGTTGTGTCTAGAAGGGCTGTGGCAGAAGATAATAGTTGTACTGGAGGAAGGATTAGGAAATTGCAGGTAAAGCTGGTTGAATCCCAGTTTTGTGCATAAAGGAGGACCTAGCGGGCTCTTTTGCTGTTCTCTTAACCTCATCCAAACGGCGTAACTTCCTGTGAAGTAAAATCCTTCCTGACTCATAGGTCCCTGTGACTGGGACACTGATTTCAAACATCACTCCTGGTGCTGGGTATCTTGCAGTCTGCAGTGTACATACTAACCTGACCTCCTTTGTACTCCTAGAACGTTTTCAGAAGGACCACAGATACACTTGCAGTGGACTTGCTCTTTGGTTTCTTTCCTCTATCGGGCTTTTATCCTTTATGGAGTGGTTGTGAACTGTTCACTAATAGCTCTGGAGATCTGACATCTGAGCTTCATTGCATAGCTGTGGCTGGCACTTCTGTCGTGTGACGCAATTAAACACCCTTCCTGTATCAGTGATGGTCGTAGAGAACAAGATGAGAACATGAAAAAAGAAAAAGCCACTGAGCTGTTGCCTTACTTGATTGGCATAGATTAGGAAGTACAGGACTGGAGAGAATAGTCTGACTCTTATCTTGTTTGCTATCCAGAGCGCCACGTAATTTCATCCTTGCCATAAGCTTAGGAAGCTTAAGAGTAGTCTGGGTTTGGCCTTTCTCTCTCCCATTGAATAGTTTTCTTTGATGTGCAACTTCTAGCTTCCACCTACATTACTCATAGCCTGTTTATGCCCATTTATGTAAGGCCTTTAACTATAATACCTGCTTTTCCTCCTAGCGTTCATCCTCCTAGCGTATTTACTGGCAGCAGCTACATCTGCTCTCAGCCTTCTTTTTAACAGACTAACACAGTGAGCTTCAGCTCTCCTGGTGAAGGGCAAGTTATCAAGTCCCTTCATCCCCTCCAATGCTTTGTGTCAGGCCTGAATTCATCTTTTCTTGTACAAAGATGACCAAAGCTGTATAACATCAGTCACTTCAGATGAAGTTACATGGAGGCCTTGTATGATGGCATTAATATTTCCTTAACACTACTGGAAATTCCTCCTCTACCAGGCGTAGGATTATATTTGCCATTTTTGTGGCGGTATTGCATAAGTGGTTACAGTTCTCCTGTGATAGAATAGTATGTTCCTTTTCTTTTTCAGTTGTTTTCAACTAATGAAGTCCTGTTCAGAACAGAAAGTGTTCTTCATCTTTGAATATATGACCTTGAAAGTATTGCTGCGTACCTTGAAATTCAGTATATTGTTGCATTTTATGTATCTTATTATAGGCTCAAGGACAAATAACCCTTTCTGTAGCGTATCCCAGGCTTCATCTCTAGTGACAATGCTTCCCTACCTCTTACCCTCAAGGTACATTAAGACATTCTTATTTTCTGTGTCAAGGTCATTCACGAAAGTGTTACCTATGATGGCTCTTAGGAGCGATACTTGAGGAGCTGCACCAGTAATCTCCTCTCAGCTTTTACTTACCATTCATGAATGCTTCCCTCCAGCCACTTCCTTATTCATTTGCTGAATTTTTCTCAGCACACAGTATTTATTCCACGAGGACCAAAGTTATCTGCAAATTTAAATGAAATGAATGTTTCAGCCAAAAACCGAAACAAAATACTCAAAAAATATAAAACATTCCACTTGACACTTCTGATGTGAAGTGTTTTGATTTGTAAATGCCAGATCTTTCGCTGACATTTTTTAAAGGAAATTGTAAGTTCTAGATTAAAAATGGCGTTAAAAAAAAGGAATTGTTTGTAAAAGAGTTAAGGAGAACTCCAACAAAGCAAAGTATTCTACATTTTTTCAAGCAGAATGCTGTGGATGATTCAAAAATGACACTTCTTATTTTTGCATTTTATTAAGAAGCAGAAAAAACTTCTCTTTTGATTGTTCCAAACTGAACGTTTTTCCTTGCCTTCTCAGCTTAGTGCCGCAGGTGAGAGGTGCGCTATTTTTCCCATGATTCTGTACTCGCGTTGCAATCCTTGTTTCAGTACTTCTGTGCCTTAAATAGTGATGTACCAGGAGACCCCTTAGTGAATGCTGGGCTTCTGTTTGGAAACAGTGGTCTGATGCTTTTTTTTTCTCCGGGGTTGGGGTAAAACCCTACCCCACTGCAAAGCTGCCCCAGCGCTTCTTTCTTTCCTTTCTTACCATCTTTCTGAGGTGGTTGAATAACCAACCACCTGGGGACACCTGGAGCCTTTCCCCGCAGATTTTCCCTCACCAGCGATCTGACTTCTAGATGGGTTGGTGCATCTCCGAGGTAAAACCAACTTCAGGCCTCCTGTACATTCCAAGTCTTGAAATTTCTTGCTCCAGATGTGTTTACTGACCATTCCCTGAATCCAGGGAGTTGCCGTGTGGCAGGAGGCGCAGCTCCGTGCGCGGAGTTCCCCGCAAAGCGCGAGGTGGCCAGATGCAGAGCTGGGAGCTGCCCTGGCACAGACAGGGCACCTGCTTCCCCCGCGGCGGCTGCTGCCGCCCCCGATTTCCCAGCGGTGAACTTGGAGAAAACTTTTCTTGCTCCCCTTCCCATTCAAAGCCTTTCCCTTTTTCTGTGAACCAGCTCTTCTGTACGGTCCCTTGCAGGGTGTTCTTCAGCCTTTCCCTTTCGGGGCCTGGCAGACATCATTTGAGGCTTCAGCAGGAGGAAAAAAAAAAACAAAACCAAAAAGTGGTTGTTAGGTTTCCTGGCTGGCTGCAGCGCCTGAATAGGATGTTCGTTCGGCACATTGAGAAGAATAATTGCATGCGTAGGCCTAGTTGCGAAGGGGCAGGCTTGGCTCATTTAGTGAGCTATTTATAGCATGCTTTTCACCATCGTTTGTCCCATTAAAACTAGAATGTGGGTAGGGAACAAACACACAAGCAGGACATGAACATGGCCAGGAAGAATGAGCCTTTGATGGGATCCAACTGCTAATGGAGCATGTCCTGCAGCGTTCGTACAGATCTGCTGTGGGGCAAGGGGCTTCTGTGCTGGGGAACCGGAGCTCCTGCCTCCGCGCTGCTCGCCTCTCAGCCAGCCAGAGATGCCACAGGAAGGGATCGCATCTCTGTATAGCTCCATTTATCACTGTCATGTGCCTTTTCTGGATCGACACAGGAGGACGTAGTTCTAGATCAGCAGGGAGTCCACTTCTGTTATTCACCTGTCTGTATTGTCCCTGTGCTCTCCGCTGGGAGGATGTTGCTGCCGTTCCCTTCCACAGCAAATGCAATCCTGTAAGTATCTCCCTTTCTCCCCTTGTTTTCCAGAGTGGGTCTTTGTGGGCCTGGTGATCCTGGGGGCATTCCTGTTCTTCCTCCTGGTGGGGATCTGCTGGTGCCAGTGCTGCCCGCACAGCTGCTGCTGTTACGTCCGCTGCCCCTGCTGTCCCGAGTCCTGCTGCTGTCCCCGGGCGCGTGAGTGACCCTCTCCAAACCTGGCACAAAGCTTCTCCTGCACTACTTCTGCCCTCTGGCAGAACAGGAGGAGAATCTGCTAATATTGCTTCCTTTGCCCTGAGCACTTTGCCTGACTGAAGAACTAGTTCTTAGGGGGTGAAGCTCAATGGTTGAGCGCTCAAAGTTAATTACAAATGTAATTCCCCGAGCCTTCCCTGCCTTGGCAGCTGTGCCTGCTTCTCCAAAGTGTCATGCTCCCCTTCCAAAGTTGTTGTCGTGGCAGTGAATGTTGCGGGTCAGAGCTAAGAGCATCCTGGGAGGTTTCTTCCCGGCAATGCAAAGCAGCTGCCCTCTACAACAGTGCAAAATCCTTGTAACTCAGCAAGGTTCCTGGTCAGGCTCAGGCAGATCTGTCAAGTTTCATGAGCCTCATCCCTGCTGCTTGAGTCATCGGTTCTTTTCTAAAGCTGCCCTGCCACTAGGTCATGGCAGCGATAATGTTGTCTGTAACACCCTGAATGTCTTTCAATTGCTGGGCATCTTGCAGTGCTCATCTGACCTGCCATGTGTGTTTTTTAAACTCCCCTCAGTGGCTTTTGAGGCTTCGAGAAATTCAGCTTGGTCCTTGTCGTTTCACTTGTCCAGTTGTCTCCTGCTGGGTTGTCACCAGTGTTGATGACGTGCAGGTTTCAGACATGTGCCATGTGGGAGGCGGGTGTGATGCTGACTCCTGTTCTTTTTCTTTTCCAGTCTATGTAGCAGGCAAGGCAGCAAAAGCTGGGTACCCTCCTGCGGTCTCCTCCATGCCAGGTCCATACTACATCCCCAGTGTTCCCGTAGCTGGTGTCCCGTCTCCTGCCGTGCTGATGGATAAGTCTCACCCCCCTCCCTTAGCCCCGAGTGACGCCAGCGGAGGAAGCCAAAACGGTAATTTGCAGTGCCAGGCACAGCGTTCAGGCCTCTTACTGGGCGCAGGGCTGGGAAAGGAGGAAGGATTGCTACTGATAGAGTGGTATGAACAGAAAAAACAGAAACTTCAGTTTAATCCCGGCTCTGACAATGACACTTACATCCCTCAGGGCCACATGGTCCAACTTTTTCAGTGCCATCAGCACAGTGTCTGTGTGGGTGCCTAATTAGGTCAGCAGGGAATAGGAGGCCAAGTTCATGCCCGGGACCCCTCTCATTACTGCTGCAAACCTTTATTTGCAGAGGAGAGAAGGATGAAGATGATTTCAGGGCAGCAGAAGCAGTGGCTGTTTTCCCCTTAGAGCTGATGCCTTGGGAGCTTCTCTGTCTTGGTAGACTCTTCTTCCTGCCCTCTGCAGGGCACTGCTTGCCCACTGGCAGCAGTTTTTACTGCAGCATGTTTGACTGTCCCCATGGCATTTTGGGTATGGGGACATGCTCCCTCAGCGTTTCTGGCCAAGAGCATTTGGGGCTGGACCACCTCCCTTACCATACAGAAGTCCGTAGGTCGCTTTTTTTTGTTCAGCCTTTGCATTTGTGAAATGTGAGTGATAAAAGGCTTCTAACCAGAAGGGAGTTGTGGATCAACGTCATATGTAGAGTATCGGTGTGATGACTCTGTCTCGGTGAGGGTCACTGCTCCCGCTGCAAAGGAAGCTGCCATCAAGGAAAGAGAGGGTGGCTATTTAGCCGCATACAAGCATTTCAGGATCAGAATGGCTGTCTAAATTCAAACATGCTGCAGCAGAAGCGGCTCTCACCAAGGCAGAGTCGCCGTACTGACGCAGTATGTTTGCCATTGATCCAGCCTCATGTCTGATTTCAAAGCATCACACTAATTATCCATTGTTAAATTTGCTTATGACAGTGGGTTTATAGGACACTTCCGAGAAGACAAGATCAAGTAGCATAATCAAATAATTAGCTTTTGGAATGCCCCTACGCATCCTTCCCCTGCCCCAGTCAGCATGTTAACCTTTCTGAAATTATAAAAAGTATTTTCCTTCAACAATCATATCTTTTTTTTTCCCTGCTGAAATCAAAACAGAGCTCTGGAATGGAGCATTTATGAAATAGGAAATAAATCAATCACTGATCCAAAGCAGAAAGTATCCAATTCAAAAACCTTTGTCATAAAATGATGAACGACAGCCTAGTGCTTAATCTTTTTCTCCTGTGAAAAATGTCACTGCATGTAGAGCGTGGTGTTGGCCATGGGAACTCCAGGGATTTTTTAAGAGTCAGATCACAGCCCCAGTCTTGTTTCTGTTGTACGTTACTAGTAGAGCACAAATGCATAATGGAAAACTGTGGATGTGTTTGGTAACCAAATGGAACGGCTCTTTGCATCCCATGTTCATTACACAGAAGGATGCATTTATGATAAAATCGAAATCAGCTGGCTGAACTTGATCCCTCAACTCGGGACTTGACAGGAAATACTATGTATTGCAAATAAAACCATTATTACATAGTTTTAACTGTTGTGGCAAGACAGCAGAGGTTCTTCAGATTTTTTTTTTTTTAATTAATATTTTTTGCAATAATATGGACAAACCCTTAGACCTGTGTTTTCGAGCACTGTTGTTCGAGGTGTTGCTTGAACTGCGGAGCTGAGAAAGGGTGATACCTTGCACCCTGTTCCTTTTCTCTCAAGGTTCTCCACAATGCTAGAATATCCCCTAATTACAGGCTGTAGAAGAGAAAATCATTACGTGGCTGTTCCAGGCTACTTATTTGCTGCTTGGCCAGACAGCGAGCTAAACAAAACAGGTAATGGTTGAGTTTATAAGAAAGGCCTTTTCTCAGAAGGAGCACTAATTATAGTGTCTGCCTCCTCCATGCAGCCAGTGTAGGTCTGGTCTGAAATTTGGTATCTTGAACACTTCAACCTTTCTGTCAAGTTTATTTAAAAAATAATGGAATCGGAAGTTCTAGGGGAGAGAGACTGGAGGATTCTGTAATCCTGACTGCCAGGCTAAAAAGGACAGCTTTTGCCCTAGATAGTTTCTGTGCTTATAAATGACCTCTGTGAGGTGATCTAGTGAGCAAACTAAGGCATGAGGTTATTTAGGAAATTTGTCTGGGGTTACATAAAAGACATGTGACAAAGCTCCAGTGAAACCCAGGAGCTTTGTCCTAAACTTAGGGTTGAACAAGGGAAAAATAAACTTTCCGCTCTCTTACTTAGAAGAGTGCTGGCGACGTGTAAGATAGGATATACGCTTATACACTCTATTTTAAATGCAGTGGTTACCTGGAGACTCTTGCGTAGGTTTCCTTAAACCATGCACACAGGGAAGCTTTTTGGTCTGAGAGCCGGACTCCAGGCCTTTAATATGGAAAGTGTGTAAGGATGAGACATCATGTACTTCCTAACCATACTTGTCTGAAAAAAATAGTAGTGCTGCCCTTTCTGGGGAGGGAAACAGCTTACAGTTTTGGCTGACCTGGTTCCACCCACAGAAGAGTAAAAAAAGGCGTCCACAGTTAAAGACAAATTAAACATTAGAAATTTATGAACTGTTCAGGAGAAGAAAATATGGTCTAACAGGAAAGAATGTTCCATTCCCTTTGACTTCAGTGAATGGTTCTGGACAAGTGGTTAACATCTCTGCGTCTTCATTGCCTTGTAATTTAGATGGGCCTAAAAATATTCAGACCTTATTAAAGGGTTATAGCAATTTGCAGATGAAGAAGGGTGTGAGGAGGAAGCAATAATATATTTGGTTCTCACATGAAGGAATGATAAAGAGATTTAATAAGATGAACATTCAATATCATTGCAAGAAGTATTTAACAAATAAACACAGAGACAAAATATGCTTTATCTATAATGGAAAATACTTTTTATGAGCTCTTCACACTCATCTTTGCAGATTTAATTCCAAAGTTAATTTCTTGATGCTAACAGAATTAACCAAGAAATTCATTTTCCGTTTGATACACAGCTGCAATAGTAAGTCGAGCATGAAGCTAGCAGGAAGCCTAGCTAATTCTCCATCAGCTCCAGGAGCTATAGATGTTGCCCAAATAGATATTTGGCGCAGCTTCAGCGTGAGTAGTGGCTCTGGGGACGCAGAGTCTGGAAGCTGCCTGTTCAGGTTCCACAAAGGTTATTAGCGGGTCAGAGTTATTTCCAGCTGATGGTTGTTTGCTGGCCTGTGTATGAATGAGGTGGCTGCTTAGCTGAGCTCCTGCTAGACACTTTAGAAGAGAGAATAGTGAGAGGCCGCTTTCCTGGCAAGGTGTCTGAGAGAGGTCAGCCGTGATGGTGAGGTGAGGTGGAGAGCTCGGCTTGCTGTTGCTTGCGCAGCGCAGCAGGAGTCATCGGTTCTGAGGCCACTCGGTCCAGCCCCTCTTCACAGCAGCAACCTCGCTTCAAGGGAGGTGATGGTCTTCCATGCTGGAAGGCAGAGGTTCCTTGTGTTCTGTACATCACTCTGTCCATTTGCAGCCATTGGACACACATTCGTGGGGATAATAAAACACAGCGAAACTCCAGGCTGCTGTCAGCTGAGCTATCTGGAGACGCGTTTAAAGCAGGACCCTAATAAACCCATATTATGTTTTGACATCTAATACCTTTCCCAAGTAGGTAATACTTCAAGATGTGGTTACTTACCTTACGTGTGCACAGTCAAAACCCACAGTAAAGTACTTTCCTCCTGAAGGAATTTGCGGGATTATTACAGGAATCATTCTACCCATTTCTGAGGCAGAGTATGGTTATTTAATAGTGCACAGACACATGCGCAGCAGTTTAGGACAGAAGGTGCATAAGAATACCTCTGCCAAGTCCTTGTTCAGCCCACACAGTGCATGCTATGCAACGTACTACCAAGCCCATATGTTAGTAGCTTGATGTATCAGGGTGTGGGATAAACCAGAAAGAGCAGGTTGGCTCAAACCCACTGTCCAAGGATTTAAATTGTGCCACGACAGGAGTGCTCGTGCAGCACTGCAGTATTCACACAGGGGAATGTATTAAGCCCATGCAAGGCAGACAGGTTCTGTTTTGTAGTGCTAAGTGAATTGTCCTCACAACAGTTCTCTAATGAGGCTGAATTTGAGGGTTGTAGTCCTGCTTTTTACTTAGACCTGTGTTTCTCTCCATCTTGAAATAGCCCCAGGCTGAGACCTTTCTCAAATTATCTGCTATAAAAGCCTTATTTTCTTCAAAGTCCTGGTAGATGGAGTTCTCTGCTTGCTGACTGCAGACCTGCCTTGTGGTAATCGGGCTGTTTATAGGGTTAGCAGGTGAAGTGTGCAGGGAGCCAGCCCGCCAGAGTCAGAGCTGCTGTAGCTCCAGGCGTGTAGGGGCTTCCTTTCTTCACCCGGGAGTGTGGAAGAGCTAAAAAAGCTGTCCAGACTTCCTCTGCAAATGGGGTAATCCCAGGAGTTAAGCATGTGCCAGACCGACCTTTTTTGTAAAATACAGCTTGTAAAGAATGCCAGAGCAGGCAGTTTCACAGTTACCCAGTGGCCCGATTGTCCCCATCACTGGGTTCGGTGTACATCTCAAGGCAGCGTGATGGTGCTTTGTGGGACTTTCTGTGTTTCCTTCTGTATTTCTCTGGAGCTTCTCCTGCCGCATGCTCTTCAACCTGTATGAGCAGAATTCATAGGGATGGGAGGGTGGAGAGGTCCTGCAGAGTGACAGCTCCCAAATGCTCAGCCACCTGCTTCCCCTGCAGGCTGGGAGCTTACAGCCCCTGCCGCGTTAAGGAAGCCCGATCTTCTGGGACTGCTTCTCCCATACATGACGAGTCCTTTCTGTAGTGCTGAGGAAGGGGAAATGAGTGCTACTTTTCTCTCTGCCATCCTCTGTGGGAGGTGGAATCACTCTGTGGCAATGACACCGCTTGATGCATTTGGTTGTACAGATTGGGCATTTCCAAACCATTTTTGCTGTTACTGCAAACTTTGCAAATGATGCAGCTGCTCACAACTTCACATCCCACGTTACAGACAAATTTTTTTCTGAAGCAAGGACTGACTCACTCTGTTTAGGAAGACGCAGCCTACCTGCCTGCAGACGTGGGCTCAACTATAGAAGCAATGTTGTCAGAAAGTCTCCTTGGACTTAAATGTGTTTTCCTCTAATGCTTTTCTTTTCTCCCTAGCAGTGCGCAAAGGGTACAGGATCCAGACTGACAAGGAAAGGGACTCCATGAAGGTGCTGTACTATGTCGAGAAAGAACTGGCTCAGTTTGACCCGGCTAGGAGGATGCGAGAACGATGTGAGGAGCAAGTGTGGTTTGATTTTTTTTTCCCACTGACTTGAAAAAGAACCTGCAAGTTCATAGTTAGAAGATCACTAGCTTTGCCCTAGAGACAGCCGCTGGGTTATTTTTTGCAGGATGTGCTACTTGGGGCAGATGAAGTCTAGATATTAGGCATCTACAGGTATGCTCTGACTTTAAAGATCTGCTGCTTACCTAATCATCCATAATTACAGCAAACAACGTGTGGGAGGCTCAAATGCTCATGAAAATTGTCCACTTGCATAATTTTGGATCATTAACATCTGAAAAGCAAAGCCTGTAGTTGTGCCTTTTACAGCCTATGGTGTGATAATAGCTGGGTTACTGTCCTCACCGCTTCTGTACGTCTTACAGTGTAGTGCCGGTAAATTCCCAGCACGGCAAGATAGGAGAGGGGTGATTTTATTGAAAGCGTGGTATTTTTTGGGCTGCGGTGGCCACAGCGTGGTTTGAAGGATGCAGAAAGGTAGTTTGGAGCGGCTGCTGCCCTGCAGAAGCAGCAGGGACTACAAGAAAGATTCAAGAAACCGAGGATTTGTCAAGTTTTGTGTCAACATAAGATCAGAGGTGGTGTGTGCATCAGTACTGACAGCTTGGCTGGGGAAGGGGAGGACGGTGGTGAAGAGGGACAGGATGCAAACTCAGAATTGAGCTTCTGTGTGGAACTTCTCACTGTCTTCCGATAGCCTCTTGCAAGCTTTATTTCCCTAAACAGAGGCTGAGGCTGCACTTAACAGGTGTCAGAATACAAACCCAAGAGCGGATCTTTAGGAGGCAGAGGTGCAGCGGCAGGACTGTGCGTGAAGAGGGCTGGCGGTGCTGCTCTTTGTCCCTCTAGCTGTACTGTGCGGAGGGCAGTGGCAGGCTGGGGGCTTGGTTCCTCCAGGCAGCGTCTGCATCAAGCAGAGCTAACCCACATTAGGCACTGGGGGAGGCTTATTTAAAACAGATGCGCGAGATCCTGCAAATCAATGAAGGTAAGGGCTTTAGGGAATGACACTACATCAAAGCTCTGTACAGATTAGGCATAACTAACAAATTATATGTAATTCTAAAACAGTCATTGCTGAGCACACTGTCTTCTCCACCCACAAGATTTACTATAAAAAGACCTCTCCAGATTGGTATGTCAGGCCTCCAGATGTCAATGTGCTTGACGGGGTAGAGACTGACAGCGATTCAGACAGTCTCTTACTTTTTTCTTAATCTTTTTTTGAGGGGGTTGGTTTTGTTTTAGCTGGGCAAATCAGGCCAAATCCATAGCCGGCCTGTCTCACACCAGGAAAGGGGAGGTGGCACAAGTGCAGTGATGGTGTTCCACCAAGTGCAGTGCCCACCTTGTGAGGGCGGAGAGCTCACGTGTCACTGAAGCAGGGCTGAGGGGGGATTTCTTCACGAAGGCTGAAGTCAGTTATCTGGGACACAGCCACCTGATGGCGGAAAGATACCCTTAGAACATCCCACCTGCCAGCTACCAGTTCAGAAGACCTGTAGGTCGAACAGCAGCAGTATGTCCAAACAGAGCCCCAGGAATCTTGGGCAGGATTGGTCAAGGGTTTGGAGAAGAGTCTTGCATTCCATTTTGATTTTTTTTCTAATGGAGGGCAGCTCAGCTTCCTTATGAAGAAGCTGCAGCTAGGCCCACCACCCTGTCCTTTCCTCCCCTCTCGCACATGTTATCAGGTGATACCTGTCTCGTTTCTTTTCTGCAACCTCTCCTGCAGATAACAACACCATCTCTGAACTCAGCTCTTTGCATGAGGACGACTTGAACTTCCGTCAGCCCTACCGCCAGGTGCGGAGGAAACCTCTGCCTCCTGCGGGGGACCTGGATGGCGATGCTGAGTACTGGTCAGGAGTCATCGGTGGGGGCAGCACGTCAAGGTCACAGGCTGTCTCCGATTTCAGAGATGAGCGGGACAGTTTCCGGCACAGGTGAGGAGTGCCGTGTCGGGAGGCAGAGTAGTAAAGAAAGGAGAAGGGACAGATGGACTGGTAGCTCTTCTCTGTTTCCTGCTGCTCTGGTTCTGCTTAGAGTGAAACGTGAAATCTGGAGATGTCATTAGGTGAGGTTGGAATGAATCTGATTCCCACAAAACTGCTGAAGTCTACCCAGCTGGGCAAAGCTAGGTACCAGCCACATTCCAGGTGGGATGTAAAAGTGAGATCAATAGGAAACCAAGTCACCCTTCCCCAGGTGCTCTCTTGAGATTTGCACCTGATCCCTCCAGCACTTCCCAGTGCTGGCGTTCTTTATTAGGAGTCGCACCCTGCTGCTTTGGTGCAGCAGGACCTGTACTCCGGGGCTAAACGACTGGCACTCTGGTGCCTAGAAGAGAGACATCACATCCTTCCCTCACGTACCAGCAGCCCAGTCTCCCAAAAGCAACGACAGGGATTTCCTTCCCTCATATTGTGCCAGCTCACTCTCTTTAAACCTGCTCCAAAATTGCCCTACTGTGAGCTTCTGTAGCCGGGTTCTTGGGTTTTCCCAGCAGGACATACACCTACAAGCTTTGAGGCCAAGGAGAAGCGAGTCCAGCCCCTCGTACTGGAGGACAAGGGAGGTGCACTCTGGGGTTGATTTCAGGTAACATTAGACAGAGAGTCCGAGCTAGCTGCACTAAGCTGCCTTTACAGTCAGCGGAGAGAAGCAGGGATTTTGAGGATGTGATACATCTCTTCCTACAGAAGATGATGAAAACATGTCAGATGATTCATGCCCCAGGAGTGCCTGTTTCCCTCCATTGTCTGCGAAGGCAGCTGAGGGAATGAGCGCAGCTGAATCCTGCCCTCTAAAACTACCTCTTCTCTCCTCCAGCCAGCAGAGATCCAAGTCCGAGATGTTGTCCCGTAAGAGTTTCTCTGTGGGAGTGCCGGCCGTCTCTATGGACGAGCTGGCAGCCTTTGCGGAGTCCTACAGCCAGCGGACCCGTCGGGCAGACAGCCAGGAAACTCGGCGTTTCGAGCGGTCAGAGTCGCACGGCGGCCGCATCGGAGGGCTGCCCCACCAGGATAGCTCCATGGAGGAGTACTACACCAAGCGTAGCAGAGGGAACCGAGAGCCGCTGACGGACTCGGATCGGGGCTGGTCATACAGCCCACCCCGGAGACGGGCCCATGAGGAGAAGCACCTGCCCAGGCTGGTGAGCCGGACGCCCGGAGGGAGTCAGAAATACGATCACTCCTACCTCAGCAGCGTCTTGGAGAGGAAATCCCGCAGCTACGATGAGAGCGGTGACCACAGTGAAACCCCCTCGAAGCTGAGCTCGCAGCCCAGCCAGAGAGGAGGGGGAACATACTATGCCTGGTCACCACCCTCTACCTACAAAGCTGAGAAGTCGCAGCAGCAGCCGCAGCCGCCGCCGCCGCCGGAGCAGGAGGAAGGGGAGGACAGCCTGCCCCCGTACAGCGAGAGGGAGCTGAGCCGAGGCCCTTCGTACAGGGCCAGGGAGCCAGCCTACCTCAACGCCTCTGACAAGAAGAGGAAAAAGGACCCCAAGAAAACAGTGAGGCCATGTCTGGTGTTCCTCATCCAAATAGGCTGAGGGGAGAGCCACCAGGCGGGGGTGGCTAACCGGAGTTTACGGGCAGGGAGGTTCTCCAGGAGAGCAGAGCCTGGAGTCTGACCGTGGGGAACCCCGGATAAGGGGAGTCACTGTGGGAAGAGGGCAGTCCCTGTGGCTGCAGGAGGCCAGAAGGAGAAATAGCTTCACAGCACCCTGTGATGGAGGGGAGAGACGGATGTGCCTGGAACTGGGGAGGCAAGGGATGTTTTTGGCATCTGTGGCCCGGTAATCTGTGGAAGTGGAAGTTTATCTAGGGTTTAGGAGGACAATGGTAGGGAAAGGAACTTCCTCAGGGCTTACAGAAATCACAGGGGATTGCTTTGGCCTTTGTCCTTGTTCGGGAAGGGTTGAGACGTTCTCTTCTGCTGGACTGGGACAGAGGTAGCAGCAAGACACGGTGTAAGCGTCCCTCAGGTCTTTCTGATGAAAGGTGTGAGATGACAGACTGCCATGGGTGCAGGCACGGGCAGGGGCCATGCATGCCAAAGGCGTTCCTCGCACGGGATACCAGCAAGAGCAGAACATCCTGCCGCAGTCTAGTGGGGACTGACGAGCCTACGGTTGTTGGGGAAGGGGAGATGGCTGAAGCGTACTCCACGGAGGAGACGTCGTTAGAGCAGCTTGGCTGTTAAGCCTGAGCTTAAGTGGCCCAAGTGGGAGAAGGAAAGGGTTTGAGTGGACAAGGCTGTTGCTGTTGGGTTGTGTGTCTGTCAAAGCTACATTTGTTCCTTGGGTGCTTTCCTGTTGACATTTCTCTTCTCTCTTTCCTCTCAGAACGATTTCCCAACGAGGATGTCCCTCGTGGTTTGAAGTTGTTGTGGACGTGGCATGTTGACGAGCTGGATACTGTGAGGTGACGGGTGGAAAAGATGCAGAGCAACAAGCAAGACAGGCCTCCGTGAACCTTCACAGCTACCAGCCATGGACTTTTTGTTTCAATTGTTTGTTTCATCGGGGGAGCAGAGGCTTTTGTAAGAGATGGACTCCCATGAGCAGCTCTGGGAGACTGCCAGGAAAATGAGGCCAGGGTTCTCTTTGGCACCCTGCTTTCCAGTGCCCTCCATTCTGTGCTGGAAGGCAGCCACGTCCCTACTGTCCCTGCAGCCCTGAACTTCAAGCGAGGCTGCCTTCGTGCCTCTTGCCCTGTCTGATGTGCAGAGAGAGGCCTGTGTGCATACATACCTCTTGCTTTCTCTGCCTCCTCAGTTCTCTGTTTGGATTAAATACTGTCTCCATACTTATACTTAGAGCCTTTTCTGTATCATCCCCATGCTGGGAGGAGGCCTTGTTCTTACAGCTGCAGACCGCCTCCAGCTGATGGGGCCCTAAATTGCAAAAGAAAGTCTACATCCTTTTCCGACACTATTGAAAAAGACTGATGAAGTGTTACTTTGTCGAGGGCTGAGCAGAGAGAGAGAGAGGGGGAGACAGTTACGGCCTGGTTTGTCCAATGTATTTAGTTCTGTTCATTGTGTGATGAGAGTTGCAGGTGAGATTGATGTATTGTTTTGAAAGTGGATCAAAGTATCTTTTATTGTGATGAGAGCATGATGTGTTTTTTCCCCCATCCCCAACTGTGGTTTGGTTTGACACAGTTGCATTTTCTTGCAGCTGAGCTGTGACCTTGTAGAGCTTCACACTAGAATATCTACTCCACCACATCATAAGCAGTGCTCCAGCACCACCAGACGTCTCTGCCTGGTGAGTGCCCCTTCTGTTTCAACGAAGCAAAAAAGGGAAGAAGTCTCAGCGACAGGGCAGCTGCAGATCTTCGTTCTGTGCTACTGGTAGTACTCCTTTCTGGTCATTGTTCCCAGACATTGAAGAAGCAGTAACAGCAATGGAAAAAGAATTCACGCTGTGGATGAACACAAGCTTTGAAAGTCACCTTTTTCACTTACAGCCATTTCATTCACTTGACTTGTGACATGGTTTTAGTGGCTGTTGTCTCAGGAACACCTGAATTTAGAAGTGAGTGCTTCCCACCATCTGGAAGCCTGACATTTTGGTTTTCATAGGGCATAATGCAGTCATTTCTTTAATTTTTAGCTGCTAAAATCATAACGTGAAGGAAGATGATGGGAACATTTTAAAGTCTGGCATCTTGTTCCCCGTTATGCCTAGAAACAACATAGTGCCCTACTGTGTTATGCCGTACCGCTGTCAGCCTCTGAAATGCCGTCTCTGTTGTTACTCTGGATATTTGGGGAGCTTTCTGGCCTTGGGTGCTGACTCTGGCAATACTGTTTTGAACACGAGATTTATTAACATTGTTTCAGTTCTCTATAAAAATGACAGATTAATTTCTGTATTACTCCTTTGCCGTATTAGTTCACCAGGAGTGGTCAGAGGAGAGGAAGGATAACCTACATGGATTTGATGACGGAGCAGTTTTCATGCTAGAAGGTGGATTGATGAAAGGATGGCTTTCTTCTCCTCTCATGCTCTTCTAGCGATGAATGTAGTTTTGTAAATCCCAGTCCAGGGTCTTCTTGGCCAGAGAAGGATTAGACTGCAGGGGCGCATGCAGTCATGGAGTCACAGAACGGTTTGGGCAGGAAGGGAGCTTTAAAGGTCCCGTGGGCAGGGACATCTTCCATTAGATCAGGTTGTTCAAAGCCCCATCCGACCTGGCCTTGAATGCTTCCAATGGTGGGACGTCCGCAACTTCTCAGGGCGACCTCTTCCAGTGTCTCACCACCCTCATCATAAATAATTTCTTTAAATCCGCCCTCTTTGAGTTTAAAACCGGTGCCACTGGTAAAAAGTCACTGTCTTTCTTCCAAAACCCCCTTTAAGTAGTGGAAGGCTGCAATAAGTTCTCCCTAGTACCTTCTCCAGGCTGAACAACCCCAGCTGTCTCAGACTGTCCTCACAGGAGAGGTGCTCCAGACGTCTGACCATTTCCATGACCCTCCTCTGGCCCTGCTGCCACAGGTCCATGGCTTTCTTGTGCTGGGGGCCCCAGAGCTGGACGCAGTACTGCAGGTGGCATCTCACTAGAGCAGAGTAGAGGGGCAGAATCCCCTCCCTTGACCTGCTGGCCATGCTTCTCTTGATGCAGCCCAGGGTACAGTTGGCTTTCTGGGCTGCGAGCACACATTGCGGGCTCATGTCCAGTTTTCATCCATCACTGTCCCCAAGTCCTCTGCAGGGCTGCTCTGAATCCATTATTCCCCGAGCCTATACTGATGCTGGGCATTTCCCATCCCAGGTGTAGGACCTTGACTTGGCCTTGTCGAATTTAATGAGGTACACATGGGCCCACTCCTCAAGCCTGTCAGGGTCCCTCTGGATGGCATCCCTTCCCTCCAGCAAATCAACTGCACCGCTCAGCTCGGTGTCGCCCACAAACTTGCCGAGGGTATGTTCAGTCCCACCGTCTATGTCATTAATAAAGATTGAATTGTATTGGTCCCAATGCCACTTGGTACCAATCTCCATTTGGACATTGCGCCATTGACTGCAATTCTTTGGATGTGGCCATCCAGCCACTTCCTTATCTATGGAATAGTCCATCCATCAAACCCATATCTCTCCAGTTTAGAGGCAAGGATGTGTGGGAACACATCAAAGGCCTTAGAGAAGTCAAGGTAGATGACATCAGTTGCTCTCCCCCTTATCCGCCAATCCATCATAGAAGGCCTCCAGACAGTCAGGCACAATGTGCCCTTTGTGAAGCCATGTTGGCTGTCTCGAATCACCACCCTGCCATCCATATACCTTCACCACCCTGCCATCCATATACCTTCACCACCCTGCCATCCATATACCTTCACCACCCTGCCATCCATATACCTTGACATAGCTTCCAGGAGGATCTGTTCTGTGATCTTACTGGGCACAGAGGTGAGCTTGACTGGTTGTTCTCCTTTTCACCTTTTTTTTTTTTAAAAGTGGGGGTGCTGTTTCCCTTTTTCCCATCACTGGGGTCTTTGCCTGACTGGCATGACTTTTCAGATAGGGAGAGCGGCTTAGCAGCTACATTTGCCAGCTACATGGCAACTACATCTACTTGTATTGTGGCTGGAGAAACTAAATTTCAAGTATTTTCATCTTTTCTCACCTTGAATGTATGTTACTAGGAAAACTACAGCTCAGTTAACAAGAGGTAGGTAGCTGGTTGTCATCTGAGGTCTCCATGGCCTTGAGAAGTCTGCAGAGTTACACTACGTGTTATTTTAAATAAAACGTTTCATCCCTGACATGTGATGATACTAGCAGCAACAAACGTTTATGTTCTGATAGTCTGAAAAAACCTTAGGAACTCCTCTGCCACAAATTTTAAGGGAGTTTAGCCTGCTCTCTTTTCCATCAGGCATCCACGCAGACCCAGGAAACATTTTACATGGAAATTTGAAAGTGCATCTGCAACGATGGCTGGGTCAGAAAGGGGCCAAAACTTCAATTTACAGTCTCTGCATACCTATATCTTTTAAATCGTACTGAAAGCCGGGGCGTTACAGCCCCCCTCTCGTTTCAGTTATGCCTGTCCCTTATCTCCACAGTTACTGTAGTTTATTTGATCAAGCCCTCAGGAATGAGTTGTGTGTATTAAAAATACAAGCCTTCCCCTCGTTCATTGGAATCAGTTTTCTTTGCTTGTACTTTAGGCCATTTGTACAGTATGTGTAGGAAGTTGCCATTTATGTATCTAGCTTATAAATAAGTAGTTGCAAGCTAATTCTTTTAAGAAAAAAGATTTTAATTGTAGAAACAGCTGTTCGTAAGGACTGTCCAACATTTCTTCTGTATCCAAGTACCTGGGAAAGTACTGAAGATTTTATGACTAGTGATTCTAAGAGTTTTACCAGATGATAAAAACTTCAGCTTCAAAAAAAAAAAAAAGAGCAGGTTTTAATTCCCTGAAGTCAGATCTGGGCCGAACCCATCAGTTGGCTCCGCCTTTGCTCTAAAATTTTAAATTTCCTATCTCCGTATACAGATCTGAAGGAATTTTCAGTTATTGATAGTGCCTGTCCTCAAGCCGTCTTTATTTTTCCCGTTAGACGTGTGTCTGGAGCAGCACCAAGTGGACCAAATCAAGAAGTGAGGGGTCACCTAGAGTAGGGCTTCCATCTCTATAGCATCACACCACTAATTAGCCATGGCTCTTGGAGCAGAGAGGAGCAGAGGGCCAGAGGCTGAGAGGAGACTCCTCTTTCAGAAAAGAAGTAACGGTTTGTGTCTGCACTATCTTTCAGAACACCTGCAGAACGCTGGCACTGGAAAATAAGGAGCCTGATCATTATGGGGGTCTCAAATTATAAAATCTCCAGCGATCAATTTTTATTGCTGACACGAAATCCTTTTCGTAAAGGTTATGGACATCTGGGTCATATCAAGGACATGGATGGTTTTGTGGCCTTAAAATGAAGCATCACAACAGTGACTTGCTAAGAAGACAACTAAGATGACAAGTGAAACCTGTAAAAAAAGAGAAAAAAAAAAAGCGCCTTTAGAGCAACAGCAGGATCAAGCAGCAGCGGTAAATTTGGCTGTGCTGTCAAAAATATCATCTGGGATACTGAAAAAAGTTTTGACATAATGGAATGAGAAAATAAATACCACTGGTAATGACTTCTCAACAATCCTATTACTCCTTTAACGTACACTGTAAAAATTCCAGGGGGTGGCTTCAGCGTGGATATCGTGAGATCGCTCCATTTCCACTGCAATGGAAAATTAACGAAACTAGCACTTTGAATACTTACAACTATGAGAACCTCCAACATCTATCACCTGGGAAAGGCAGCCAGAATTATTCATGTCTTTGTGCTGGTATATAATGTCGGGGACGGGAACTGTAAGCATCCCAGCTTTTGTTGCTGTTACTAGGTCAGGGATGGCCATCGGCAGCGTGCCCCGGGCCCACCTCACCTTCCCTGCGGCCAGCACCCGCAGCTGTGTGTGTCCCGACTTTCCCCAAGAGGTCCCAGCTCCTCCTCTGGTGTCTGGGTCTCTCCGTAGCTCACTGAGTTGTGCTATTCCATCTGGCTTGTGGCTCTGGGTACCCGCTGCCCGTGGATCAGCCGTTGCGCTGCTTTCCTGGCCTTTTCCAACAAGCCCCCTTCCAGGTGAGCAACACCAGTTCACCTGTAACGGAAAAAATCACCAAAGACACTGTTACCAGCCGGTCCTCTCCAGAGTTATCTAAAACTGGCCAGAGGGATTCGTGGGAGGGAGTAGCAAAGAAAGTATCGGGCATTTTAAGATGGAACTGGCCTTTTTCAGGGAGGAGAGTAAGGGCATTCTCCGAGCATGTGTTTCAGGGAGTTTCAGGAGAGTCACCCACGTAGGGATGCCACCACTGGCGTGTGACTGGCTTCTTCCGATGAGGGTGATCTGGGATGGTGCAGAAGAGCTTTGCTTGGTCAGGCTGCCAGCCCACTGCAGTTCCAGGCTCTCTGGAGCAAAGTAACTGCTAACTCTCCCTGTCCTCCAGGAGGACTCTGTCTCTTGATCCAAGGCCCCTCCCAGAGCTTCTCTGCAGAGATGCAGGAGAGCCCCTGGGCTGCCGAATACACATCCCTGGGAAGGAGCGAACGCAGAACATTTCAGAAGTCAAACCGAACCACAGACTGTTACGTGAACACGACACCACGGCTGTTTATCATGCCCGGGCTATTCTGAAAATAAATATAATATCATGGAGATTGTTTTGATGAGAAACAGCCGGAACCTACCTTCCGTTTTCTCCAGGGAGCTTTCACACAGGGTTGCGGGTGAGGATGTGTTCTGTGTCCCTAAGTACAGGGTTTGGGGACATGGGGAAACAGAACTTTAGCTCATTCCTTGACTGGGTCCAGGAGCAATGAGACCTTTGGCATAAGCCAGATGCTGCACATCTGACCCTGTGACTCCCGGAGTCTCTGTGGTACAGCATCTCCACCAGGCTACGCTGGCCATACAAGCTTTCCACAATAGCAGTAATGTTGAAACCACCCTCATCGTCCCTTGGGGCTCCTAAAGCCCCTTTCCCATTGCCTGGGAGATTAGAAAAATCCAGTACGTAATGTGTCCGGATGGCTATCATTTTGATACGATCTTAAAAATGCCAGCTGCTTTACCAGCATTAGAAACAGAAAAATCTTAAGAATGAAGTTAGCTAACAGTAAAGGGGCGAATCTGCCATGTGTCCCCTATGAATTCTCTTGTGACCTTCATAATTGCTTTTTGTCACTGGGGGCCTTTGCTGGGAGAGACCTTCACCTCCTCTCCCTTTCTGCCCGTCATTTTTTGTCATGCTTGTCATCCCTCTCCGACCCCTTTGCTTTCCTTGGCTATTTCCAGTTAACCTTCAGCGCTGCGCCTGGGGGTTCCCGTCAATTTAGATGTAGAGTGAGTGACATTTTGTAAAAAGCCGGTTTTACCCCCTGTAAAACCCCCAAACTACAGAACACACCAAACAAAACCCCAAGCCCTCCAGATCCTCTCTCAAGCCCAAGCAAATACGTTACTGGAAACATTTTAAAAATTAAAGCTGCACATCATTTCCAAACGAGTAAGTATTGTTTTCAACCCCAGGGCAGCTGCAGTCAGAGCTCTGAAGCGCAAACCAAAGAAGCAAATGGATTCAGCTTTCCTTGTCCTCGGTGAGAGCAGCGGCAGAGAGAAGCAACATTTCATGAGTCATAGAAAGCAAACGGGAATCCAAGATGCTCTTAGTGACACTTGAGTTTGTAAGTATGAATTAGAAGTCGACAGGCTCATTTTAAAAGCAAAATTCAGTTCAGGGAAACGGCAAGGTTTTAATCTCTAATGCCTGGAGGTGGCTCTCGACCGCACCTGCTCACTTTATATAGAAAAATACATTTTTTTTCTGCGAAGCCTCTACTAGTGCTCCAAGAACAACATGCCCTCTGTGCCCCGAGCACGGAAATGAACTCAGAGGTGAAAGGATCCTCTTGAGCATCCCTGTCCCAGGCAGACACTCCGCAGGACACCAACACTGTCCCGACAGGCTCACCTCCAGTTCTCTTCATAGGAGCTACGGTCCGCAGGCTCTGGGGTGGGAATTAGGTGCCCGCTGTTGCTGACTTTTCGTAGACCCTGTTGAAAGCCCTGGCCCAGGGGAATAATCCTTTTGCTGTTTATTAATAAGCTGGGTTTGTTTTTTTTTTCTTTCTCCTGCTGCTGTTGCTTTGCCTGCAACAGCTATTTTCTCTCCATCATGCAGTGAGTGGCTTTCTTTGCTGTGCTCGGCTGTTGTTATTTTATTTAAATTGCCCTTCTCTCCTGTAATGAGCTTATTTAAAAAAGGGAGGGGGGGAGAAGGACATGACAATACTCTGTATAATGAAAATACAACACTTTTATAGCTTTTGGGGACACATCCTCATCCCCAGTTACCAAGCATTATACATTTGCCGCGCTTGCAGTTTCAAAGTTGTTGCGTTTGAGTTGTCACCATGGAGAATAAAAGCAGGAAAAGCTACTGCCAATCTGCCTTTTTATTATCCTGCAGGCAAACAATTTCCCCCCTTTTTTGCTAAGAGAGGAGTGGTTTACGGGAGCAGTTTTCAACTCTTTTTTGATTAATGGATGACAAACCGAACATTTTCCAGTGAAGCAGCAGACCCCTCCATAAGTTTCATACCTAGCTCGCAGGATAACATACACGAGCATATTCCGCCCAGCCTCCTTTCATGCGAGAAATCCCTAGAAGTACCCCATGGAGCCACACAATTTCACAGAAAGGAGTAACTCCCCCCTGGTTTTGCCGACTGAAAAGCTTTTTCCCTGGCTATTTTATTGGGAAACTTTATCTTTATTCTACAGACGCGTTCTTTCCTCTTGGCAGTTTGACCCCTTTGTGCTTGTGTCTGCAGTACTCTGGATTGATGTTTTTCCTTTCTCATAAACAAATAACTTCATTCAGATCCAGTCTCCCTGCTGTAAATCATGGATGTGGCCTCTCACATTGTGTGCGGATGTAATCTGAACAGCGTTTACATGTTTAGATCCACATCCACCAGACATTATCAGCAGTCGGGTGCAGGAGAAGTGCACGCAGCTCTCGGCTCCGGTCTGTATTTTTATGTGCCAGGCACATCATCCCTTGGCTCTTCAGTTTGTTCCCTGTGGAAAGGGAAGCAATCCAGGGCCACCTGTTTCCTAGGGCAATGCCGGTCAAGCCCCAGCGAGCTCAGCCCTGCTCTAGACGCCTTTCCCAAATGCTGGGGTGCATCACAGCTCGCTCCACTTGAATTTTGGCTGTGCAATGAACTAACGCCCCAGCTTTATACCCTTGGCAAAGGTGGATCCAGACACAAGTGTGACAATGCAGGCTCAATCCTCGCATTCACACCCTATTAAGTCCCCTGCCCAGAAGGACTTAGGGGGTACTGGTGGGTGAAAAGCTGGACACCAGCCGACAATACGCGCTTGCAGCCCTCCAGAATGCCAACCGTATCCTGGGCTGCCCCAAAAGCAGCGTGGCCAGCAGGCTGAGGGAGGGGATTCTGCCCCTCTGCTCTGCTCTGCTGAGACCTACCTGGAGCACTGCCTCCAGCTCCGGGGCCCTCGAGGTAAAAAGGACGTGGACCTGTTGGAGCGAGTCCAGAGGAGGGACATGAAGATGAGGAGAGGGCTGGAGCACCTCTCCTGTGAGGATGGGCTGAGGGAGCTGGGGTTGTTCAGCCCGGAGAAGAGAAGGCTCCGGGGAGACCTTATAGCCCCTTCCAGTACCTATAGGGGACCTATGGGAGGGAAGGGGAGGGACTCTTTATCATGGAGTGGAGTGATAGGATGAGGGGTAATGGTTTTAAACTGAAAGAGGGGAGATTTAGACTAGCTATAAGGAAGAAATATTTTACCGTAAGGTTGGTGAAACGCTGTTGCAGGTTGCCCGGAGAGATGGTAAATGCCCCGTCCCCATAACTTCTGGTTACCCCTCCTACAGGTAAGGCCCTTTTGCCCCCAGACCCGCTTGGCCCAGAGCTCTTGGCTGTACGTAGAGGTTTGTGATTCAGGGCCATTTCTGAATTAGAGACATGAGCCTGAAAATATTTGCCTGAAGTGGCACAGGACCGCTTATGACAGGAGGTGTAGTGCTTTCACTTCGTGCTCACTGTGGGGTAGAAATCCTTTGTGGTTGTACCTCAGGTTTGTTTCCATCAGCCCCTCTAGAGCAGGTGCTGGTGATTTTCATGTCCCAGTTATCCCATCTTCTCTTTGTGCAACAGACAGTCAGCACCCTTCTCTCTGAATAGGTACTCCAGGGCAGTGAGAGTTTGAGCTCCACCTGGATGCGTTTTACGCTCAAGAGCCTGCGAAACGATTAATTTATTTAGTCTCTTAAAGTTCCCTGCTTCCCGGCAAAGCCAGAATGTGTATTTCTACAGCCCTCGGTCCTGCTCACCTTGGAACTACAAGTTTTGGCAAGGACTTTAACAACCGGTAAGGTGGGAATCGGGTAAAACTGGAGCATAAAAAGCTAAAAGATTTACCTCTTGCAGATGCACCGCCACGTCCTACCTAAGGACCGCTGCACCTATTTGTCATCACTAAACCCACGTACAACCACAGAAAAGACATGTGCGGTCCATGCAAATGGCCCTCCGACTGGAGGATGTAGGAGTCAGTACGGGTTAAAGCAAGTCGGCAAAAGGAGAACTGCCCAGAGGGCTCTGGCACTGCGGGGTTGTGCCCCGTTGGGGACAGGGCGTAGCACAGCCTGCCTTGCTGCTGCTGGCTGTAGGCTCCCCTTAGGGAGCATCCCCCCGTCGGCATCCCCCCGTCGGCATCCCCCCGTCGGCATCCCCCCATCGGCATCCCCCCGTCGGCATCCCCCCGTCGGCATCCCCAACAAAGGGGAGCTGCAACCCCTTCCTTTCATCTTCAGCTCAGTAAGATTCTGCAAGAAGGGTGAGGTTACCAAAACAAAGACTACCTTAAGCTACGTAAACTCCTCCTGGGTTTCCCTTTCAAGTTTTCTGAAATCTTAGACTTTGAAGGGTAGGCTCGCACAGTTAAGGTTTGAGGAATACCTGCCTAAAATGCAGATCCGACCAATTTTTACGCAGTTGCTTGGCTACTATTACTAAGTACGTGCCAAAAGCATGTGTGGGCCTGGTACCTGGAAAGTTTTTCTTTAGAACTCGGAGCCCCCAGCTCTTTGAGCTGAAATTACCAGCGCAGTCAAGCGCTCAGGATTTCCGAGAAGGTTAAAACGACTCAAATTAGCAAGACTAGAGTCTGGAGCATCCCAGTGCACCTGATTTGCAGAGCCTGCACTGCGCACCCCCAGCAGCCAGAACCAACTACTTGGAACCTGTATGTTTGCTGGACTCAGCTGCCAAGAGCTAAGGAGAGCACTTGGTCCCGTGCGCAGATAGGTCTTCCCCTGACGACCAGAGTGACAGAACTTGTGTGGGTAGCAGACTCGGAGCCAAAGGTGTGTTTTAAGCAGTACCGGGGGAGTGAAATGTGGATTGTTTGGGTTTGGTGGTGGTTTTTTTTTTTTTTAATAGACATATATATGGAAATTTTCCTTTTCGCTTCTGAGAGATCTGCGTCTGCCTTCTCTCCGGGTCAGTATGGTGCCTGAATGGAAAATGTCACTCCCCGGTTTCAGAAAGATGCAAGTTAGGCTGGTTCTGGTGAATAGCTGTAAAAGGAAAGTTGCTGCAGCAGAGCTCTGTAATCAAGCGGTCTCCATGGACAGCCCGGCATCCTGATGAGAGCCACTTCTTAATTAAGCAAAGATGCTACGTTGTAGCTGAAACAATTCCCAAGTGCCCCAGCTTCCCTCATCGTATCAATGAGTCTGGAGTTACAGAGCTCCCGACAACAAGAGGCTTTAAGGGATTTCAGATGAATTTTAAGTCTAAAAGTTCAGCATTTGAGCACGTGCAGCGTGCGGAGAACACATTTCAAAACGTATTTGAAAGGCGTGAACACAGTTTTGTACTGCTGCAGAGATCTTTGAAAGGAAGAGTGCGGGTAGCATACCAAGTAGTGCTGGGGAGACCGGAGATCCACGCACTTCCATGAAAAGCTGAACCTTGAGTAAAGGCAAATCAATTAGGAAGCGGCCCGTGCAGCTAAGCCTAACTGAGTTCCTGTTTGAGCATCTCAATTACACTGATTTAATGATTAAGCTTGTTCTGATTAATGGAAAAAACAGAAAGAATCCATGGTCAAAATATTGGACAAACTGTTTTAAGCTAATGAGGGAGGACGCTGGTGTCTGTGAAGCAGCTGGTGATGAGAGCCTGGAGGAGAGAAGGAAAAATGCTGCCTGCAGATAAGCTCCGAATTCAAGCACAGGAGCAAAATGAAGGGGAACATGCTGGTGTGCTTCAACACGTCAAGTGGCAACACAGGCAACTGAGAAATGCTGCATGAATATTGATCATCTTACTTAGCTAATTAGTACCCTTAGGTTATATCTACAGAAGTGTGTGATACAGCCCCTGGGAATGAAGCTGGGTGCCCAGGCCCTGGGCATCTGCTCCGTATAACGTATCGGTGTATTTCTATGCTATATTCTGGAGTAAATTTGTTTGCAGTAGGCCACATCCAGTGACTCCAATTGCTCCTGAAGGACCAATTAGAACAAGGCTGAACAAGGCTGTCCTCTAGGGCACCCTGCAGGAGCTACGTGTCTAACGCGCTAGGGCACAGGGCCACCAAAACCAACACATCGCTTGGGCCGTGCCCAGCTAGGTGGCAACCTGGCATTTTTGGAAGGAGTTCACCTGGGCTAATAGCACTTGGTTTCTGTGCCCCTGGCGCCTTTTGTTGCGTAGATGTAACCGTTCTCTTCATTGCGTCGCTTTGCTCCTTCCACAAACAAACACAATAGGTTGGCAGTCCAACTTCCAGGCAAGAGACATGTCTTCAGCCAGCCTATGGGGGAGAACCACCATTCAGAATAAATAGGTATTTTGGTAACAGTATGTGTGGCACAGGCACTGCGTAAGTTAATTGTAGTTTCTGTTGTGCTGTGGAAATGGGGGTATGTGTCTTCCTGATGAAGCTGGGGGGATGCAAAGACAATAAAGGCAATGTGTCAGGCTTTTCCGGGTCTAGTCATAGAATCATAGAATCATGGAATGGGTGAGGTTGGACGGGACCTTTAAGATCATCAAGTCCAACCATTAACCCCCCCTGACAAAAACCCCTTCTAAACCATGTCCCTCAG
>VXBO01004592.1:31069-48981 GCA_013400135.1 Rhinoptilus africanus | reverse complement strand
GGGGGCAAAGCCATCTGTCCACAACAGCGACCAGAGGCACCGGGTGGAAACTGGGGAAAGATACGCGTTTGCTCTGCGGCAGATGAAAGGGATGGAATAATGGTGGGGGGGCGGGAATGGCATTACAGGTACGGGATGCAAGCAGCCAAGGCCGGCAACTACAGCAGAGCGGGGTCTACAAGAGGGGCAAGCTGTCCCTCCCCTTCGGGCTCCGGGCAGCTCCCTCCTCCTCGGTGCCTCCAGACAAAGGCTCAGACAGGGGTTTAAACCCACAAAGATGATGAAGGGAGTGGAACATCTCCCTGATGAGGAAAGGCTGAGGGAGCTGGGTCTCTTTAGTCTGGAGAAAAGGAGACTGAGGGGTGACCTCATCAATGTCTTCAAATACGTAAAGGGGGAGTGTCAGGAAGATGGAGAGAAGTTGTTTTCAGTGATGACCAGTGATAAGACAAGGAGTAATGGATGTAAATTGGAGCATAGGAGATTCAAGAGGGATATCAGGAAGAATTTTTTTACTGTGAGAGTGACAGAGCACTGGAACAGGCTGCCCAGAGAGGTGGTGGAGTCTCCTTCACTGGAGACATTCAAACCCCGCCTGGACGCGTTCCTGGGTGATGTGCTCTAGGTGACCCTGCTCTGGCAGGGGGGTTGGACTAGATGATCTTTCGAGGTCCCTTCCAACCCTGTGATCCTGTGATTCGATGAAACCCGGCTCTCAGCGCGGCCTCCCCCGACAGCCGCCGCCGGCCCCCGCGGCGGGGCCTGGCGGGAGCGGGGGGGGATTCCCCGCCTCAGATCCAGTAGCGCTCCGAGGGCGGGCGCCCTGAGGCAGGGCCTGGCGCATCCCGGGGGTTTGAGAGAGCGCGGTTGTTTTATGGGTTGGATGCGGGGAATTGGCTTTGCCGAAGGGCTTTCCCGCTGGCGCTTTGGCATCCAGGCGTCCGGCTGGAGTTGAGGGCATGAAGGGACGCGGCTGAGGCGCTTGTCTGTGGTAGGGGAGAGGACACGCGACGGCACGCGGCAGTTCCTTGGGAGAAGAGCTTGCCCTGCAAGGTGGGAGAGGAGGTGGGAAGTCACTTTGGTCTGGAATTATTATTCGGAAAGAAATGTACACATGGTTTTGCAACAGGCTGCTTAATCTGTCCATGTAACTCCTACCCGGAGGGAAGAAGGTAGATGACTACGCCTGTTTTCATGAAATGTGGTAGGAAACCTGAGAGCTCGGGTGAGTAAATTAATTCTTCCATCGACCCGCGCAGCAGGTGACATAGGAAAGGGTCAACTTGGGCCCCTGCAGCTCTGAACCCACACCCACGCCTGGAGACCCTTCGGGGCACTGGAACACCACTGCCTGGCCAGGGAGATGGCGGATTGGGGTGCACCAGCCAGCCCTCTCTCCAGGCGATTCCCGGCGTGGCTCTGTGCCTAGAGCAGTCCCTGCAGCATGATTGCTCACCAGTATAAACCAGGCCGTCACGCTTGGATACACCGGCTGTGGCATGGGTCTCCACCACTATTGCAGCTGGCCGCTTTCTTGTGTGGCGTGGGGGTGTTCGTTCCCTCGGCCTCCCGCAGTCGGAAGTCTGATTCCGAGGGGCTGCACCTCAAGCCAGAGAGGGACCAGCCACCTGTGAGACCACAGCTTCTCTTGCAGTGGTGACCTGGACGTGGGCTGTTTTCTTGCCTTGGTGACATGAGTGTTCCCCTGCCACCTTATCCATGGGACCAGGAGTGGGCATGAACACGGAGGAGGACTCCTTGTGGCCACAGGCACCGGCAGGAGATAGCAGATGCGCTTCACTCCACCAAGCCGTAAAAAAAACAGTAGCTTTTCACCTGGGCCTCTGTATCCCAACTGGTAAATACGCTGTCTTCTTGCATGGTGGTTTTTTTCAAGCCACTGCTTGCTCCAAGGTGATAATATAGAAAATGACCCAACCTTTCTAGGAGCTAAAACTCCCAAATAGGTAGTACGAGCTTAGCAGTGGTACAACGCGGGCTGGCCATGAGATAAGGACTTGGATGAGGGCACAGAATGGAGTGGTTTTCCATGAATCAGGAAATCCGTCATACTAACAAAGTGAAAAATACTTTCAAAGCCACTGATTCCCTTTCCACTTCAAGCTATTGTTAGCAGGGCACAAGTGATTTGAATTAGTCAGAAACCTTAGTGACCTTGTGCCCTAACCTGTACAGGAATTGCAATAAGAGAAATGAACAGGGGTCAGTCTGGTCACGCTGAGGCTCGCTTTGTTAAGATTTAAGCATCAATTATTTGCATTAAAGACTTTTTCTGCTGGAGAAGTGATAACTGCTGTGGGCTCATTAGACTTGCAGTCTGTAATTTCACTGGCTGTGGACAGATGGAGAAATGGTCATCAACAAAATACGATGGGAATACTGAAATAGAATGAAAGGGAAAATATAGTCCCATCAATTTAAAAACAGTGCAAGTGACAGGCCCATTGCTGTATCCTTGTCATGCTTGTAGTGCATAGCACACTTGCTTAGAAGTGTGTGTGGGTTGAAGATCAGTATGTTCACATTCAAAATACAAATGTATGCAAAAGAATGAAAGAGGAAGTTAAACCTGGTTACTGGATCTCCGTCCTTGGAGGTTTTTGAAATGTGGCTGGACAAAGCCGTGGCTGACCTGATCTGGTGCTGCTGATAGTTCCGCTTTGAGCAGGAGGTGGGACTCCAGAGGTCTCTTCCAATCAACATTTCTGTGATTCTGTGACCAAGTTGTGGGCAATTATGGGTTAACGTACATGTAGCATCCTGCAGACAATTCAGTAATTAGAAGTTGGTAATTTGTGAGAAATCTTCAGAAAAGGGTTTGGCTGTCTTAAAAACTCATAAAGCAATAAAGTGCACAGACTGGGGAATGTGTCCATATTTCAAGGAAACGGGAAAGAAGCAAAGTGTCTCCATGTTGACATAAATGGTAAGCCACCATTTATGGTGGTAAGCCACCACTAGATCACTATTAAAATACAACTGCCTGAATTTAGACAGATGCTATCCAAAAAGTTCTTGCATTTCAAAATAGCTGTATTAGTTCAGAAACGCCACCATGTCAAGCCTTGTCTCCTTTTTTTAGTACTTCAGGGCAATTTCAGTGTTTGATGACTTTGAACTTCACCTGGCTAGTGATTTACAAGTCCCCTTTCCATTTTTTTCTTTTAACAAAGCCAATGTAGCAGTTTTAAAAGGTTCTATGCTCTTTTAAAAGCCCCAAATGCTTAAATAGCTGAAATGACCAAACCCCCATGTCTAATGAAGAGCTCGTTGGAGAAAAGCAATGAAAAAACCCTGGTGAGAATGACAGTAGATAAGGAGAAGTTCTACATATGAGAATAACTATTTTCCAGTTTTGCAGTAAGCTCTAGCAAACCTTCAGCTTTACCGGTCTCTTGGTATTGTAGTGCCAAAAGGAATGCCATACCTACCCATAGCTTTTACAGCAATTTGTTTACACTCAACAAAACTGCCACCTGAATAGAAGGTAGGAAATGTATTACAGACATTTGAAGGATTGTGGCTGCCCGCTGAAGATTGTTTTTTAAACTTCAGTCTTGATCAACCATTTTCACCTACACTGAAAGAGCTTTTGATGCAGAGTGATACAGTAATCACTCATATATAGAGCACCGACACTGAATAACTCTAAAAGAGAAAAAAACAACGCGAGCAGTTTGCTGGTTTATTCTTCTTCAAACCCATTTGACAGGAAACACTATTCCAAGTATTTCAGCTCCATCAATGCGTGCCATTTTCCATAGCCTAGATCAGACTGCTTGTTAACACTGCAAAAAGTTATGTGCAGAGCTTGCCAAGAAGATAATGACATCCCTTGGTTTGGATTTGAAGTATTAAAGCTTCCCCTCCCCGATAGTTTCTGATATGGGAATGGCAGAATCACGGAGTGGTTGAGGTTGGAAGGCGCCCCTGGAGACCGTCTAGCCCAACGCCCTGCTCAAGCAGGGTCAGCCGGAGCAGACTGCCCCGGACCGTGTCTAGGCAGGTTCTGAGTTTCTCCACATCTCCGTTATATTTCAGGGCAAAAAAAAACTGACTGGAAGCAAAACATCATTAGATTGATTAAAAAAATGGAAACCAAGCAGATGGAGCTGCCCCAATTTAGGCATGTGCTCATGGAAAAAGCAAGCAAACTGTCAAACAGCTTAGCAGCATCACTGTGTCATGTTCCGTTTGTTAGTAGATCGGGGCAAATTCATTGTGTTTCAGGGATATACATTCTTCAGACTACAATACACGCCGGTATCCTGGAAGGATTCCAGCTTAAGGTGTTCATATTGTGTCTTGGTAGTAACTGCTGCTTTATGCTTCTTGCATTGGATCAAATCTGCTAGCGGCCTTAAAAATGGATGCAGAAAGAAGAGCCTTCTGCCAGGAGACTCAAGGACACCTATGACTGACTGGGACTAGAGTGGCCATCAAAGCTATTACAAACACGTGATCAGGGCAGCCCAGGAACAGCAACCCTTTGTTACCTCAAACTTCTCGCTAGGTTTGGTTGGAGCTTACCCAGACTGGATAAACTACAGATTTTCCAAATAGAAATAAAAAAAAAAGAAAAATGGGTGCTTATCCATGGATCTGCTATTTTTAAGGTGTTATTTTGTTTATAAACAACGATACTTGCTTTTTGAAGAAATTGACCTCAATGTGGTTGGCCAATTACATATGAGATGCACCTGATTCATTACTTACTTTGGCAAGTACCATGTAGCTGAGATTTACTCTTATTTGACATTTACCTCCCTCGTAAAGCACAGTAATCATTGGGGGTTTGCCTAGGTACGCTCTGGCAGACCAGCAGTCTGTAGCTGACATGCATGAAAGTTAGACTAAGGAACTTGTGAGGGGCCATTCTCTCATCCAAAAGGGAGAGTAGCTGTCATTGTGTGATTTTTAAGTAAAACAAAGAGATAAGGAAAAAAGCCCTTGTAGAGATAAGGAGCATAAGAGCTGGAGGAGGAAGATCAACCAGTGAGTAAGCAGAGGCATTCCCAGTATCGAGTAACTGGGAAAAAATGTACAAGAGGACTAGAAGAACAAGCAAACACACCTGCATGAATCTCTGCTTGAATTAATTGGAGACAAGCCTCCAGCTCCCGAGGCACCCAGGACAGCCGGCCAACGGACTGGTGCGAGCTTGTTAACAGAGGTTATGTTTTATGTACTTACGTACATACCCAATAAAACGTGTCAGTTATAGGACTGACTGCCTTTATCGCAGTTGCTGACTGCTTAATTACCCGTCACTTAGATTTATTGGTTTGGCTACGCTCTTACAAGGCCAAATACAGGCTAAGAACTGGAGAAACCCCAAAGACTGAAAAGCATCCGGGAAACTGCACTGAAGAGTCTTTCAACAGATGCTGAATGTTATCACTTCTTTAGAAGACAGATATGATTAAACAGTTTGCTAGTTAAACAGTCTAAATCTTTTTACATCCCTGTGCAGCCTGTTTCCTCATCCCACGGGACAGGGAGACTGCCTTTCATGAGATGGTGGCAGGCGATGCTTGTCTGTGCTAGCACAGCGCTGCCCAAGGACTTGTTTGACCCTTTGAGTCATAGAATCGGTGAGGTTGGAAGGGACCTTTAAGATCATTGAGTCCAACCATTAACCTAACACTGCCAAGTCCACCACTAAACCATGTCCCTCAGCACAAAGTCTGCGCATCTTTTAAGTGCCTCCAGGGATGGTGATTCAATCGCTTCCCTGGGCCGCCTGTTCCAGTGCTTTGTAACTCTTTCGGTGAATAAATTTTTCCTAATAGCCAATCTAAACCTCCCCTGGTGCAACTTGAGGCCATTTCCTCTCATCCTACTGCTTGGTACCTGGGAGAAGAGACCGAACCCCCCCTCTCTACACCCTCCTTTCAGGTAGAGAGCGATAAGGTCTCCCCTCAACCTCGTTTCCTCCAGTCCCCATCTCATGGCTGTGCCCAGTTCTCTGCTCCCGTGTTCAGTCTTCCCTCAACGCCTCTGTAACGGAAGGACTGGGAGTAACTGATGACCCCTCCGAGCCCCGACCCCCCCATCTAGCAATAACCGAGAATTTTCAAGGCGCTGTTCCACAGGGCTTCTCAAAAGCCGTTCGCTGCGTGAAAGAACCTTCCCGACAGACGGGAGCACGGCGAATCTCCTAGCCAGTGCCTCTCGGCTAGCCCCGCTGTCACTCTCAGACCCGGCCCTTGCATTTCGGACGGGGCCACCCGTCTCCCCTTCAGAAGGAAGTGCCTGAGTTAAGGGTTTTTTTATCATTCACAGCCTGAGCACTCGGCAGTGGGGCCCGCACCGGCCGCCTGGCGGCCACCGCCGGCTGCCAACGGCCAACCGCCCGCCAGGCGCGCGCCGCCCGCCGCTGCGCGCCATGGGAAGCGGAGTCCCGCCGCGGGGCCTTTCCCTTGCTGTTCCCTTGCCTTTCCCTTCGCACTAAATATCCACCTAAAGGCCTGTCTCTAAGAAAGGCAAGCATGGAGTGATGCTTCCTGCCTGTATAAGGCCCTTCCACGTCCAGCTTATCTGTGGCCTGGCAACCTTTGCCGAAATGTTGTATGTGCAACTTTGCATTCGCGTGGTTGCAACTGCGGTACTCTCCGATCCACGTATCTCACAACTGTAACTTATGATATAATTTACATCACAGTTTAGAGATTTATTTTTTTTAACAGTCTCTCTGTTGCAAAGGTCCGAACAGGATACTCTAGTAAGTATCTTACTCTCGCTCTCTTCAGTTTTCTTTATCTGTAAACAATACTACATACTGATTTCTCAGTTTTATTTAAGCTGAAATGGTAATCTTAGTGGTCTAGAGGAAGATCACAACATAATGGGGAAAGTGCCTCTAAAATGTGAAACTTTTGCAGTAAAGCACTGTGGTTCCTCGCGTTTTATGCTGAAGTGCTTCAGACTGCTCAAAATAAAATGCCGTCTCTCTTAACGTTAAGTTCTGTCTGTAGGAAGAAAAAAGGCTTGCTTAAGCATCACGGATGAAACACTTTCAAGAAAAAGGCGAATGTCATACATCTCGCCCTGTAATAGTGTTTTCAGTCTGGCATTACTGAGGCTTGCAGTTGTCTACTAGTACATTTTTAATATCCAGATATATTTCAACATTATACTTGGTGACCTGTGAGTCACTACGCCCGTTCTTTTATCTTTGTGTCAAACAGAGTAATCTGGGACATCAGTTTTGTTTGGGATGTAGAGTCTGTGTCAGGGCACTGATTAGGTATTTGGAAAACACGTGCAAGAAGAACAGAATCTCTTCAGCAGAAGTCAGGCAAGAGGAAGTGACGGGTACACATTCATTTTTTCTAGCAGTTTCCCGTGATGTAGCAAGACAGTGCTGATGTAGTCCTGTGTATGGAGGGACATCAGGCAGTTAACAGCGTTGGAAAGCCAAGCAGAATGGAGGAAGTGAAAAGTTTTGTACAGTTGTGGGAGAATTGGAAGGAGAACCATGAATGAGATGCTTATTGTCTGTATTTGAAATCTGGTTTTTCACCAGAGAGAACTTGCAACTTGTTGTTTGTACAGCTTTAAATAACTCTGCTTTATTATTATTTTTTTTCAATTAGATAAATGTCCCAGTGTGTGTTAAGAAAGCTAGCTTTTGCTCTCAGATATCTGGGGAATAAGGTGTTTGTGTACTGAAGAGGGCAGTCTTTCCCCGTTTCTTCCCTCAGGCAATCCGGTGTTGAATTACTTCATTTAGGCAATGGTTGCTCCAGGAATTGAGCTATATTAACGCTGTTATTTGTTTAAATATGTATTTTGTTGGTCTCATCAGGATAATTGGGTTACGCAGAGTAAAAGATAGCAGCCTCGGGTCCCGTTGCAGCTTCATTTCAATTGGAACTGATCGGCTGACAAGTTCTAAGTGAAACTGCGTACCTGAAATTACATGCACATGCCTTATCTGCCCAGAGGTAATGGTATATGCAAATTATTTGGGCTTCAGTGGTCTGTGGATGCTGAGAAGAAAGGATTAACAAAGGAGACTTTTTAAACAGTTAAGGTAATTATGAGAATACTGAAGGCTAGTACTCCAAAAAGGTTTTGCATGGCAGGCCTATCAAAGGGAGGCTGGAATCACTCAGCTGGTTTTGTTTTGAGCCTTCTCTGACTACGACGACTGCCTAAGGGTCAAACAGCAAGACAAAGCTTAAAACAAAAAGCTTAAATAGAGTTGCACATAAATACGTGCGTAGGCACATATACACCTGCGTGCACACCCACATCTTCATGAGGATTATGAAGGGTACGCTGATGCTAACACCAGTGTGACTAATGGGGCAAGTCAACATCTTTCCACTTCGAACCCAGGATACAGCGATAGCTAAAATGCCAACGGCCACTATTCAGCAAGTTTGGCTGCTGTTTGGGGCTGTGTAAAGACTTAGATGCTTACCAACTGCCTGCTGCCATGTTTTCCACCAGTTTAGTGTGACAGGCAGGAAGGAAGAGGACCTGTGCTGTCACCAGTATATCTGCAGTAGGTGGAGTGGATGCCTTTGGGGACCCACACCGCTTGTGGGACTCATTTAACTGGTCTAGATGTTGACTACTGTGCAACGATTGATACTGGGGAGGGGGCAACTGAGGCAGTGCGCTGCCCATCTTTGTTACGGTGAAAGGTGCTCATTGTTGGCTTAGCTGTTCTTCTTCAGAGATCTTTTGAATCTGAACGATGTTGGCTCCAGATGGCACTGACAGGCTTCTGGCTGTTTATCTGGCTTCTCTGAGTTGGTACAGGACTGTGCATGGTTTAGACTTACTGTATTTGCTGGCTTTTTGTGCTTGTTTCTTGCAATTAATTTGAATGCTTTTGTGTTGAAAGAAGTTAGTTTGCAGTATTTCCTCCCTTTTCTTCTGAATGTGTAATTATAGGTTTTCTTTTTCAGAGTGCTCTGGTTTTCACAGTCTCCATATTTGCTGAAACAAGGCAGTAAAGATGACCCACAAAGCTGTATTTTGTGGTCAAACACATATCCACCGAAGACAGCAACAAAGATTATGGAGGGTCCCTGGTAGAGCATGCAAGTAAGTACTTGATTTGTTGATTGACTGGCTGCATATATTTTTAGTAAAACTGAGGTCTTTCAGGCAGTCCCTTTTGAGATGTCTCTCATTTCTATATGAGTGGGAACCACAGCAAGCAGTTATTTTAGATAGTCAGCGTGAGATAGCTGACATTTGTTTCATTTTAAGGTTCTTGGATGCATGCTTTTCTGTTACCCTATACTTGCTGAGTGTGGGCCCAAGGCATTGCTTGACAGGCATAAAGAGAGGCAACCTATTCTCCTCCCCAGAAGTTCTGTCCAGTTTGTTGCTCATCCTGGGTGTCAGCTCTGTCTTATGTGCAGTTTTCCTTCTTCCCTGTTGACGTAGATGCAGGGATTTGGGGAAAAACAGGAGGCAGCAAAGACAGGTTCAATCAGTAATTTGCTGCTCCAGTTGCAGCCTTGGTGTGGTGCACGTACTGCGAAGGGAAACTTCACCCTAATTTATGGGCTTTCTGTCGGCCTGGGAAATCAGATTCTGTGAACTCCAGAAATAAATTTACTTTCTAAGATGACCACTCCGCTGGTAGAGGTGTGTTGGAATCACTGACTTCTCTAGAGGCTCGCCAGAGTTTGGTTTCTTCACATACGCTCCTTTGGCGTATCAAGAAGTGCTTTCCGCCATCTCCCGTGGCTTTGTTTGGTTGGTCACGCACCTTACCAAAGACAGATAAGAGCTTTTGCAGTGTTGGAGTATTTTTGCGGAGGGCCAGAGGAGGAGTTGTACAGACATTGCAAGTCCACCTCCAGCAATAAATCTTCCCTTGCTGATCTGCAGCTACACCTTTTCTCTGGATTTCTTTTTGCTGTGATGATATAATAGTGCTAAGCTCCACTGTATGATAGTGCTAACCTCCACTTGTGGCTGGGAAAAAAGGGAAGCTTATGCACAAGTTCATAGCTGATCCTGCTCTGACAGTGGTTTCAACCACAGGATTTTTATTTTTTTTTTTTTAACAAAATAGCTATTCTATCTGAGAACTCTTTGGTGAGGTTCCATAAGGAAATGGTTAGCATGCAAGAATACTTTCAATATTGCTCCCCATCTTCTTACTTCAAGCTGTTACCATTCACTAGGGATCTAAGCTAGCAGGATTTAAAGATTTCCTGGTGAACAAGCCCATAAAGAAGTGTATACATAATATCAAAGAAAAGGTCACTTCTGAAACGTTACCTATTTTCACCTACCAGGCTGCATTGTGTGCACTTGTTATTCTTGAAGGTGAGTAAATGTATTTCATTCTTAATAATTTCCTAGTAGCAGCATGCTTTTATGATAAACTGTGATGGAAAATCTGGTTTGGTCCGGATGTGTTCGTAGGGGTTTGTACTGCTGAGTTTATTACCTGCAGGACTAGGACAACATTTGAGTGTTGAGTTGAAACAAAATTTTGTTCTCAAAGTGTTTTAGCTTGCTAAGCTTGCTATTCTAAGTATCTTCTGCTTGAAATTAATTCCAATGGGAAATAAAAGACCTCAGCTAATGGCGTTACGTCAGTCTATTTGTAACATGAAAAAGTAAAGCAATTAAAAATAGAATATTAATTAATTAAGCTTACAGCTTCCTCTTAAAGATTTAATGTTTGAAGGAATGCTGTAATAAACTCTAGCAAGTTAATACTAATAAAACAAATGCAATTTGACAGAGTTGGCTTACTAGATATTATTTTTAGTAGAGTATGAGTTATGTCTTTATATTTCCAAAGAATAAAAATGGTGGATTCATTAGCTGTCAGGAATACTTTTCAACATGTATCAGGTTATGCCATTTGTGGCATGAGATCAAAAATCTTTTACAAGATTTTAAAGAAATTTCTCAAGCTTTATGAAACTGCTAAGGAGGAAGACGAGTACAAATCTACCTGAGCATATTCTATGGCACTTGGACAAACCAGGGTTTAGTGATTAGTTTGAGATCATACATTTAGGGACGTGGTTTAGAAGGGGTTTTTGTCAGGGTAGGTTGTTGGACTTGATGATCTTAAAGGTCCCTTCCAACCTCACCGATTCTATGATTTCAGTAGCTGGATTTGGAAGTGAATCCCAGTTTTCTCTCTTAAATCCCAGCTCTCAGGGGATGTTCTCAAGCCTGTGTCATTGCCAGAGCTTCAGCCTGATGGCTGTAATTATGTTGACCTGTTTGGTCTTGAACTTTTTTCTGTGTGCTGTGTTTTCAGCTTGGAGGGGTGTGATGATGATAGATGTGAGAGTGCGCGACTGTGTTATTTTTGACCTAGGCTATCCCCAATTGGAGCGATCTTTTCGGATCAGCTGGCACAAGGGAAATACATCTGCACAGCGCTGGATGTATGGCAACACCAGGCACGGCCAGAACATTCCTGTCTTTCCTAATGGGAGGTTGGGGCTCCACGTGGCTGGGAAAGAGGATGCAGGACGGTACACAGCCACAGTGTGCAACAGTTCTCAGCACTGTCTCTACCAAAGAAAATTTCAGCTGCGTGTGCCTGGTGGGTGTAAATTCTCAATTTAAAGTCCTTGTCTTTCTGTGTTGGGCTGCCTGGATCAGACACTTGTTTATCTTAATGATGTATAGATGACGTATTCACAGTTGGCAGCTTCTGCCTTTGTTTTTAAGTCCATTTGATAATCTAGATGAGAACACTTGCATGTTATATTTTTGGTTAAACATTTGTTATACTTGCAATTAGCATCTACACTTGTGCTACAAGTCTAAAAGCAAGATGTTACAGTTAGATTTTTAAGCCAAACCATTTAAGCTCCTAAATGTGCTGAGCTCTTATGAGCTTCCTTATTTAGTTATTGCGTGCTAATTTTGGACTCTCCTTCAAATCTTGGGTTTCTCTCTCTTTATCCGGTGCTTGAATTTACCAGCTAGAAAAATTAGATGTTTATTTTGAAATATGTGTTAACATAGCTATTGAGGTCAACCAGGGTTCTGATTACACTGCTGTTTGAGGCCACTAGTTTTTTGTGCCTTTTAGTGCCCATCCTCTGTTTACTGGAGGTAGGAACCAGACAAATTTTTCCCTTCTTATCCATTGAATGGATAAACAACAAACAGGAGGTGTTTTAAGCTGTTTGAGATGCATCCTACCTTATTTTCAAATAGCTAGGCAACTGAACTATATTATGGCAGGTGGTTTTTATGTAAGCAGAAGGTTTCGTTGTCAGGGCAAAACAATCTTTGCCCAGAAGCAGCTGACTTTCAGAAGCAAGCAGTTACCGTTTGCATGGGAGTTATTTTCATTCAACAGTAATGTTATAACTTAGACATGCCAAATTCAACTTATGGCATAGGGTTTGTTTCCACTTCTGACATAGCAGCTATTGCAAATGACAGGATCCAGTTTTGTAGGGAAACTGTTAAGAGTTACTATTTGGGTTTTGGATGGTGTCGAAGACAATATTTTTGATATATCCCTAGGCATTAATATATATGATGGATGGTGATTCATAATACATTCTTGATATGTCTTGTGACCATGCCAGTAGGATTCTCCATTCCTAAATCAAATCCAACCAAAATGCTTCTCAGCATGACAAGGAAATGGACCTTCTCATGGTTCTCAAGGAACTCTTCAGGGACTTAATTTGTTACCTGCCTTGCTCTTAAGAGCAAGCTCTGGCTGCATGCAGGTTCCTGGTAGATAACTTGTAAGCCTGTGTGGAAATGCTTCCAAGGTAGTAAGAGATTTCAAAAAACAAATGTATATGATGTCCTGTACATCCCTTAAGTAAAAATGCACGTGCTCCCTTTCAACAGGGCACCTTGTCAGAGGGCATGTAGGTGACTCTGTTACTTTTGACCTGAACTGCGTGCAATCAGTCAGGTACCTCCATGTCATGTGGAAGAAAGACAACCAGCGAGCGGCCGAGATAAGACAGGCAAATGCCCCTGTGATCTACTGCAACAGAGCCCACGTGTTCCCCAACGGCAGCTTGAGGCGTTGCCCCACGCAATGGGGGGATGAGTGAGAGTACCTGGCAGAAGTATATGATGAGGATGGCGTCCGTTTGCACCAGGAAACTTTTAACCTGGAACTGAACAGTAAGCCCGAGTGTGCAGTGCATTTGTGATGATGTATTTTCAGTAGGTGGCCTTGCACTGTTTGTATGCCTTCTTTTGTCTTTGAAGTCTTTTCCCAAAAGTTGTATTTTGCAGAGGAATTAAATATCCAGAGAAACATTCCCACTTTTCTTCCCTTCCATTCTCTGAGTGTAGCTGTGTCATAGGACATAAGCCTAGAAGTGTGGTTTGTCTGGAGGTGGCAGAGCAAGGAGATGCCCTAATTTGTATGGCAAATCCTGAAAACAACACTTAGATGGTGTATGCTCTTCTGACAGGTTTCCTTGTCCAGGGCCTGTGTTCAGAAGGTATTTGGCTTCTGAATTCCAACAAGATGGTGAGCCAAGAGGGGTCCACTTCCCCCTGGCCAGGCCATGCTTATGCTTTACTTGCCAACATGAAGAAAAATATAATTATGGGAAAACCCAGTAAAACCCAGAATTGGGAAAGGGTCCTACCAGGGTTTGGACTTCTGTGGTTTGCCTATTGCTTGATTTCAACTCAAATTGCCCTTTGTAACACGAACCCAGGCTTTGATCCACCCTTGTCACTGCTGTGTCATGTCATATTTTGCATAGGTGGGAGAGGGTCTCTATATGTACAGGTTAATGTCTGGAATGACTGTTAGGGACAATCGTGTGCCCAAGTGTCATTCTCGTGTTGCTAAAGCAGTCTTTTAGAAGTCAGTTTTGGAAAGTCCAGCTGCGTTTCAAGCCTTCTCCAAAGAGCAATGGTCTACAAGAAGACCTGTCTCTTAGGCGTGATGTAAAACCAAACCCTGAACAGAGGCATAAGCGGTTCCATGTCTGTTTTTTTGAAGGAGTGCTCTAGCTCCAAATCTGTCTATGTCCTTCCTCAAGTTCCCTTTGCTCTTTTTAGCACACACAATGTCCTCCTTCATTTTCTGTCCTTATCTCTTGTTGAGAGGAGGGTGGGATCAGGCGTGCCTTGAGGGTGCGTGTGAGGTACAATTTCAAGCTGGCATAGAGGAATTTACTCACAGGTACAGGGTTAGCTCCTGTGGTACCAGTGACTCTTTACCCATGCAGACTCAGAGGTCAGCGTGAGCTAAGTGGTGCCCACCTCCCCTAGAGGTTTTGCGAAGGGGCTGCCCTGAATTTACACAAGTCTTGTGCAGACAGCACCAGTGAATGTTTTAAGGCTGGGTAGAGTCCATTAACCTACAGCTTACCCAGCCCTGGGCTCACCTTGTGGTGAGGAAAATCTGTGTAGGCACGTGAAATGGAAGAAACGTTATTAAAATGGAAAAAAGCTGCCTTATTACAAGTTAAGATATTAAAGCAGTCTTATAGTGAATCTCTCGGTATTGGTTTCAGGCTGATATTTCAAATAACTGTTTGAAAAGGAAGAACACTTTAATTAACAAGAGATACAAGGAATAGTCCTGCTTGTGGTCACTCTCTGTGGAATGTAAAATATCCCAATAATGAGCAGTTATGTTTTTCTCCCCTCAGGAGGGGAAACTTTCAAAGAAATCACAGAACTTATTGGTGGATCCATGTTCTTGAATCTAACAGAGACAAAGCTGAAACACTTCTTCCAGGTGGTCTGGAAAAAAGAAAACAGAGAAATTGCTTGGACAGAGCTTTCTTGATTTTGGTACCATAAGGAATATTGTAAGAGGTCTGAGATTGTGTCTAATTACAGTCTCAGACTAGACAGGATTCAGAAACGTGACTGTGGCAGACATTCTATAGAAGTGAATGGCAGGGATGGGAGAACTGTCTATGAATGCCTTGCTAATGTGAAAGTTGGTGAGTATCACTTGAAAATGCTGTATCTCAGTTAAGCAAAGGGGTTTCGTTTTTTTTTCCTTGCATCTAGGTTCAATACACAAACCCAGATGGATTATGTAAGAGACTGCCCCAAATGCACTAGCAATTAGTTAATTAACAGATAGATGAAACAAAGACTAGCTAGGGTAAGCCTTATTGGGTAAAGCTGGGCGTTCGTTTGCCAGTACGACTGTTCCAGCCAAAGACCTAAGCCAGCAGAAAGTGTCTTTTTCTTTCTATTTTGTTACTTCAATATATTTTGAAAATACTGTGAGCTGTGATTGATAGAAAAATGACTTTTTGAGCCAGTAGATGCCATATCATTTGTTCAGATGATTGATGGTTTAGATGGGTCCGAAGAACTTTTTGGTGAATTTGAGTGTATGACTACCCCCCAAGTTGGGGAAAAGATTCACTTTCGAACCTGCAAGGGTTACTGTGGTGGGGAAACTGGAAACTTTTAATTAAATGCTGCCTACAATGCTGGTTTTCTTCTAAATTTCACAGTGTAAGAGGTATAACTAGTGTATTCACATCAATACAACTTTTTCATTTGGGCTAAAATTAGCCTTTTTTACTGAGCAAGAGATGAATTTGAGAGAGACAAACAACTGTTGTGAAAAAATGATTCACATTTCCTCCTGTCTCTTCTCCTTCATTTAATGCCAACTGCCTCTTGTGTTCGTGGGCTGGTGCAGTTCTGGGGAGCGAAATCGTAGCTTCCCAATGAAATGGCATGAACGCTGCTTCAGTGCTGCATGCGCTTCCCTGGAACACAAGGCTGATGTACTGTTGGATTTTTCTGTGATACAGAAGCCCAGCCAGAGTATTACAGAGAGATTTACTGGCATACCTGACTATCAAGCAGTGATACTCAAAGGCCTAGTGTGTGAATATATTCTCTATCTGTTCTTTTCACACCTTACACGTTTCTCAGTTGGTGGTGTGAGGCAGAAAGAGCACCCAGTGAGCCAGGCTGTTGGCTGAGGTCTGTCTCCATGTCATGGGTTACAGGCTCCCATATGTGCTTTGTGAAAAGAGGCCCTTTGGTTGTAAAATCGTTAGAGGAAATAAAGTAACCCTTAATTTTAGAAGTCAGCTTTCTGACAATAATTTACTTATAGCATGTTACAAAAATAGTTAAGATCAATGAAGCTAACAGTACAGGAGGATGAAAAGATCAATAAAGCTAACATAGTACAGGAGGATGAAGGTACAGTAAAGTGTTTTTTTACAACTGAATTTTTCTTGTAGAGCAAAAGGAGACATTTGTAAGAAATCCTCTTCATATACCACTATATTCTCATAGTATCACTAGGAGTTGTAACTGTTACTGTCTTGGTTGCGCTGATATGGCATTTTCGGAAGCACAAAGACAGATCAGGTAAGAAGTCCTATTCAACACTTTCAGAATACATAAACTCAATTTAAATAGCCATTCATGTGTAGATCCAGTTCTCTGCATTTCAGGGAATATCTGGCAGTGCAGTTTCCACCATGAGCTGGGTTAAGACTAGCAGGCTGCAGCTTTACACTGCTGTCAGTGCTGGTGATGGCACATGACTCTGCAGGGACTGACTGCCTGAGGCTTTCCCACGTTGATGAGAGGACTTTCAGCCCTGCCTGCAGCCAAGTCCTTTGCTAGGAGTGTCCAGGCTGGTCCTTCAGGTCCGCGGGGTGGACTTGTGGCAAGGCAAGAAGGTCCCAGCAGCTGCTGTTTTCCTGTTTGCATGGTCTGCTGAGAGATGGTTTTGTCAGTGGAGGCGGGATGTTGGCTGGTAAAACAGGGCCTCATATCTCTGCCTGGTGGGGCTCATCTGGGTTCAGTCACTTTTGGGAGCACAGTGTTGGTGAGTGCCAGCAGTGGTGGGAAGGAGTGGGTAGTGATTTCAGAGGCTTGAGATCTTAACAGAGGACTGGGGTTAGGAAAGGCCAGATAAAAAAGAGAATTGGGAGGAGGGTGAATTCTTGGAGGAAGGGGCGTGCGTGAACAGACTGAAGAATACACGATGATGGGTGGGTAAAATATTCTCCATGGTTCAGAGCGGTGAGAGGCACTTAAGTCAGAGCCATTACCTTTAGTTATGTGCTCCTGAGCCTTACTTTTCTCTAGTAAGGGATGAGCTGTAGGGAATTGAGGGAGATGGTGAGTTTGAATTCTTCCACCTCTTCCTGCAAACATTTCAAGTGTGTTTGTCTGTGTTTTCACTTGACTTGGCTTAAGTTTGGATCATAACACCAAATATTCGACATGCAAGTTTGATACTTGCAAATGAGAGAGACAATCCTGAGGAAGATAAAGAAAGGGATGAAAACAGTCCTTGTTCACATGAGTATCCATCACTGTGTGGCTTCCTATTGATTATAGAGAGGGAGCCAAGAGTGTGATTTTTCTGAGTGGTTTAGTGAGGCCTGATTGTCTTATTTAAACTGATTATTGTAATCAAGGGGATCTTTTTCTAGCGTAGAAATATCTGAAATGTGAAAGATTCAAATTACTGAAAATATTTAGAGCTCCTGACAGCATGAATACCGGAGTAATCTCATGTGCACTGGACTAGGACTCTGTAGATGATGAGTTTTCTGCAGTCTCAAGTCCTTCCTACCCTAAGAATAGAATCATAGAATTGTCAGGGTTGGAAGGAACCTTAAAGATCATCTAATTCCAACCCCCTGCCATGGCCAGGGACACCTCCCACTAGACCAGGTTGCTCAGAGCCCCATCCAGCCTGGCCTTAAAAACTTCCAAGGATGGGGCTTCCACCACCTCTCTGGGCAACCTGTTCCAGTGTCTCGCCACCCTCATGGTGAAGAACTTCTTCGTAACGTCCATTCTGAATCGACCCATCTCTACTTTTAATCCATTCCCTCTAGTCCTACTATTACCTGACATCCTAAAAAGTCCCTCACCAGCTTTCTTATAGGCCCCCTTAAGATACTGGTAGGCCACAATAAGGTCTCCTC
>VXBO01004592.1:412-29909 GCA_013400135.1 Rhinoptilus africanus | reverse complement strand
GCTAGCAGATCCCTGAAGCGATCGAAGTCTGCATGCCTTAAGTCCAGGATTGTAAGGTTGGACCACATCCTCCTAGTTGCCCCGAGGATCTTAAATTCTGTTGCTTCATGGTCACTGCAGCCAAGGTTATCCCTGAGCCTCATGTTAGTCACCAGCCCTCCCCTCTTGGTGAGAACAAGGCCTTTCGTTCTCTTTACTGGGCTGTGTCCTCTTCAGCTGTTTGCAGAGACTTAGCTCCTCACTGCCTGCAGATGGCTGGTGCTTTCCCTCACTGCCTGCGGATGGCTGGTGCTTTCCCTTCTTCCAGTCGCCCCGCACATCTGTTAGGCATCCTGCTTTCTGGGCAGAGGGGGTGGGTTCAGCCTATGCAGGGCAGACAGTGATCCTTCCATCTGTCTCTCCTTCTGTCTTCCCCATGCTCTCTTCCTTCTTCCCCTTTGTGATCCTTGCACAGTTCCTCCCACTGGGTAGGAGGAGTTTCCACCCTAGCTCAGAGCCAAGGCTATGGCAGCGTTTGGCACACGTAGCTCATCAGGCTGCAGAGCCTGTCCGCTCGACACCCAGATGTGATCTGCAGGGAGCAAAGGGAGCAGACCCTGGTGTCACCTCTGAAGGGGGTGTGTGAGGAACCCAATGGCTTCTCTGGTGGACAGAAGTGATTCCTGCATTGGAGCGCTGAGCACTCCAACGCTAGAGGCATCCCCTGTGAACTGGGTGGTTCAGGGAACAGATGTCTCTTCTTGGACTCCTTTCCTGCTTTGTTTTGTAGTTACAGGAAGCGATGGAGGTAGTGGGTAAACTGAAGTGAAACTCAGATGTTCTACTTGAGAGGCATGGCAGATACTTAGGTTTCAATTTACACTTTTCCAGACTTTTCAGTGACTATACAAATCTAACAATTTTAGAAACTTGGCTTCAGCTGTGAAATATAGGCATTTCTGTTTGCTTTCTGGTTTAAACAAGGTATTTCCTCATGGAGGTTATTACTCAGCCCAGATCCCCGTAATTACCTATAGAGCTTCTTGTAGAGCTCCTTACCGACATGTGAGTCCCCAGACCGGTTACTACTTTTTTTTTGGCAGCACTGGATTCACCAACCAGTGCCTGAGAGAAACAAGTTGAACTACTACAGGAACACCTTGCAGGGGGGATGCTTTGTAATGATGTTCAGTTGAAAATACCGAGTAGTCACTCATCACAGACTCTGTGCCTGGCGTGTTTGCCAAAGCCATTTTGCCTGTCTGAACTCTGAACCCCGAGCTAGTGTTTTTCTTCTTTATACCATGAAAACCTCCACTCCTGTCCTAGAAGTGGCTTCAGAAGAGTGTCTAAAGGAAGGCAGTCAGAAGTCAGCCCAGGAACTGACATCTGAACTCCCTCTTTGTTGTTGTCCAAGCTCTGAGTTTGTTTTCAATTAAATGCGTTTTATTTCTCTTTTCAGAAAATGGTGAAAGTATTAGTGTGCAGGGACTAGATGGTACAAATTTCACTGAGCAAAAGAGTAAAGATTTGCTGAGAAACAACAAAGGGGCTAACCCAGCAACAGCTGACAGGGTGATGTATTCTGCTGCCTCCACATTTCAAGGTATTCCGGAGCAAAAGCAAACAAACAAAGCAAAACCTGAACTCGAGTAAAGTATCAAAGAGCTCTAATAGAATTTCCCATTGAATTGTGCAATGGATTTGTAAGCAAGGTTCAGGTTGGGGCAGGGGAAGTGCTGCTGTGCTTGGCAACTGGCCAGTGCTTAGGGCAGCGTGTTTGGCTCATGCTTTTCTACCTCTTGGTGTGCAGAGCCGCAGCCAGCCCTGTCCAAAATGCTTGGGTGGCTCTGCCCGGCGCTACTGGCAGATGCCAGTGCAGGCAGAAGTGAGCTGTTGGCCAGAAGCCCAGCTGAGCACGGAGGAGAAACAGTGGGCAGTGAGGCCCTGGTGCCCCGGAGTGCTTGGCTATCCAGGTGGGAGAATCCCCTGCGGTGCCCCTTCCTGCAAGGGGATGGTCGGGCTGTGCTTGTGGGTGTCCCCATGTCCTTTGCGCTCACACCCACGTCTTTCCCCGGGGGCTGTGGGAAAGGCCTGAGCTCAGGCGCTGGGAGCAGAGCCAGCAGCCTGCAGGGGCTGTGCCTCTCTGCCTCCACAGGCGGTGGGAGCTGAGGGAGACCCTGTGGATGTGGGGTCTGTGGGCAGGGCAGGCCCAGCAGGCTGCGTGCTGCGCCTCAACCCTGCAGTAACCGCGGGCGTCCGCTCCTGCTGTGTGCTAGCGAGAGGCAGGAAGGAGTAGCCAATATAAATAGAGGAGCTACTGTGAGCGCTTGCACCCATTGGGGCTGCTCTGCAGGCAAGTGCTCACCTAGGGGTCTGTCATCCTCCCCCTTCTCCATAGACCTCTTGGAGGCCTGGCGGTGGGTGAGCCAGCCACGTGCGAGCAATGACGGAGTACGCGCTGTGAGATATGGCTCCGGGTGCCCCAGCGTCTGCAATCAACTGGTCAGCAGCCTCTGGCTCCCCAGCTTCTTTGGTGAGGGGCTGACCTAGCACCTCTCTCCCCATGCTTCCCTCCCTCACGGAGGATGGGAATTAAATGGGGGTTCTTCTGCACATACTTTTTGATGGCTTTGCACGTATTCCTTGGCCAGCCTTTGCCAGCTTCTGGCCCCGTGTTTTTCCTGTGTCTGCATCATAATCTTGTCTAGTCAGCGGCATTAAAGAGATTTCTACTCAACTTGTTTCCTTCCAGTTGAAGAAAGACCCAAGCTGCCAGGCCTCAAAAGTATGAAATCTGTAAAGCCTCAGGCTTCAGTTAATGAAACATATGTTGCCCCAAACATTGAGAAGACCACCCATCCAGAATCTGAGCACTGCAGTCCTCCAGGATTTGAGGACTGCATTTCACCAGATTTTAATCACTCCATTCCCCCACTGTTTGATGGCCGTGCTCCTGCAGAATTCAGTTAGTGCAGTCCTTCAGGACATGAGGACTTGAAGGATGACCGTGTGCTTTCAGGATCCAGAGTCCTGCAAATGCAGTGAAGGAGACGTGTCCTCTCAGTATGCTGTGGTCAAGAGCACAAGGGGACTCCCAGAAGACAAGCCTGGAGATTCAGTATGCAGTTCTTCCCATTGATTTGCCAGAAAAAGAGTCCACACTACTGGACTTGAGGTGTGGACTCTTCTGTCTCTCCCAGCTAGCTTTGAGCTAACCTTGCAATTCTGTTGTTCCTCATACAAATCTGATTCTTTGTCTGCTTTCGAGAATTGGCTGGAAGCCTGAAAAGAAATGTCTCTGTGGATCAGTTTGTTTTCCACAGGTGGTGCCCTCTTCCCTCTGCTGAAGGCCTTCCAGGAGAACCCATGAGGAGCCCCTTGGAAAGCAGACATGGTAATTACCTCTGAGAAGAGTTCAGTCCCTGCTTCTCTTTGCTTCCACTAAGAGGTGTCACTGTCAAAAGCGAAGGACCTTGGTGATTTCTGGAGGCCTGAGCAGGGCTCTGACCTCAGTCCCCGTCTCTTCTTGGCTGGACCATGCACCTGACTGAATGGACAGGGGAACAAGGCAAACACCTTAACAGCTCAATGGACATGGGTGGTTTGCTTAACCCTTCATCTAATACATACAATGTTAATAAAACTGCAGTTTAACTTGGTAGGTATAAGCATAATCTTACTTCTGCTGTTTGCCCAGAGGAACGTGCAGCTTAGGTGGAATTCAGTTCAAACTGTATCAGGAGATGGGAACTGCACTGAAGAACATGCAGCAGCTTTATTTTAGGAACGGTTGTTTTAGACGGAAAAAAGAAAAGAAAACAGAAGATTGCTAGCAGATGGGTATAGCCATCTATGTAATTAATGAACAGCCTTGGTAATTAATGTTGTATTTTCTGCAATGATAGTGTTAAATTTTATCTCAAAATGGTGTGTAGTAATTTTAAGATGGCTTTGTCTTAGTTCTAAGGTGCTGCTTGTATGTTTCATGAAGTATCTTTTCTTATGGAATGATGAATAAAAGGTGGGGGTTTTTTTTGTTGTTACTGAAAAGGTGTTCCTGGATGTCACTGATTTGGTTTGCATGGCAAGGTTTTGACAGTGGGGGTGCTACAAGGGTGGCTTCTGTGAGAAGATAATAGAAGCTTCTTCCAGGTCTGACAGAGCCAAAGCCAACTGGCTCCAAGACTGACCTTCTGCTGGGCCAAGGCCAAGCCCATTAGTGATGGTGGTGGCACCTCTGTGAGAACGTATTTACAAAGAGGGAAGAGTTACCGTACAATACAGCAACTGCAGCCAAAGATAGGAGAGAGAATAAAAGATAGGAGAGAGAATACGTGAGAGCAACAACTCTGCAGATGCNTTTTTTTTGTTGTTACTGAAAAGGTGTTCCTGGATGTCACTGATTTGGTTTGCATGGCAAGGTTTTGACAGTGGGGGTGCTACAAGGGTGGCTTCTGTGAGAAGATAATAGAAGCTTCTTCCAGGTCTGACAGAGCCAAAGCCAACTGGCTCCAAGACTGACCTTCTGCTGGGCCAAGGCCAAGCCCATTAGTGATGGTGGTGGCACCTCTGTGAGAACGTATTTACAAAGAGGGAAGAGTTACCGTACAATACAGCAACTGCAGCCAAAGATAGGAGAGAGAATAAAAGATAGGAGAGAGAATACGTGAGAGCAACAACTCTGCAGATGCCAAGGCCAGTGAAGAAGGAGGGGGAGGAGGTGCTCCAGGTGCCAGAGCAGAGATTCCCCTGCGGCCCGCTGAAGACCATGGCGAGGCAGGCTGTCCCCCTGCAGCCCAAGGAGGTTGCAATGTCCGCCTACAGCCTGTGGAGCACCCCACGGCAGAGCAGGTGGATGCCCAAAGGAGGCTGTGACCCTGCGGGAAGCCGATGCTGGAGCAGGCTCCTGGCAGAACCTGTGGCCCCATGGAGAGAGGATCCCAAGCTGGAGCAGGTTTGCTGGCAGGACTTGTGACCCCGTGGGGGACTCAGGCTGGAGCAGTCTGTTCCTGAAGGACTGCACCCCACTTAAGGGACCCACGCTGGGGCAGGGGAAGAGCGTGAGGAGTCCTCCCCCTAGGAAGAAGGAACAGCAGAGACGTGATGAACTGACTGCAACCCTCGTTCCCGTCCCCCTGTGCAGCTTCAGGGAAAGGATGTAGAGAAAATCGGGAGTGAAGTTAAGGCTGGGAAGAAGGGTCGGGTAGGGTGAAGGTGTTATAAGATACGTTTTTATTTTCTCATTACCCTACTCTGATTTGATTGGTAATAAATTAATTTTCCCTAGGTCGAGTCTGTTTTGCCTGTGGTGGTAATTGGTGAGTGATTCCTCCCTGTCCTTATCTCCACCCGTGAGCCTTTCATTATGTTTTCTCTCTCCTGTCCAGCTGAGGAGGGGAGTGACAGAGCAGCTTTGGTGGGCACCCGGCACCCAGCCAGGGTCAACCCACCACAGTCGTTATGAACTGGGATTGTTTATGTAGCTTGTTTAGCTGTTTAAGTACATCTTAACACATGCCCTTTCTGTAGTTAAAACCTATGGCTTTGTATTCTAACCCTGCTGTAGGCAAAGACACATCGTCAGTGTCTCTTCAGAGCAAAGAGATGATTGTGGCTACAATGCTACTTCCTGAGTGCCCTTCTTCATGGGAAAAAACACAAACCTTTCTTATCTTGTTCTCACAGGGTCATTCGTGCTTTGCTGTGGAGGCTACAATCTGTCCACATCCTTCTTAACTTTCGATTCTCAAAATTTACCACAATTTTCTTGCTGAATTTTAATGTAATCGGGGTAATAACTCACTGTCTTCGTAGCTCTTGCTCCTCCTGCTGTGTTCAGAAAGGAAATGTGTGTTTTTTTGAAGAGGATCATGTGCTAGATCACATTCAGGATGATCACAGAGGACACTCTGTCTGAAGGCGAAATTGAGGTTTGCCTTCCAGTCTATGGTGCGAGCTTATGAGTCTTCATGGTGTAAGAGCTCTTTAGATCCTATTGGCTATTTATATGGAAAAAAAAGAAAAGTCAATTCTGCCGTTGATCTATGAGAACTCGGTGAGTCTAGATTTAGACAGAGAAACATCACTGTCTGATTACAATGAATGACACTTCTGGAGATACTCAGTCTCGTAGTGTGATGAAAAATGAAGAGCTGATGAGTACAAAGTGACTGAAAACTAAGTGAGACATCTTTGATGGATCTGAGAAAGGCAATGCAAAGTTGCAAATTGGAGGAGGGCATGGAAAAGGAGTTTCCAAAATGGGTTGGGAGCTCAGCGTGTCTTCCTGCTTACAAGGGGAAAACTAAGTAAATATTGCAAATTCATCAACTACATCAGATTAAATTTGCAAAGTATTTAACTGTGGGAACTGTTGCAGGATATTAGTTGTTTAGTGCAAATAAGTAAATTTTAATTAGAATAAATTACTTAGGATTGTAACATGGTGTGATTTCTGCTGTTTGCCTGGCTTTACTTAGCAGAGTACGTAGATTTGCTGAAGCCTTTAAGCTGCCATAGAGTTATTTTTCCTGGTAATTTTCCTAGCGGTCGGTACGGTGCTGCGTTTAGTCTTCTAGTATGGGAAAGATGTTGATATCACACTGATGTTCTGGTAGTGTTTTTCCCAAATCTGGGACTCTTTAGTTCTCCGTGTTCTACCAGTGAGCGCAAGGTGCACAGGGAGTGTGAAGCTGACCATGTGAGTTTGCGCATTTCTGTCTGTCACAGGGAGCGCGCCGAGACCAACCAGAAAGAAGTGAGGGGGTGGCAAGTTGGAATTTCTGTAATTCTACATAATTCCTTTGATTTGGAAACAGGAAAAGGTGTAGTGAAAGGTACTTCATTGCTGGAAGTCTGGAGTAATTAGAGCAAAATTGCTGAATATCCATCGGTTGTCAAGAAAAAGGGCTGTGGAATTACTTGCTGGCTGTGACTGCTTTTGGAACTGGAGACCAGTCCTAGGATGTACCTAGGATTTTATGGGCCCAAAGTTCTGCAGATGTAGGACTATTAAAGTCAGCTAATCAGTACAGATAGAAATGACAAACAGGTAAACCAATACCTATTACCTCAGCAAACAACGGCAGATATAAGACCAATAATTGAAGATTTTTTTTGCCAAGCGGGATTTTAATTCCTTGTGAGTCTCCCTCTAATACTTCTATCTTGCTGGTTAAAAAACCTAAACTAGGCTCAGATGGGAAACTGGTTATGGATTTGTCCATGACGAATGAGCAGTAAATAAATAAATGGGTAACTGCATACACTAGTTTCTGATCCTTGAACAATTTTAACCATGCTACCAGCTAACACAAAATGTTTTGCAGTAATCGATTTGTGCCTAGCTTGCTTCAGCGTAGTGGTGCACCCAGAATCTCAGTATATTTTTGCCTTCACCTGGGAAGGGAAACAGTAATGCGGACTAGATTTCTTCAAAGCTTTGAGTTGAGGAAACCCTTTTTAAAAAATCACTGAATAAAAATTAGGATATTCTTTTTTATAATAATATATTTGAAATTTATTCAAAATGTCATCGACCTTATTTTTTAAAATTCCAGTGACAGATTTACAGGACATAGTGTTAACCAATAACTCTGCATTAATACAGCATGTGGATCATGTGCTAATAGCAAGTGCAAATAGGGAAAATTGTGGTGAAGACACAAGTAATGCTTGTTGCTTTGGCTGGTAAAGGCCATCGATCTCCCCAACCAAATTAAAATTCTGTAAAGAAAAGTTAGGGTATTTAGGATATTTTTTTTGTCAGGAGAGAGCAGGAAGATACCAGATAACTGAACAAAAACTATCCAAGATATGCCTAGGCCTGCAACTAAGAAACAGGAATACGGCAACAGTTGCATACTCTGTACCACCCTCAATCATCAGGGGAGTTAGAAAGAACGAATCAAAGCCTTAAAAATATATCAAAGATTTGTGCAGAGACTACAATGGCCAGATGATATTCCTGTTGCTTTAATGCATGAAAGGTGAGAGATGAATAAATTGAGAGTGACCCAGCAGAAGTGTTGTTTGACAAGAATATTCAAATTCTGAACACATACAGGGCTGCTGCAAAAACTAGTTATTCCAGTCTTGCCTTTTTTTCATGACTTCGACTTGTGGAGAGACCCCCCCCCCAGTTCCAAACCTGGTGAATACACCCAGATTTCAGTCTCCAAGGATATAAAAAGAAACATTTATGAAAAAGGGCTCTAGAGAAAAGAACCAGGGGTATCAGCTTGATCTGCGCATCTCTGTGTCCAGGGAGTACTTTAAGGTCATTGTCAGAAATTTACTTTATGGGGTATGTGCCTCCACTGCGGTAACTGTCCGTGCACCAGTGATCAGAAGTGCTGCTGCAGAGGACTGGAAAATGTAGTGTAGAAATCCCTACATATTCTTAATTTTTCAGGATGTAAAAGTCACTCTCCCTCTGGCTTTCCTCAGTTTCGGAAATCTTGGGTCTGACAGGACTTTGGTTGTATTTCTGTGGAGCTGGATTGCTTTGCCGCAGCGTGGTTCGGACCTGAGAGGGACCCCTCCATCAGGAGGGCGCTGGGCGTTACGCTGTTCCGCCCTCCCCTCCCTGCAGATCTGACCCAGTCCTTCCTGCTGTGAATGGAGCCATCTCGCCGGGAGGCCACATCTGCTTCCACTGAGGGTGGGAGAAACGCCTCTCGACCTTCTGGCATTGCCCAATGCACAGAAGAAATGTTAGCACTTTCTGAAAATCTTACTTCAGATTTTCAGGGTATGCAAGAATTTCGTCTGAAAAGGTTGTGTTTATTTCGTGTCTCGGCCTTGGCCAGGGCTACGTTGTTAGTGTCATGACTCAGGGACTTTTCAGCCTGCCTTTTAAGTTCTAGTTGGTGTGCTGAAGCTATGTTTCCAGTTTTGATCCTATAAACACCGCTTTTCATCCTCTTTCAATTTGTGGACCCCTGAATTTTTTCTACTATTTTTCCAAATGCCTCAGTCTGTGTTTGCTGGGCATATTTAGTAAGCCATACAAAGTTGGATGAGCTGGATTTAATTTTTTTTTTCTTTTGATTGAAGACTGTGTGCTTTTTAAAAGAAGATTCTTGAAGGCCTTGAACGCTCTAATTTGCTGCAAGTACCAGCGGTTGCAATTGTCTGGTAGGTAGCAAAGCTTCCACAAAATGCACAAAGTGTTTTTTGCTGCTTTGTCAGGTCTTTTGACTGTCACATTGTTGTCCATGGTATTGCAGTATGACGGGGTGGGGAATCCCTGTCATAACCACCTGCGATCTTGTGGTTGTAAAGCTGTTTTCGTGGCTTTTCTCCCCATTCTGCAGTGTGTTGAAAGATTTTGTTAAATGAGCCCGGCATTAACCTTTTCGTAACCACAGCAGAGGTAAGGTTAAGATAGTAACTGTTAAGTGAGTCATGCAAGGAAATTTTAAAATTCAAATCTCTTTAACTTTTAAAATAAAGTTTATTAGTTTGAAGACGGCAACATTAGTGAAATTTTCCAAGTTCGCCTTCCCAGGTGGGATTTTGTCATATTGATTTTCCCTTACTAAAATGAGGCAATGCAAAGCAAGAAGAAACAGGGAAAGATGAACAAGTTAGTCTGGTACTTTCAGGAGTGAGTGGGTGGCCACAGAGGAATCTTGGTTGTCAGGGGCTGAGAATCTCTGTTGGAGACAATTTTGATTGTCCTTCCAAGAGCAGCCTAGGCCAAGGACAGCTGAAGGCCCAGCTGAAACTGATGGGGGGCTGCAATTCGTCTGAGTCTTCTAAGTTATATTAGAGATGAAAGAAAAAACCCAACTGTGGCAGCTTGGGTCCTAACTTGAGTCCTGCTGTTGTTCACTCAAAGAAACAGATTTTCTTCTGACTCTAGAGAAACTCGCAAAGCATATACAGGCGCTATGCTTGCTGTCCTGGATATGGTCCTCCAGTTAAATTCTGTTCATGATTGAACCCATACGTCTGAATAGCTCTGTAATAATAAATTTGGAGGTTTTTTTCAAAGCAAATGCAAAGCATTTCACCCTGCATGCAATGGTGCTAAATATAAATTGTGTAGTTTCTAATAGTTATTCCATATATGGACTCTTCTTTTTCTTCTGTCATTGCGGGCCAAACTAGGAGGGCTATGTCAGAGAAACTGTATGTGATTGGTATGCTTGACCTGGACGACTGGGATCCTTATAGAATCACAGAATGGTTCAGGTTGGAAGGGACCTTAAAGATCATCTAGTTCCAACCCCCCTGCCCTGGGCAGGGACACCTCCCACTAGACCAGGTTGCTCAAAGCCTCATCCAACCTGGCCTTGAAGACTTCCAGGGATGGGGCATCCACAACCTCCCTATGTTCTTGCTTGTCTCAACTGGCAGTGAGTTGATAGTGTAGCGCCAAGGTGAGACGGCAGGTGGTAGATGGGGCTGGGACCTACAGCAATGGAGTTGATGCCTTCACCAGGCATAGCCGGAGCCTGTGCCCCAGGTGGGATGTGTGGGAAGGGTGAGGGTATGTGGTAGAAGTGTTGAGATAGGGTGATGCCTGCTGTCAGACCACGTACCTGGAGCTTGGCACTCTGTGCTCCAGCACCCTGAGAAGCAGTGTGGCACGGTGCCTCTTGCACGTGTCTGCTTTGCGGTGGACCTGCCTGGGTGCCCCCTGCCCTGTAGCTGCTCAGTGGTAGTGGCATTAGAGTTAAATGCATGACATTCACCACGAGCTGTCTGTAACCCTAATCAGTCTCAGTCAGCATCTGAGAGAGAGCTGGGAGGGGGGAGCTTGTGTATGAATAGTGGGATCCATGACAAGCATGTGGATTTTCACTTGCCAGCAATGGGAGCTGAAGAAGATCTCTCCTCAGCTTTTTATTTCCATATTCTGAAGGCACGGCAGGGCTTTGCTGTGCATTACAGGGCAGCAAAGAGGTCAGCTCTCCACAGCGTGAGACAGGTGGGCACCATGCGCATGAAATCAAAGTGCTGCTGTGAATTTTTCTGCTTGGATTACTGTGGGCAGAGGGTTCCTGTGGACTAGACGCTCCATTTGCTCCTGGGTACTATGCAGAGTCTTGGCTTCTCCGTCCCTTCAGGATCCCCCCTGCCATGCACTGTTGCTTGGGTGGTAGTTTTAGACAGAACGGCAGCGTCTGATTTGGTGGGTCACAGATAGCTTCAGCATTCCAGAGGCAAAACGAAGGCTGCGGCAGGAAACATGAGACAAGGGCCAGTGGTGTGTGTCTCGGGAAGAGGTGTCTGAGGTGCGGCAGACCTCAGGAGGTCTCCCAGGTTCCTCTTTGTGGCTCCGAGTGGGTACCCGTAGAGGTTTTCCTTTTATCAGCCCTGTTGCTAAGCCACCAAAACAAGAAGGTTCTCATCTGTGTTTGCAGGATCTTGGACACTCCTTCCACCCCTTGGCAAGAGAAAACAAAATATCCAGGGCTGCTCTGAAGAAGAGAGAGCATTCCCATGGGCCCTGCCACTGGAGAGCTGGCAGTTCCCATGGGGCCATCCTGGGTGCTCCAGAAATCCTGCCGCTGACTTTTGCGAGTGTTGGACTGTTCCTTCCCACTGGACTGTTCCTTCCTTCTCCTACAGGCTGGAGAAACCACATGTACCTCGTCTGTAATTAGGTCCAGAGCCTTTCTGTTTCTGCAATGTGCTTTTTATAATCTGTAGGTGACTTTAAATGGCCCTGTCGCAGGGACAGCATCTTTAGTTGAGGCTTTGATGTCAGCTGTGTTTGGAGACAGGCTAAAGGCTGAGGTGAACTTCTAATCTGACTCACAACAGTCTTTTTAATGGTCTCTTTGTTCTTGAAGCTGGAAAAACGGTGTGGCAATGCGTATCCTTCACTCCCTTTTCCCCTCGCAGTGGCCTCTGATTAACCCTCACGTTGGTCAGAGGCCGTGGGGTACCACGCAGGGCTGGGTGTTGTCCCAGGGCAGGGGACCAGCCCCCTGGAAGTCGGATGGATCGAACTGAAAGGAGATCACGTGCAGGTTGTGATCTCCGAGGTGGAGATAGCAGGAATGTGAATGAAATTCCAATTTCTTTCTCTACTGATTTGCTTTGTTCAACATCCAGGTGAGAGCTGGTCAGGAGAAATTGCCCGGGTGCAACTTTCTGTGGAAACTGTGGCAAATGAGCGCTTTCAGGAGGCAGGGAGATGGAGGAGCGAATTCCTGGCAGCCAGCAGCATTTCCAACCTGTGGCTGGGGCAGGGGCAGGGAGCCTTCGGCAGCAACCAGCAGAGCCGGCTCTCTGCATGGCCGGAGCAGCGGGTTGATTTCCTGTTTCCACGCGTCGAGTTCCTGGCATTTAGCTCTGCCGCCTCACTTTGTGTGAAGTTAGGCCTGTGTATTTCCCCAGTTAACGCTGACGTGAGTTAATGGCAGTAAAAACAGGAGCGCTGCTTCCGCTTAATAGCCTATTTAAAGGAAGACGTGCAGAGTTAGTATGTACAAATTGACTTCGTAAGACTTCGCAGCGTGTTTCCTGCTTTACTTACTAAATCAGGTTCTCCAATATCCCGTGCTCCGTCAATGCCTCATGTCATGTAAGGAATTAATCTCCCTTCTTTTCCAATGCTGTCAGGGGCTGGAAGGACAGAATGGCCCTGTGAGCTTGCACCTCGCCAAGTAAAAAAGATGATAGTTCACCTTCCATCCTTCCAGCTTTTACAAGTTCTTGTTCCCCCTCCCCCTTCTTCTACTTGTGGTTTCTGTTAAGTCTCACAAGGTGTTTTTTCTCTGCAATAATCACATAAATCTTTATGTGTCTTTACATAAAATGGGGAAGTGAACTCTCTGGCTAACCAAGGGTGTTGTGAGCATTCATTAGCCAATAGTAGGAACCTGGTGTCTAATCTAAAAAATCCGTTATCTATGAAACTTCAAAGGATTGCTCTTAAGAGGAGGCTGCTGATAGGTGACAACACAAATTGTGCATGTGCTGTCTTCTTTATCCTGGCTGTGATTTCTTTTTTTTTTAAGCCTAATGGGACTTCATGTACTGGGTGATGTATGGGGCACTTGCAGTCAGAAATATTGAACTCATAAATGTACTCATTTGCCCTGGAGTCACCGAGAGGGAGACTAAATACAGGACACCGCAATGTCACAGTCATGCAGAGTCACTTCTGGAACAACAGAGCTACAGTAGAAAGGCCGTATTTTTCTTTGATTTTACTGCAAATCTGTAAATGAGCTTTGTGAGGCTGCTATCGTTGGCTGGAGGAGAAAGTGAACTTTCGCTGGACTTGGCTGTATGCAGACCTTTTTTGCGTTTTGCAGTTTTTGCTGAGATTCTGAACATTTTGGGGTGCTATCTTGAAGGGACCCCGCACATGCTGTCTGTTCTGCCTCGTGTCTCCACCGCAGCGCTGCAACCCTAAGCTGTACCAGCTTGCCCTTCAAGCATGAAGGTGAAATGAAGTTGAACGTGCACATCCGAAGCAGATGGTTAGCCCTAGTCTTGCAGTGGTATTTGAGAGAGATTTTCTTCATGTCATTTCAGCAGCACAGAAGGAAATGAAAGTGTTTCTTACTGTAAATACTTTTCTCTCTCCCCCTTCCTCTGCGCTGCTGTGAGTGTCTGAAGACTCACTTCACTGCTTTTCTCAGAGAAGGCTATTTCTGTCACATCTTAAATCAATTTGGGCCTGTCCTATGCACGTATGATAAAGACAGGATGGTGCTGTGGCGGTCTTGAACCAACTTGTAAATTTGGGAAACTGGGAGCAGGAGGTAAAATGTAATTGCCATTGCTAAGAAGCCAGAGGGGCTAAGCCGCTGGCCGAAATGTGGAAGTATCAAGCAGAGCCAAATTGTTTGAAAAATAGTGCAGACCACAATACAAGGGGTTTAACTGTTTCTCAGAAATGTGTGTATACATGTCATTCCACCCTGTGGAGCTTCCTTAATGGGCTATGTCTGTGTCTGCATCCAGAGAAACAGCACAAAAGTATACGATTTCCAGACAAATCCTGCTGCCACAGTTACTTCCCAGCACATCTGCTAAGAGCATCTAAAAAAGTGGAGCTGTTGGCTGTAATGCAATGGTGATTTACTTCCTCCAGTGGCCGAGAGGGTTTCTGCTGTGTTACTCCTGTAACCCACCTCGGCGCTCGGCGCAAAGTGCCAGCGTGCTTTAAGCCATCTCGGTGAGTGCGAGCAGGGTATCTGGTCCTGTGCTGTAGATAACTGACTCACAGTGGTTCTACAAGGCTGGCTTTTCAGACTCGTCTCTGGGATCTTCAAACAGAGCCGGGGTGGCTCTCGGTCTGCAATGCAAGGGGCGGCTCTACGGAGCCTTTTCCTGCATGGCAGTACCATTCGGTCACTGGAAGAGCCCAGCAAAGTTCAGGCTGGCGACATAGCCTTGGGGAACAGAGGGAGAGCCTTCTCCCATACCTCCCGCTGGTGAGACTCTCCATGAGTGATCGATGACTGGGGGTATTTCAGAAAAGCAGCTGGTCTGCGTGTGCTGTGCTTTATCTGACCGGGCTGGTTTCTCTTTCCTGGGTGGGGATGCTGTACTTTGATATGCTGGAAAGAGATGAAAGAAAAAAATAAATGTTTTGCCTTTGCCCAGTCTCAGCATTAGCATCTTCCTAAAAGGGGTGAACTGACCAGGGGATATTTTTATCTGTCCTCACCTCTCCGCCCTATTCTCACGCTTGCAGCTAGCTCCAAGGTGTGGGACTTTGCAGAGCACATTGTGGCTCGTGGTGGTTCAGACCGAGTTCAGTCACCCAAAACCTTGCAGGTCTATTTTGAAACATTATTCAAACTGTCCACTATGGAGTTTCTTTTCTTTTTTTTTTTCACTCTTGCTTCTGACATCATTTCCTGAACGCTATACTCACTGAGCTCTGTAGCCAGCTCGCCTTTTCAGCATATGATGCAAGGAGCTCTTTAAAATGGATTTCAGCTCTCCTGTTACTCTGCAATGCTTGCTGGTGGTAATAGCTGTTACTCATGGTAAGTGGGATTTTTCTTTATGAAGCTGGCGTAGATTTGCCTAGATGAGCAGACACCTTAATTTTGCTCCAAGATCTTTTAAGGACTCTACCAGATTTGGGGAGGCATCAAATAGTGTAACTGCTAATGCATGAAAGGGGCAGTCAGACCAAAGTAAGACAGATTATCTTTTTAGTAAACGAATGATAAGTAACGATATAGTACTTTCTCAGTGTACTGCGCCTGTAAAAGCATTTCAGCGGAGAACGTAAGGTCCTTGTACGCAGGACACTGGCTGGAGGGGCTGGAGAGCGGTGTGGTCCTGTTCCTAACACTCGGTGTGACCTTGGGTTAGTCCTGAGCTGCTGTTGCCCTGCCATTTACCCATCTCCGATTTGCGTACAGCAACTTAATAATGTGCAAGGATGCCGTGAGACAGCTTCAGGTTAAAACTGCGACCTTACTCTTTGAGTAAAAGCAGCTGTGCAGGCAGCAGTTGTTTTTGCCACCCTCTGTACAAGATCCATGGCATCAACTCCCCGGGGGATCTTTCTTTGCACAGTCTCTCCGCTCTGAGGGGGGATGGTAGAGATGGTCATGTTGAATTTGGGGAGAGAGAACAGCTGCTGAGCCTTTCATCAGCCTCTGCGCATGGTGTGCACAGCACTCCCATGTTATCAGAGGGAAAGTTGGCCTTTATGGAAGGCTTCCCACTCCTCGATTTTCAATTACGGGTGACCCCAGCTTGTCATTAGGGCTGGGTCTGTCCCTCTTACATCTCACCTGGGCATTTGCCTTTCTGGGATGCACTTGAGAGGGGATGGATGGACACAGCAAGCTTGCTGCCCACACTCTCTGCCTCTCCTTTCAGGCTCTGTTACCTCGACTGGTGTGCTCAGCGGGGGCTCAGCAGTCTTTTCTGTGGGAATTCAAAGTCTGCAGAACCTCTCCAGAATGAGCAGGAGGGATGTGAGATGCTTCACAGCTGTCTTAAATGACACTTTGTTGGCTGAGTGCGGCACTTCTACCAGATGCCTGAACTTGCAGAACGGCTCCCTGGTGCTGAGGAGTGTGGACAAAGAAGATGAAGGAAAATATGAGTTTGTTTTTCACAATACCACCAGATTTTTTACACTGGAAGTATTTGGTAAGTGGCCTTCTTAGCAACAAACAGCTTTTTGAACTTGTGAGCCTGGCTGGAAGCTGGTGCCTTGAAATTCTTCCTAAGAGAACGCTTGAGCTTGCAGGAGCTATAGGTGCCTCTGGAGCAGCTTTGTAAGTCTCTGGTACCTCAGGGAGCAGTAATGGTGAGTGTAAACTAAGGGATGCTATTTGCATCCGACTTGTCAGTCAGGGCTGGAGTTTCTTTTCTCCTCGAAGTAAGCAGTCAGTCGAGCTACACTCTGTTTTTCCCTGATGCAAGAGACAGCAGCGTGAAGTATTTGTTGAGCCTACAGTATGTAGACATGTAGCTGGAGATTTCAGTCCATTTCCAGAGTACTCTGCCTGATGGCTCTCATGAAAGCTCTCACTGACTGACAGCATTTTGCTGCCTGTGGACATCCTTCCTTAAGGAGTTAACCCTACCTGATTTGGCTCTGGAAACTAAACAGGACTTCTCCGCAGGTCTGGGTTGAGGTGTGCTGGGTTTTTCCCCTGCTTCATGCAGCTGAGGAAAGGTACTAAAGGAATCTGAGTGTGACTTTCTGATTCCTAGCTGCCCCCAAGCAGCTTGGATGTCAGCGTCTTCTGGGTCTGTTCAGACATCAGCAATAGGTCCATTACCGTGCCACTCTCCCTGCTGTCCTCCCCATGGCCTCAGAATGGCTGCTCCCCTTCGTGTGGCTGCTCATCCATCTGTGGGATGAGAAGACAGAAACAAAGTTGATTCTGTACAGGATCCAGCTCATTGCTTGGGTTAATATGGAGAAGGCTTAAATGGGTTTGCCCTCTGCTGAATAGTGCTCTAACCAGCCAGCGACCAGCGCTCTCCTCCTCGTCTCCAACATTCCTTTTGCAGGGCTTTCACTTACACAGACTTCTAAGAGAAATTGAAGCGTACGAAATTGTAATGAAAATGTCTGAGCAAACTGGTCTCAGTGAAGACAAATGAATCCTTACACTTTCCAGGCGGAACTGTCGCGGAGAGTCGGTCAAAGATGTGACTCCTTGGCACCAAGATCAGGGGCTTAGACTGCAAGTAGACAAAGACTGCAGGAGTGTCCTGGATTTAACCTCCAGTTCAGTGGATTTGCTTTGGGAACTTTCGCGTCCTCCCTGTGTTCTGTTGCCACCCCTAAGTCAGGGCAACATTTTCACAGCAAAGGTATGCCTGGAGGCAGTGAATTTTAGCTGAAGGGGATGTCCTAGTTGAAGAAAGTGATTTCTGAGCTTATTTACATGGATGTTTGCATAGACATTCTCAATGTGACTCTTGCTGTCATAAAACCATACTACTTCTCTGCCTGGTCTATATTTGCAAAGTGGCATAAGGAGATAGGTTGGCTCATTGTAGTAGACTAAGAAAGAGAAGTTCAGGAAAATATAATAAAATCAGTGATTCATTACTTCATTTTAAGTTGTCCTAGTCTGGATCATCCTATCTAACTGCAGGTGTCCAGTGTTGATACCCGTGTTGGGCATGATTTGTACTTGTTCCTCTCTAAAATGGACGAAGAGGCAGAGTGACAGCAAAAGTACAAACCTCTGGTGGAGGAGAGTGCCAGGTCTCCTCTGAAGCTATGATTATCTGCTGAATACTGAAGAAGCCTCTGGCTGGCAGATGATTTGGGTGTTTCCATCATCCTCCTTGATCAAGGGCTTTTCTTTTTCGCTTTTCCAATTTCAATAAGGAAAATGAAGAGACGCCAGATTTTTGTGGCACCCCCAAAATAGGGACTAAGAGTCACTAGCAAGGTCGTGTGGGCACTGCTGAGCGTTTCAGGGCCGGGGGCAGGCACCGAAGAGTCTGGTTACTTACTTTTGTGCTCCCTGGCTACCAGTAAGTGTGGTGGTAGTAAGACTGCCAGTAAGGCGTGCTCATGTTCACTGCTGAGTCTGCTCCTCACCTCTCTCTTTCCTCCCTGTTCCCATTGCCCTGTGCTGTGTGTGACCAGAGCCAGCCATTGGTATCCAGTGCTTCCCTAATGGGACCGGAGTGTTGTCCTGCGACGTGACCAGCAACGAGAGCACCAGCTTTCGGTGGCTCCTGAATGGCACCGCGCTGAGTGCCCCCGAGGCTTGTGTTAAGGATGGTGGGAAGAAGGTTCGCCTGGACAAAACCGTGCCCGGGGAGTTTGTTTGTGAGGTTTACCACGGGAACAGTGTCACGAGGACCAGGCCTGTTGTGCTGTCTTGCAGCTATGGTGAGTAACAGCGTCTCCGGAAAATCTCCCTTTTGGTCTCTTGCAGCAGAAAACTAAGGAATCGCTGTTGTCTGCATAATACCGAACTCTTCTGTCCTCTGGCAGCTGCTTTCCAGACTTACCACATTTAGAAAGTGTCGCTTTGACTTCCTTCTCCCTCCTGCCTCTCGGACTGACACAGCCTATGGCCACAGAATGGATGAAAGTTTGTTCAGGAGGTCCTTTTACCCAACTCTGCAGCAAGGATGGATCTCTATTTTCCTACTTCCCAGTGATGGAGACCTTGCACCCTCCTGTACACTGGTTCTCTGTGCTGGTTTAGAAACTCAAGCTGCTTCCTACTCTGACATTCATCCCTTACCCAGCTGGCCTTCCAGTTTCTGCAGCATCTCTTAAAAACTTCTCCACTAGTTCAACCTTGTTGGTGCTGGACTTGGCTGAAGTGTTTTGCTTTGTCTCTTTCTCCTTATCTAGGCCAGCTGCACAGGGTTTTACCAGTCTGTACAAATGTCTCTCCATTAGCCCCACACCATCAGAGTTGGGGTAAAAACACAAGTCATTTACTTAGGAAATGTAGGGCTTTTTCCTTCCCTGTCCCTGCTCGGATATGTAGTTCTGTGAGAAGGCTGTGACTATCCATTTGCAAGCTATCCATAAATGCTGAGTACTCTGCTTGAATGAGGCCATAGCTTAATGAGACAGAAAATCTGTATCCGATCAAAACTGCCAGACCCTCACGATGCAAAACACTGGTCTTGTAAGCGCACATTTATTTAAAAAAAAAATAAAATTAAAAAATTGTTTAGATATCTTAGGGCGTGATTTCGCTTGCTGCATTTCCAGCAGTGAAGGTTTTTCTGGCCTCTGTCAGTGAAAATGGTCATCAAAACGACATCAGGGTGGCATAATTTAAACTAATTACAGCTAAATTAGTGAAAAACCGTATGGTTAAGTCACCTTTGCTCCTAGAATCATTGTACTGTGCAATAGAGCCTAGCATTTTAGAAACTGTCTGAGGCGGTTTCTCCAGCTCCACAGCAAAAACTGTCTTCTCTTTCATTTGGCGTACAGTTGGTGTGAAAGCAAAATTCCTGATGTAACCCCGGTGTCATGTGCTGGCATTCAGTACAAACACGCTGTGGGCTCTTCCAGCCTCATCGTGTCGGCGCCGCTGACCAAGCTGTACCAGTTTGGCATTTGTGATGGTGGCGTAGCGTGATCTTACTTTTGTCCAGTTAAATTGGTGAGAGGTTGTTCAGTGTAGTCAGACCCAAGCTGGCAGAGGCACTAGGGAATGAGGATGCGAACATCCCTGAGCTGTTCGGTCAAGCCCTGTGATAAATCACGGGAATGCTGACAGTTACTATTGTTTATCCTGGGTGGCTGCCCAGTCCCCCCTGGGTGCGATATCAGTTCCCCATTTCCTCTTGAAAAGCCCACAGGGGAGTTTAGTGATAGCTCCGTTGGGATGGACACGTGCACAGACACGTATTTGGAAGGGTCTGAGAGCAAGAAAGTAGCAGCGATTCTACGTTTTTGGTCACCAAATGCAACCACATCAGTAAAAAGTGAACTTAAAGCAATTCGGAAGAGTAAAATGAACTGGAGAGAAATGAGTACAATTAAATGAATTCAAGACTAATTCATTATTTTTGTGGGTTATTATTTGCTCCAGGCAAAGGGCTGCATATAGTTTTTCCACTGTAGGTATAAGTTCTATGCAAAAGCACCTATTTGGGCAACCTGTAGGTTGGTGAAATTAATTTTGAATAATTGTTGATGTAAAACAATTTGGCAGAAATATTGTAAACTTCCCGGGCATGAAAGGGAAGAGGCAGAGGATTCAGAAGTTAACAAGTCGACATATATAAAAAGCTTTTATTGATTCCGTACTCGTTTTATTACTTGTTTATGATCAATTTTTAACAAAATATTTTATCTCAAGAAGACCTTTTTATCGAATGGCAAATTTTTAGGAAAAAAATATTCAGGAAAATTTTTTTTCCCAATATATATTTATGCCCTTGACAATATTCTCTAAGCTATCATCAAAAATGAAGAAAAATTATTAGGGAAATGAGTTCTCATTTGCTTAAAATTTAATTTTGAGTATAGATTTTTTGAACTTGGTGACTGTTCCTAAAGAGGCTGGAACAAGCACTCTGAAAATACTTTGAGTAGGCGTGATTTCACGCACAGGAGCACCTATCCACAGCTGTTTTTACTGTTTTGGTGAGTATGTGGACTGTGAAACGTGGCATGTCCTGTAACGCTTGAAACACTTCCCAGCCTTTGGGGACACCCAGCAATTTGTGCATTTGGGGTCTCAGAAACAAGCTCCAAAGGAGCCTGTTGGCTTCTGCAGCGTGGTGCTGGGCAGGTGCGTGCGCAGCCGAAAAGAAGCCAAACGATTCAAAAAAGGGATGGCGTAGGTTTACCTAAGGAGTTTTAAGGAATTTGTATTATAGTGATAGTTGAGCTGTATGTTTTTTCTTTTCGTATGGGAGGAAAAGGTTTCCTGCTGGCTGCCTCAGGTTGGAGCACGTTGGCTCAGTGAGCCAGGGAGTCTGGAGGCGTCTCTCTCTTCTGCAAGCCTGTGATGCCCTCTGCCAGCTTCCCTGCTCAACAGCAACATACCTGCAAGCCCAACCCGTCACAGCAACCCTGAGCAAGGGGCTCTGCACTAGGGTAGTAATTAGCACTGGCTTGTGGGTGGCCTTCTGCTCAGCCATCTGCAGCCTTCGCCTCCTGCTAGGCATTTTGCATGATCTCGGTTGGGAAGGGGAATAAAGAAAAATTCTTCTCCCAGCAGCAGTGAGGCTGGTTTCCAGCAGCTCTGGCTCAGGTGGATGGATTCTCTGGTGCCTGAGGAACTGCAGGCTCTGCTCAGACTTGCTTAGAGGTTGGCGTAGTCATTACGTAGCTGTCCTGAGTGGATTCTCCGGGGGCTAATACAAGCTCCGAGGGTAGACTTTGCAGCTTTTCTTTCAGCAGGAGATGCTGCTTAGTTCTCCCTCTTCTCAGATGTGTTTTCATAAAACTTGTTGAAATGTGGTATCTTTCAAACTGCCCTCTTCCCTGTTAAATTTGGTTAAAACTTAGGAATTAGTTTAGGTGTTACTGGTCAGATGAGGTAGAAACAAACGCACACATCGTAGTCACACAAGCCTTTTCTCTTTAATGAAAAATTCCATACCATAATTAAACGATGCGACATAAATCACGATGTACCACAGTTCACAGTGGGAGCTCCCCTGGTCCAAACCAAAGCAACAGTAACCCCCATGTGCTCTGATCTGTCCGCAGAGTTCCTCTTGTTTGGAAGGAAGAAGCTTGTCCACCCTGGTAACTAACAATGCCATGTCCTTCTTCCAGGAGACCTGCTGCAGTACCCCTGGTTCATTTACATCCTGGCAGGGTGCGCAGGGGGTGCGGTTATCCTGCTGGTGGCTGTATCCTCCATCATATGTTGCTGCCTGAAGAGGAAACACAAGTTCATCCCGGTGCCTTCAGGTGAGCGGAGAATGCTGTTGACCCCTGGGATGAGTCTCACAGGGGATTGTGTTTGTGCGGGCGGGGGTGGAAATAGCCTCAACATAAACTGGTTTCAGCTGGGCGGCTGCTTGTCTTCCAGCCAGCCCTCCCTTGACCTGGTGGAGCAGAAAGCTGCTTGCTGATAGGCAACTGTTAGGAGCAGCAGGGTCTGGAATTAAACCTTGCTTCTCCTTTTTTTTTTCACCTCGCGCTTGCCACCGTGTGCTCCTGGCCAGAGAGAAGCACAGCAAAACCTTTTCTATGGGCAAAAAAATTGAGCCTCATTCAAGTCTGATCCTTACGTGACCTGAAGGCTTCTGACGGTAGTCCTTTGTCAGCACCAGCCCCTGAGTGCAATCTGCCCGTGCTCGGTGAGGCCACCTCCAGCTGGGATCCTGCCAGCATGGCCAAGCTGGTCTCTGACAGGTTGGCAATGGCCCCTCTGTACTCGACATCTGTCTGCTCCGGGAACGGAGCCGGTGCTGCATGAGGAGGAGATGCAAGCACGTGTTGGTAGTCTGGCCTCGTCATGATTGTGCTGAGGCTGCTGGGACGTGGGCGACCTCCTTCCTTCAAGTCTCCGCTTTTGCTTTTACAGAGGAGGAGAAGGATGATGGACTAATCATGTCCGTGGTCTCCAGTGAAGGTGTGAAAAGCCCCCCCAACGGAGACCATGTGGAGGCTCAAGCTGCCCAAATCGACTGCCCTCCAAAGCCCGGTGGGTCCAGTGACTTGTTTTAAGTCGTACAGATAGCTCTTCTGGGAGGGCGAAGGACAAAATGGATGTGTGTGGCTGGTGGGGGGGAGCTGACTGTAAAGAGGGGCCTGGGACTCACTACCACAGGGAAGGTGCTGCGTCTTGTCCAGACAACAGAAGTTGCAGCAGGTCATGTACCAGTACCTTACTGGTGCTTGGCTTCTGCACAGGAGGAGCCCTTGCCCTCACCCAGCCAGGAGAGGTAGTGGCAGCCGTCTCATAAGCATCCCGCAGAGGGTACTGCCGGCAGCCTGCAGACTGTTCCAGTATCTCCTCTGCTAAAATACACATCTCAAACCCAGCAGCCTCTCAAAACTTAGCAGTTTTCCTGCAACTTTATCACGTACGCCCACTTCTCATCAACAACATTTTATAAGAATCGGCATTGTTTTTGTAAGCACTTGTCTGCAGGACAGCATCCAACAATATGCTGAGCTGTAACCACAGCTAAATCCCAGCAAAGTCAAAGGCTTGTATATCCCCTTAAATTGGGGCTGAGGTGGGAATATGCTCACATTTTAAATCCTTCAAAGAAATTGAGAATAAAACTCCACAGCTTTAGGACAGGATGGTCAGGAGAGTGCATCAATAACCTTTCAGAAATCTTCTGTTCTGTGAGCACTTGATATTAATACTCCACTTTTCACCTTATGCTTCCCTTACAATTTTGCTTCGCAAACACGAAGGCTGACAATGCCTTCCCATCAGCAGCTGAAGTAGGTCTAGCAGAGACATCAAGAACTGGAGCAACTTTACACAGGTCTCAGCACTGCTGTCTCCACTTCTGGTATCTTTCACTGTACCACGCACAGCCCCTCAGCAGCTCAGCTGTGCTTTTTGTCCGACTTCGATGCTGCTTTGCTCTGCTTCCAAAATATTAAATGCTTACTCATGAACGTAGTTCGAGAGAGAAAAGAAAAAGACCTAAGTCGTTCAGGTCATTGTTTAATATGAATATACTTAAAGTGTAGAACTCTGTTAGTCAAACTGACAGTGACGTGTAAATCTTTTATTAAAAAAAAAAGTATCCCATATTTAAATTTTCTACAAACGAGTTAAAAGCAGAGGTGTGTGTGGAAAGTATTTAGGTGAGAACATACTAAATGTGTGCTATTAGCCAGCTTTAATTACTCAGATGTAACAGCACAGATTTTTGTCTTCTTTGGTATTTTGGTATATTTTGGGCAGTTAAGCCCAGAGACCTTCGACACTAGAGGGTCTAAAGCCATGATGGAAAAGTAAAGGAGTGGTTACAAAGGAAATTGAAATTTGGCTTGCAGGTGCCTGGGGAGAGGGGACTGAGCAGGTTGGGCAGCCTGCAGCATCAGGGACTGGGAGGAGGATTTCCATGAGCGGGTATTTACAAACTGTGTCTCCCTTCTTTTCCAGATGCTGCCCGGGCTGGTCAAGGTGTTGAGCCCCAGCCACTGGTGGAAGAAAACTTACCAGTGGAGATAGAGCCTGAGGAGATGCCAGACCCAGAGGTCATAGTTGATGTGGAAAGCCAGGAAAATGCCTCGGACTGTTTCCCGGATCCAACGGATGACTGATCTGGCATGCTTGCTCTTCCCTGCCCTGTCTTGAAGCCTACGACACCTGTCCTTTGCATCCCATAGTCTCATTGTGTGTAAGAATTGGTCCAGAAAATTTTATCAGGGAAAAGATGTGAGGTGTCAGGCCTGGTAACCTCATTTAAAAAAAAGAAAAAAGATAAAGAAAAGATAAGGAAAAGCACATGCGTGTCTTCAAGGCTGCACGGCCGTGGGCAGACAGGTTCACTAACAAACAAAACTAGGCAGCTCTTTGATGCTTTGCCTGCTAATAGACCTGCGGCTTAACTGTGGAGCCCTAGAGGACAGCCTGAAATGAGGCGTGTGGTTCCTCCTGCTCCCTGCCCACCTCACGCCTTGCCATGCCTTCGCCTGTCGGCCCCTCCTGCCAGGGACAGACATGACAGGCAGATTGAGGTGGCCTGCCGGTCCCAGGCAGAAACCTGCCAGACATTTCCTGAGAAAAGCCTCTTCTCAGGAGATTTCAAGGCATCTTTCGCAGGCCCTGTAAATAAAAAGAAAGTCCGGTGGGGTTTTTGGCTAGGTATCTGCTGTGCCGGGTGTTGATCTGAATCGCTCCTCTGAGCCCCGGACCCTTCGTGATTTAGCCCTCACCACTTTGCTGCCTGGGGTGGGGAGCGGTGGTGGGGGCTGTTGCCCGCAGACCCCGGGGAGGTGACGCTGGCTGGCTGGCATTTTGCTGCCCTGTAATGGCAGGGGGCCACCGGTTTTACCTTTTGCCAGAACCTAACTGCTCGGGTTGCCGGTGAGTTAAAACAGCTCTGTCGCTAGCTTGCTTGCTTGCAGCAGAAGGGGGCTTTGGGCTTGGGTGCGTAATTTTGGCAGAAACGTTGATTATAATGCTGAGATCGTTCATCAGTGCAAGCGTTAGTGCCTTTAGTGTAATGGTTTAGCTACTACAAGCTGATTAAGCTGGCCATCTGCCTCTGCATGTAGGCTTTTTCAGTACTGTGCTATCTTTTTAGACTCTCTGAGGCAAGTCTTGCTGCTCTGCGCGTCCTGTTCTGCTCAGGGGAGGTTTGTGAGTGGAGTAGCTGGGGTAGACCTGCAGGGGAGAAGACAAGGCGATGCGAAGGCGAGGGCTCGATCCCAGGCAGCAGGTAGCTGAGTCCCTGGCGAAGCTGCGGGGAGCTGCTGGATGCACTGCCAGAGCAAGGTATTTACTGTGTAAGTGCATTTTGGTAGTCGGAAGTGAGGTGCGTTGGTGTTAAACTAGCCCAATGGGCTAGAAAGGCGGGGTAGAGTAAAAGCAGAGGTGGTACAGATAGGGGCCAAAAGGCATGGGGAGATGTGAGTTGCATTCCTCTCTTCCCTTGTCATTTTGTCCCTGTTTTATATCGTGCTGACACTGTGCCGTGAGTCCCTTGGCGATGGATTTGAGGTGTGCCTTGTAAACGCCACCCAGCGAGGTCTGCAAGTACCCCAGCAAAATCACCCCCCGGCTGAACGCTTCTCTCCCCGGCGGGGGAGCTGCACGCTTACCTGGAAGCCCTTCGTGTCTGTGTACGTGGCAAAGCTCTGCATCGGCGATGCCCAGCCATAGGTGGTTGCTCTTGTTGTTTCCTTGTCCTGTGACTCTTGTTTAGAAGATTTTTGGATCTTGTGTGCTGTGTTTGGTGGTGATTTCAGTCTGTCTCTGCTTTTTAAGGCTGCCGTAGGAAGCAGATTTTCCACGGCAAGAGTGAGATAATAATCCTTTTCCCCACGGTGCTGCGCTGTCTCCTTACAGACATTCCTCCAATCATATCTCCAATAGAAACATTCCTCAGAGGCTGTGAGTTGAATGACAGAAACGTGACGCCGAGGGCCTGGGGTGGCAGCTGCCTGTAGGCAGCACAGAGGCAGCGGCGCTGGGTGAACAGAGGCCGGCGTCACCGAAACGGAGGAACTTAGTCAGCTTTGCTTCTCTTCTGCGCTTTCCGTCAGAGACAGGCAGGGGACAGTCGACTCCGGTACATGCTTGGAAGGCTGAATGGTGCTCTGAGCTGCACTGGAGAAGATGCCAGCATTCTGGATGCTGAGGGTGACAGATCTGGGCCAGCCTTGTCCTGCTGGGCTGGTGTATCCCGACTCCAGCTTGCCCTGGTGCTGGCTTGCTGCTGTCAGCCCTGTCAGCTCTTAGCACCAACACTGGTGTAACCCCAGTCTGGGAAGGCTTTTTCCCATTGAGATAAGAATCTGAGACTCAAGAAGTCTTTATGAGGCAGACAGGACATGGCTGGTTTTCTGTCCATCCCTGCTGAAGGTGCCATTCAGCCACGGGGCCAAGGTTTCTGTTATTGCGAGGTCAGGAGAGAAGTTGTGCAGCCTGTGCTCTTCCTTTAACTGTATGTGTTTGTGCACAGCTATTGTTCTTTTGCACTGGTTTTATTTTTCCATTCTTTCTTCCCCGCAATGATTTTGTTCCTAATAAAAAAAAAAAATCTGTTTTCTAACTTGTTTTGGAAATGGTTAAGTTCTGTTACTTGATAATTGTTTCGTTGTGGTTTTCCTTGAAAGTACAGGCTGGTTTCCGAATTTTCATCTGGCCAAATACAGGCAAGGCGATAACAAGTTACTGCTGAGTAAAGCTGGCTTGGATAGCCTGGTTGCTTGGTAGGGAACAGGGATCACAAGGACATTTCGTTTGTCAATCAGCCCAGTAGAGGTTGTAGGACAGTAGCATACAAGTAGTCGCCACCGGAGCGTGGGTGCTAATGTGGACATCTGTGTGCACCAGCAGCTCACCGAACCCTTGCTCAGACTATGAGGGGGGGGCAGGAAGATGGTCTTGTTTTACCCATCTTTATCCATCTGTATTTTTTTGTGACACCTAAGCCGCCTTAGCTGGGGCTTGACTCCTTACCTCCTTTTGCAAGAAGGAGGCCACTCTCTCGTGCTCACCCTTAGAGAAGCGGGCCCAGACGGTAGGTGAAACCAATGTCCAGATGGTTTGTGATCATATAAAAGCCCTTGACTTTGCCATTACGGGGTTATACCTGGAACAGTGGTGTGACTGCACGTGGGCAATCCTGTCCCTGCAGCCTGTGAACCCAGCATCCCAAGAAGCCACCTGCCTGCATTTGCAGTTGTTTTCCAGCCCGACTCTTGTGCTGCATCACCCAGGCAATAGCAAGGATACTTTTGGGCCTAGGGCTGTCTGGCAGAGTAACGGGTGTGGATGTACATGGTGTTATTAGGAATTTGACCGGAAAAAGAGATGTCCGTGCTGCCTTTTTGTGGCTTCTGGTGGCCTTGGTGAGGCTGTGCCTCCCCAGCCCTACTCTCTCTGGGTTGCTGAGGGAGCCCTTGGTGCTGGGGTGCTTCCAGTTGCCTCTGGCCTCCTGTGGGGAGCTGCTGCTTTCCAGGGGAGGGGAGCTGCATGGAGAGCTACCAGTCATGCCATCCTGTCTGGCCACTGGTCCTAGCTGGGAAAGGCTGGGAGTAGGGCATGGTCTCTCCCTCTGCTCATTGAGTGGTGGCGAGGCAAGGGGAACTCTGCTCTGTGGGAAATGCGGGTGTTCTGGGATGTGGTTTCTTCCCAGCTGAGACAAACCACCAGTGATTTATAATACTCTACGGAATGGGCGCTTAGATTTGTATCCGTGTCAATGTTTCACAGCAGGAAGAGAAGAATTTCCCTCTGCTTGTGGCATATGCTAGGCAACAAATGACATGAAATGTAATACGTAGTCTTTTCATCATGTCATTCATGCAGTTTAGGAGTATGAAAGGGGAACAGAGGATGATCTTGTTTGACTTAAGATATAGGTGAAAGGAAGAGCAGAAAAGAAACATGTTAACAGTGACCAGAGAAAGTGGAGTGACCCCTTTAGATTTTTTTAGCATTCAAGATGAACTCATCCCCGCAAAATTCTCATGCCAGTAAAGCTCCCCATCCCAGTAACAAAACAGTTTGTGCTCTGTTTTCCAACCTCTTCCCCAGGCTGCCGTGCCTGATGTCTCAGTGGCTGTATACATCGCCCTTGGTGTCCTCACTCGGAGCCCACCATGGGGGAAGAGGCACCGGAGCAAGAGCAAGCGGTTTGTGGGCAGCTGGAGGACCAGCCCTTCCCGCCACCACCAGCTCTACAGAAACAAGAGTAGGAGTTGGTGAGTCTGAGACCAGATAGACAACACTGATAACAGTCCAGTTTACAACAGCAAGTGAAACGTTCATGGTAAATGCTGAAGAGGCGTGCGAGCAGTGGTTTTGTTAACTTCTGATGAAAATCCCAGTGTACTGGAAAAAACCCAACCTCTAGATTTTGTGCGTGTGCACTTCTTATGAATTACTGCAATTAATTTCAAAATCAGCAGACAAGAAAAGCTCATGTGTAACTCAGCTGGAGGATACGATGTCACTGATAGGTATCTTCAAAACTGTTTCCTTAACTCCAGCCAACAAATTCTGGTGGTGCTGTAAGATCCAGAAGAGTAGGTACTACCGCTCCCACCAGGCAGGGAGGAATGAGGTGCTCCACAGACTTCCATAGGTAAACACACAGAACCGGTAACAGAAGTGGGCAAGAAGAGCAGCACCATCCATTTCTATCTGAGATGGAAGCAGAATTTGGTGATGTGTCATTGCAGAGGCTTGGATAAGCGTTTGGGTAGTGCTTGTGCCTTTGGCCAGGCTGCTCACAGCCTGGGGTGCGATCGAACCCTGCCTGCGTGAGGCTGGCAGTGGTGAAGTCCCTCCTGAGCACACGCAATGCTCCCCTCTCACCCCCTCTCTGGTGTAAAACAGGCTGGGAAACAACATCCATCACCCAGTGTGGACCCTGTGGCCTCTGACAAATGGTGTGTCCTGCGTGAGTTTTGCTCACGATGAGCGCTGCGTTTCCTTTACGCAGGGTTATGTGACTCATCTCTCAGGCAGGGGATGTGGCTGGAGACGGCAGGGGAGTCTTTACTGAGAACCTAGAAGGCCCTTAGATGAAGCTCTTCTAAATATTTGTACTTTTCCAGCAAGCAAACGGTGGCAGGTATTGTGTTATTTGTCGGAAAATAGATTTTCCTTCAGCGATGCGGGAAGGAGCGATCGACTCAATGTAAGTGATAAAGCAGCTTCAAACTTTACTCGGATAGCTCAGACATTTATACAGTTACAGTTAGTTATGCCTACTAGTCACTTCATCATTGGCTGAGCTCTAAAAGTTACATTTACGTGTTCACTCCTACTTGCGGTTACAGCGCTAAGCTAAAATCCTCCTTCTTCCAAACTCAGTTCTGCAAAGTTGTTTACAGCTGCTGCTCAAGGTCGGCTTGTCCTTGTTTTTCTTCCGCATCGGCATGATTCAGCATAGTTTCTCAGCCTACTCTTGCTCACTACTACTACTTCTGCTAACTTATGCTAAC
>VXBO01004590.1:139816-150114 GCA_013400135.1 Rhinoptilus africanus | reverse complement strand
CCCAGCCAAAACCAGCACACAGTTGTTAGGAAATCAGGGGATTGTGGTTGATTTGACCTCACAAAATTACTTTGATTTTTACTATTACTTGGGATCTTGTTCATCTCGTCTATGGATTAATCTGTCTATATTCATCAAAACTAAATCAACATCTAAAATACAAGAAGAAGGAAGTAAAAGCATATGCATTAAATTTTGGTAGTGCATATTTGATGTTGCAAGTATACGTAATGTTCTATCTTGGCCAATTCAAATGACTCTTCAAGTATGTCTCAGTAAAACCAAGTTTTACTCAGTCCTTTGGTTGTTTTGAACAAAAAGGCTTCTAACTGGTTTTGCTGTATGGTAAGAAGCACTTACTCTTAGTCTCTTTTAAATGGAGCATTGTTAAAATATGCTAAAATACTTTAATGAGTTACAAATTAAAGCCACAGTTAGGGAAAGAGTTACTCATAGGAACCAGACAGCAAGAGCTTATACCATGCACTTTATCCAGAATATTATATACACAATTCTTGTGTGTCTTTTGCAACAGAATTTGCTGTTCGTACCGCTTCTGTGCAGATGCAAGTGAGGCTGTTAAAATATTCCAACACAGAACTTAGTAGCCCACTATAATGGAGATTCTCACAGAGAATCTGAAAATGAGAACAGGTTAGATAGAGTTACAGTTTCTTTATATTTGTAATTTGGGTTTATGTCATTTTATTTTCTCTAGAAAGAAGTTGTTTTTTTTTTTTTTGCAGACTGGTTTCTATGCTGGTTGGGACCTGTCAGCCAGGTCAGCGAGTGCCACAGCTACCATGGTGTAAAATCTCATTAATCAAGGTTTTGTTTTCAGTTCCAAAAAAGAATCAGTGTAGTTTTGCCCAATTAACAGAAAAGTATTCCTTCTCCAAACCCCTTTCTCCTTTTGCACTTCAGCTGTGCTCTTGTGCCCCATTTAGGGTAAGAGTCTCCTCTACTTGGGGAGCTGCACCATAGTGAGATACCCTTACAGTAGAACCTTCTTTCTCAGTTGGGTCTCAATGTCCTCTCTCTCCTAGCTGTCGAACAGGCTCCTAAGCTGAGTCTGAACCCCCGTGACTCATCTTGTTACAGGTGTCCGTTGTTGCAATTCCACTTTCTGCACCCGAGGACAGATACGTGTATTTGTTGTAAACCAAAAAGCATACATTGTCAGCCTCTTAATATTTTTATCTGATTTGATGAATATTACTTTCACAGCAAATGGCAAAATAAAGCAAAGATGGGAAACACTCAGAAGTGGCTGCTGCTGCCTTGAGCTTATCAGCATGTATTTATGTACAGTTTTCAGTCCTCTTTCTTCTGAGGGTGAGGTTGGCACATTTAATATTGCAAGAAGAGTGCAAAATACATTGTTTCCTGTCTAATTAGATTTTTGTCACTTACTCTTCAAACAGCAGGAAATTTGCAGCTGGAAACTTTGGCTAGAAAGGAATGGCTATGCTTTCTCTTGGTAAAGTCAGTCTTAGCCCCCTATTCATCACCCTTTCTTGTATTTTTAAATTTTCCACAGACAAAGAATTAGACATTAGCCAATACTGGAGTGAGTTCAAAAAAGAATGCAAAATAAGTCTTTCTAGGGAAAAATGGGCTGGAGGAGGAGTATCACTGTCCTAGCCAAAGATATTGTGCATACGTTTTGCAGACCCTGACTAAAAAACACGCTTATTTAAGCAAGCCTTGGGTTGCAATGAGCAGTGTGGTATCTTGTTTCAGTGACTTGCTGGAAAGGTAGTAGTTATACAATATTTAGAGTTTTCCAGCCTGCCAGGGATTTTGACAGGGATTTTATTTTGGGTAGGATGGAGCTGTTGTTGAGAACTGATGCCAGAAGTACTTTAAGTCTGGGATAGTATCAATGGGACTACTTACAAGTGTTTATAAGTTTGGGGTCTTGGGAATTTGGTATTTGCTCATTCATAATTTAATTGCCCTCAGGGCAAGGAGGGTGTTATCTTATAGTTGTTTAGAAAAGGACTTCAGAAAAAATAAATACAACAAATACTGGAAATTCTTGAAACTTACTCTGGTGCTTTTAATGAAAGAAGCAACACTTGTATCATCCTCATCTGGCAGCTGAACTAACCTGACGAACATAAATAATGATTTCACATTAAAATACTTCAAATACTAGCATTCTTAATAGAAGAGATAGGTCATTGACAACAGGTCATTTTCCATGTGATTATTAAAAAACAGGAGGTCTTTTTTCTCTAAAGCAATGACTTAAATACTAAAAATAAATATGAAGAATCCAATTTAAGGTATGTAAACCTGATGTTGTTCATATATCCAAAATTCATACTTTGTTCTAGAAGACAAATTCCACAGAGTAATTCACATCAGTGTATTGCATTGATGGTTAAAGTTAATTAACTCCATGTCTTCAAGTATAATTTAGCTCTTTAGTCCACTTTCTTCAGTGCAGCTATTTACAGTTCTACGTGCTTTAAAATCTGCTCACTGTATATGATAATTTCCTTTAACTATTATTGTTTGCTTTATTTTTTTCTCTAGATTATGGGATGACGGAATTATTGATCCAGCTGACACAAGACTGGTTTTGGGCCTCAGTCTCAGTGCGGCATTAAATGCACCTACGAAGAAGACAGAATTTGGGGTTTTCAGGATGTAAACTTAAACGTACATGTCAGAATTACCTCTGTATATTTTAATTGGGGCTGGAGAGCAAACTAAATACAGTATTGAGGTGGTGAAATTAAAGATTTGTACAATGCTATTTTTAATGGAAATGTCCTAATTGTTTATTTTCTCTGAGTAATCATCACACAGTGCTTCAGCATTGTGATACTCGTTTGAGATGGGTCTCTTACAGTGCTTGTATAACACTGCATTGCATGAATAAACCGCACCTTCTAACATTACGTTTAATGTTTGATCAGAAACCATTGGGACTATCTCATGTATAAATCAATCTGCACAATAAGATACATATTTGGTGCTTCTCAGCTCCTTTATTTCTTTTAATTCTTCTTTGTATGTCTCCTATAAATGCAAAATATTCTTGCAATTCAGCAAAAAAAAAGATACACATTTGCTAGTAAATAATTTCTGCAAAAGAGAAGTGCTGTAAGGGCAGCCAGGGAGTTCAGCCCAGCATGAAATTATAGATTTCACGCAGTTGTTGGTATTTTGGCCTTTTTCTGGCTTTCATCCAAAAAAACCCGTTGCTGTTCTGTACAGTTCCCCGAAGTCAAAACAAGAGAACGTGATAGATGCACCGTGTTTCCTGGCGGAGCTGGGGAGCGTGCGCTGGTGTCTGTGGGAGCTGTGGGTTGCCAAGAGTGCTGCGGAAGGTGGCGGCTGGCTGCAGAGGTGTTTCAGCGCCCTGCTGCGCGGTCCTTCTGGCAGCTGTAGTCCTATGAAGAGAGAGCGTTCTCCCTCCCCGCCTGGATCGATGCTTCACGCACAGTGCATGCCCGAGTCCCACTGACTAGGGTGGAAGTGCTTTGGTTAATCATCTTACTTATTTATTGTAGCTTGTTGCAATGTATTGTTTCTGAAGAATTCCGTGTCTGTCATTTCATTTTTTCTCTGCAGAAATATTGCACCTTGCAGAAACTAAATGCCTGGCATGTAGTGTGTCTAGAATAATGAGGTAAATACCGCGCTGGCTGGGACTGTGAACATCTAGCTGTGCCCTACAGGTGCCGAGATAACCGTTAGAAGACTTCTAAATGGCAGAAATATTCTCGACTGGGAATCAAATCCAGGAAGAGTTAATGTTTGTGGATAGAGGTCCTGTCCTGTGCTAGCCTGTGGCAGGAAGAAAGATTGCTAATGGCAGTGATCATGCTGGCTAACACGCTAGCTGTAGCCTGCTGAGGCTTGCGTGGCGGAGGAGTTCCTCATGGAGCCAGGAGAGGGAAGGAAGGTTTGCTCACAGCTAGCCCTCTTAGTTGTGTCTCAGGCAGGTGCAAAAGAGAAAATGAAAGAATTCTTTGGAATGGGCATTTTTGGTGTAGAATACGGAGAGCCCAGCATATGTTGAGCTGTGGGGTCTCTGGTATGCCTCTACGTGACACTAAAAGACCAGTTTTCTCTCCTTTTACTGATAAGAAACCTATCCAAATGCTAGTGTGTTCTGCATCACTGGAAGGATCACTTCTGTAGGTCTGCACACATGTAATCTCACTGTCGTGCTCACATGCATGGTCTTGGTATATTAAATACATATTTAACAGGGACTAATATTTTTAAATACTGCCATAAATGGCAACAAGACGTAGAGCTGTGCTTCTGTGGCACTGGTTCCTGTTCTTGTCTCACTGCACAGATTTGTAAATGTGTTGGGCATGGCCCTAGGATCTGTTTATCGTAAAAGTACAGTGACATTATTTATGGCTGCTGGACTTCTGGTTAAAAATAACCTACTTTTAAATATGTATATATGAGGTATAGCCAGGGAGATCAAAAGTTTCACATCCTGAAATGATTGCTGTTAATGGCTTCCAATAAAAAGCAACACTCCCTATTTTCTCCTACCACAGCTGAGTAACCAGTTCAGGCACCTGTTGTCTTTTTGCTCTAAATTATGAGGGTCGCTTTCCCCAGCCTGTAACTCCGAAAGCCGTAAGGAGTACTGTCTTTTTTCTGCTGAGAGAACTGACCACTTTGGAATAATATTTTTGCTTTGAACATACTCTTTCAATGAGACTGGTAGCAAAATCATTCTGAGTTGCAGACAGTAACAGATAATCCTGGGATACACATAATGGAGGTAGATACTTTTGGGAGGATTCGTGCTTCTGAGAATAACTGTCCTTTCAGACGTATTCAGAGTGATTACTTACAGATATCAGCATTTCTTCCTCTAAATATGTGTGCAAGTGAGGTCAAAACATGTCTCTGAATAAATAAGAATGTTCTGCCTTAGTGACATTTATCTTTGGAAGCTTGTTTAACAAATGAAATTCATCAGCGCGGCTGTAGCATCCTATCAGCACGTTCTGGTTAGGGGAGCTTGTGGGGCGGGACCTTCACTGCGGATGAACGATTCAAGGAATCACTAGGGAATCTGTCCCCACCACACAGCAGCCTGTTCTGGAGAAGCTTTTGCAGGTTAATGAGCTGTGCTTCGCATGTGGGCACCGGCTGTAGGCAACGCATGTTGTGCGTGGTGGCAGTCTGATGGCAGCGGTGGCCTCTTGCCGCCCAGAGGTTTGCTGAAGAACCTGGTCCTCTGTGGACCCACCAGGAGTGAGGACCCACCCCATGCTCACCTCACCTTTGGTGATGTCAGCAGATGCGTTCATGCTGGGGTGTTAACCCCTTACATAGTCGTTCTCGCTTCCCATTGCCGCTGCTCTAGCAGTGTGATCTCTTTTGGATGTTCAGTGAAAGGAAATTTTAAATAAACCTTTAAGACACTGAGGTGCTGGAGCGGGTCCAGAGAAGGGCAACGAAGCTGGTGAAGAGTCTAGACCACAAGTCCTATAAGAAGCAGCAGAGGGAACCGGGGTTGTTCAGCCCGGAGAAACGGAGGCTGAGGGGAGACCTTACTGCTCTCTACATCTCCCTGAAAGGAGGTTGTAGAGAGGTGGGGATCAGTCTCTTCTCCCACATAACAGGAAATAGGACAAGAGGAAACGGCCTCAAGTTGTGCCAGAGGAGGTCCAGGATGGATATTAGGAAAAACTTCTTCACAGAATGGGTTACCAAGCATTGGAACAGGCTGCCCAGGGAAGTGGTGGAATTGCCATCCCTGGAGGTATTTGAGAGACAGGTAGACGTGGTGCTTAGAGACATGGTTTAGTGGTGGTTTTGTCAGTGTTAGGTTGATGGTTGGACTCAAATAATCTTAAAGGTCCCTTCCAGCCTAGGTGATTCCTGTGAGTCTGTGGTTCTAATGGAAATAAAAAGTAGCTGCCACTGCAAGGGCATAAGATTCCTGACAGCAGGGGCAACGTAAGAGCTGTGGGTGACTATTTCAAGACTTGTCATACCCATCTGCAGTGTGTGTCCCCTGTTCACTGTGGTATTGGAGCAGCTTACAACCATTAATCTCTTTACTTACCGGAAACGATGTACTTAGGATGACACTGGTTTTTAAGATTGAAGTTGAGGAGCAAGGGAAATGTCTTTGCCATACCAAGCAGTACTATAGGCTTCTGGGGACCTTTCTGCTCCCATCTGGTCTCACCTTGGGGATTGATCTTCACAGCTGTATGCCTCCCTCCTGCCTCAGAGCCATGGCAAGGCCAAGAGGTTACCTAGTTCCAGCTCTCTTTGTTTGCTGGACATGGTGTATTTAAGAGACGTCAACATTTTGAGTATGAAATGGTCAATACTGTAACCTTGAGGGTGTTTCAGATGCCTGTGTAGGAGGAAGTGGAAAGCTGTGAATGAGGTGGGCTAAGCTGCTCGTCGTGTCCCAGCGACTGTTGCAGTATTACCTAGGCTGAGATGGCAGATTTCAGGGTGGACCATAAAAACCTACCCATTGCCATTTTCCTTTTTATTCTCATGGCACCTAGGAACATGCTGGGAACCACTGGGAGCCACGATGTGGTCAGCAACCAAAATCAGTGGCCTCTGGTATGCACTCATTGTGAGGCTTTTGTGCCTGCTCCCGTGGCTGAAATGAGACGTGGGCACAGCCTCTGTGGTGGCTCTGCCTGCAGAAATGGAGAAGCTATAAATGTGGTATCTGAGAAGCCACTGAGTGCCTGTTTCCCACCCCTCTCCCACCCATTTTAGGGTTTCTTTAGTGGGGAGTTTGTAGCCTCAGTGTTTGTGTTGGCATTTGTGTATGTGCTGTTCTTGTGAGAACCCATTTTTTATTTAGATGGCATTTTTCCAATCTCTTACTCATCAAGATGAATCGGTATCTCCCTCTGAAATAGATGTTATCTTTCAAGTGTGCCACTGGACTCTATTATTACTTCAAATGTGGCAGAACTCTAATTTATCTTAGATGTTCCTCGCTCTTCCAGATTTCAGCCTAAGAAATGTCTTGATTCAGAAACGCAATGATGGTATGTTACATAAACTCTCTTTTTTAAACTGGGGTTTATAAATTGTAGCAATTCAACACAGCACTTATAAAAGCCTGCTGCTTTTCAGCAAAGCCTTGAAGCATCCACTTAAAGCCCAGTGTCCATTTGCATGTCTCTGATTCAGTAGAGCACTTGAACAAATGGTTCACACTAATCTCTACAGTCTCGTAGTCATAAAATCTGCCCGACTCTGTGTCTATGTCAAGCCCAAACTGGAATACGTACATGCATCGTAACAGCTCCGTGCTCCATTATTTTGGCACCAGCATCAACAGAAACCTCAATTTTTCCCCCCCCGCTTTTAGAAGTACACTCAATTAATTCATCACAATGGAAGAGCGTGATTATGAAAAGCACATACCGTGTGCAACTTCAGAAATTACACATTTGATATACAGATGTTAATGCCACTGTTTGCGTCCTGTTTGTGTCTCATCTGCAGTAACAGATGCAGATACGTTTCTCCGTCCTTTGTCGTATGGGGAAAGTAAGGGAATGTTGAGAAGCCTGAGGTAACCTGTGGCTACAGCGGAGCTGTTGGTCTCTGAGGTCTAAGGGCATTTCGTGCAGGTTACCCGGAGCTGAGCTCTGCAGTGCCACAAAGTCACTAATTCCATCGCCAGTTCTCTCACAACTGGCTACTGATGCCATTGTCAAAAAGTACCTGCCCTTTTGTGGCTGCAAACAGGGATTTTGCATCTTCATGCCGTGACCCTCCTGCTCCTTGGCATGGTAGCTTCTGGCGCTCTTATTTAATATTTAGCTGTCCGGCATCCTATGGCTTTTTTTACCCTGTGGTGCTGGAGACAAAGTCTACAAGAGCGGCTGAATAGGGAGCAGGGGCCAGTGACGTTGGCAGAGACAGTGATACAGGCAGTAACAAGCACAGAAACGTACAGTTCCCTGGGTGTCTGTAGCCAGAAAGATACGACAACTTCTGGAAACAGAAATTTGTAATTGCCTCCATGTTCAATAATAATAATTTTGCAGGGTGAACTAACAAATGCAGCTTTTCACATGGCAGCACAAGCTGGGAAGAGAACAGTGATGTTTTCTGAGCATCTCTGTGGTGTTTTCAACACTGCATGAGTAATCCTTACACTATAAAATATGGCTTGAATACAGCCAGGCTTCACCGATGCTGCTTTTGAAGTTAAATAGGCTATATATCTGCCTCTCCATGTGAAGGGTGGCGTTTTTCTTAGCCTCTGTTATTTCTCTACAAAGAAACTCTGCTTCGGCAAACCCATCATTTCCAGTATGTCACAGAACTGCATTTTCGCTCCAGCCTGGGACGTGGGATTCGCTGCGAGTGGTTCACTGCCAGCCTGATGCCTGACATCTCTGCCTTCCCTGTGGCAAAAATGAGGCTGGAGGATTTGTGCAGACACGCAGAGGATCTCTACTCCCAACAGCAATTACAAATGAGACCTTTGCTGGGTGTGATGATCAATAGGAGCGTGTGGGAGGAGGTAGCAGCGAGAGGTGAACACGCAGCTCTGGAGGCAAGAAACATGATAGTCGGAAAGATCGGCATCTTCTTATTGCCTCAGGAAAAAAATGGTGCTGTTGAAAATTACTTGTTAAGCCACAATCTTCTCGGACCCCTTAAACACTGCCTTCCTGTTCGGAGAAATATGTCCCTGGGCCGGTTTAATTTTCTTTAAACAACTATTTTTTTTTGTTTTTCTCACATTGCTTTTGCCTTTTCAGGCTGTTCCTAGCTACCCTACAAATGACCAGCTTGCAGAGCTTTGTTAACATGTTTTCCCAAATTCCTCCTTCTCCAGACGGTCCTCCCTCCACCCAGGGAGACCCAGCCCAGCTCCTGCTGCCGCTGGCTGGAGGTCAGGAATGTCCCCATGCCACCGCAGAGCTGGGAGCAGAGCCTCCCCATGGGCAGACCTTGCTCAGTGCCTCCTTGTCCCCACAGCCATCATGCCAGAGGGACAAATATCTCATGGCCAGTCACATCCTGGGCTGCATCAAAAGAAGCGTGGCCAGCAGGGCAAGAGAGGTGATTCTCCCTCTCTACTCTGCTCTGGTGAGACCCCACCTGGAGTGCTGTGNCTTTAAAGGTCCCTTCCGACCCAACACATTCTGTGATTCTGTGGCAGCAGTGCTGCTGCTCAGCTCCCCCCTGGTGTGCCTTGGCCCAGAGGGGTGAACCTGGAGAGGGATGAGCAGTGCCCCTCATCTTGCATGCTCTCCTTGGCACCCCACTGCTTCTCTTAGTGGGGGGAGCTGATACTGTTTTCCTTCCGTTCCCACCATGGCCATGAGGCTTGGGCAGGTTTGATGAACTTTTCGGCAATGATGTTGATGAACATGAGATGACCAAGCTTGCGGAGCCAAGGTCAGCAGGAAGGTCTGAGCAGAGATGGGTGCACAGATGCTGGGTCTCCTTTTGGCAACGGTGCTTCTCTCCCCAAAAAGGGGTGGCCTCATGTCAGACATAGGATGGATGATGCTCACCAAGCATCTGGTCAGTAACCTGGTATTTGGCTTCAAGCACCTTTTCACAGTTCCTCTCCAAGTACCAGCAACTACTTTTATCCAGGGCTGATTTTGATGCTGCTTCTTATCTTGCTTTCCATGGCCCTGAGCCTTCCCACCCTGTTGGCAGTCCCACCCATCCTCATGCAGCCATCCCATCCTCATCAGCTGGTTGCTCATCATCTTTACTGTGCCCCTACTCCCTGACTCCTTCAGGTTAATCCTCCCATCCTGGCTCTTCCTCCCATCACACCGTGCTTTCTCGTAGCCCACAGGCTACTAACTCTCCCTCCTCTTGGATCCCTGCGTTGACTTCCAAGCCTGGTCTCCCTGATGGCCTGACCTCCACTCGCTTCTCTGGGCCTCCTGGTGGACACCCTTTCTTCTCCCTCCTTCCTCCACCTTCCCTCTCCACCTCTCCTCTCCCTCCACCATCCCAACCCCATGGTTGAGCGAAGAGCCTCCCACTCTTCTCGCACCGCCTCCCCTTGGCAGTGAAGATGCCAGGGTGTGGTGGGCAGGCGGCTTTCCCCACGCTGGCTCTCAGGGATGGCTTGGCTGTTGGCCCCGAGCCTGGCTGGGCAGAGGGTGACCCACGGGGGACAATTCCTGGCAAAGACTTGGCACAGTCAGGAGGTGGGGGGAACCGCGCCGCGCCGCGCCAAGCCAAACCAAATTGAGCCGGGCCGAACTGAACTGAGCTGAGCCAAGCCAGGCTGAATTGAAGCAGGCTGAATTGAGCTGGGCTGAGCCAAG
>VXBO01004590.1:115332-128838 GCA_013400135.1 Rhinoptilus africanus | reverse complement strand
CCTTCCTGTTTTGAGGTAGCACCGGGGAAAGTAGAAGGGGTGGGTGGTCCTGACAGCAGGGAGAGACAGAGCTGAGCCCTTGGAGGGCTCCTCCCATTCAGACAACCTCTTTCCCTTGTGCTCAGTGTTAGGGAGGACAGTGCTTGGAGATAGAAGGGGTGTCTTCCTCAGCTCTGGGCCCCAGAGCCAGGTGGGTCCATGTTCCTCAGCAGAAGGAGCTGTGCTTACTTCTCCCAGGAGTGCTGCAGCAGAGGTCTGGCGCCCCAGGTGAGGACGTTTCCTGCAAAAACAAGGAAGCCTTGTTGTTATAAGTGAAAAGAGAATGCTTCCCTTGTTTACAAGCTTCTCCAACAAATTTATTAATTCATCATGCAAGCAAGCAACGGGTAAAACACAGCGCTGGGCGGCCGGGGAGTCTCCGCTCCGCAAACGGCGCACACCGGTCTCGAAATCTCCCAGTATTTGAAATAAGATTACATGCATATTCACAAAATTCATATCTATGTTAATACAGATTCNCATGGCACACTTCCTTTGAGGAGCCACAGACACTGTTGAGTCTGAGCTGCAGTTTCAGCTGTTTGCCCCCTGCTTTTCCTGCTGCACTGCTTAGGACTGCATGTCACACAGGAGAGGCTGGGAGAGTGCTCACCTATTTTTTCTAAACTGATTTTTGTTTTTATTTGTCACAGGTAAAGCCACAAAGAGAAGGAAGGTGCTACCTGCTCTGTGACAGACGTCAACTGCTGCAGATGTGCCAGGGCAATTGGGATCTGGCTGTAGAAGGGCATCCATTGTCCAGCCTTTGGTATCTTTCAGGAAAGTGACACATTGTCCCAGCTGATTGAGGCAAGCAAGCCTAGTGAGGGAGTACCAATCCCTTGGGCTTCTCCTGAGAAGCAGCATTCCTAGGAAAGATACTATGGACCTCAGGATTGATCTGAGTGTTTTCCTCCCAGCACACATTTCTGCAGGTTAGGTCACAGCCTAAACATGGCAAGAGCCATGTCTGGGCATTGTTCTGGCCCAGACCACTTCTATTTGAAGAAAGCTTCAGGGGAGAAAATGTAGGGCTGTGAATAAGAGTTGTAGATCTGGTCTTTTGCATGAATCTTTGTGGTCTCACTGAAATCCTTCAAAGAACTGTTCTCAGCATCAGAAACCTCCAGGGATTTCTGTGTTCCCAGAAAAAAAGTCAGCAACGGGCTAGCATTGACTATAGCTAAACACCGTCTTTGGTCTAACAAGGTTCTTCGACAGTTGCCCCACAGTTTTTTTTTTCCGAAAGACAGGCTTTTTATCCTTTTTAAGCAGTCTCTCCACATCCTGGCTTGGTTGAGTGGGAAGGGATAGGGAGAGATTCAGGCATGAAGAATGGCCTGTGCCCTCTTTCCCTCTAGGAAGAAAGCAGGACTGTCTTCATGGCATGAGGGGAGTTCACCAGCGCAAAATGATTTCTGTGATGGCAGAAGATGAGCCTTCTCCTAGTGTGATCTCCCTGAGCAACATCTAGATCGCATCCCAGTGAAAGCAGAGTGCACCTCCCCATCCATACCTGCTTCTGTCTCTGAGAGAGGTTTACATGCCACAGGGCGTATCTTCATCTAAGTCTCCATTCTCCCACCCTGGCCTATGTTTCCCACAGGAACTCCTGGATGTGAAAGGGTCATCAAGCTGAGGGAATATTCGGACCAGCTGCCAGGAAGAAAGCAGACTGAGAGATGAAGGAGGCCCTAGATGCAAGAGAGGATGTTGACTGGGAAAGCCAACTTGTGCACCTGCTGGCAGTGATGGTGAAGGTGAATTCTTAGGATTTCAGGGTGCAAGAGCTCTCTGCTATGCTGCAGGTTCCTCTTCAGTGACTTGCTTTGACCTACCCAGGAGCCCATGCAAAAGCCACAGTGTAGCCAAACTTGGTTTCTGAGACCTCAAATTCTAAGTTTGGTGTTCTTCCTCTCAGTCTCCTTTCCTGTTCCTCTTGTTCTGCCCCTGTTTTCTAGCATGGCCATGGGAAACTCACTTCATGCTCTTCCTCAGTGTTCTCTTCTGGGTGGCAGACTGAGATTAGGGGCCAGCAGAGAAGAGTGGGGAGTCCTGTTAACGGGCTAGTGTGAGTTTCTTTGGCCCATACCTCGGCAGCTACTGGCTATGTCAACATTGATAGGTAGCTCTGAGAGAAGATCACTGAAACCAACCTGCCTCCTCCAAGCCAGGATCACAGGGATGTTCCCTGTGATATCAGAGTGAGAATTCAAAACCTTATCTGTAGCTTTTGGCATTGCAGAAATTATTCTGAAACATCCCATTGAAACTCTTGCTGGTGGACCTCTGTCAAGGACTGGATGTGGCCCTTGGAGAAGCTGAGCAAGGAGGATAGACCGGGAGAACTGAAAGACTAAGTTTTGCAAGTAGTGCTACTGACACTGAGGAACTGGTAGAGGCTTGTGACTTCCTTGCAAATTGAGAGTTTCCTGTAAAATCCTGTTGGTTCTGACAGCTGTTTATTGTGGCTGTGGAGTGGGATTTAGGGGGAAAGTGGCACAGAAAAGCGCTTCTTTAGTCATAACACTCCCTTAAGGCACTTGAGATTGTTCCATAAATTACTCTCAGCAGTTGCAGTGTCTTAGTGGAGGTGGTCCTTCTGCTATCAGTCAAGCATGGACAGCAAGTCTTTCTTTGAGGGGTCTTGAGTGAAACCAGGAGCTGGCAAACACCACCATGCTTCCTCCCTTCAAAGTAGATTTGAAAGCTGGCTTAGAGTACCCTGAAAGCTGCACAACACAACTGCAGGCTTTCATCTGCCTTAGGAAAGCCTGCATTGTTTTCTCTTGACAACATATGGTTTATTAATGCTGTTGATCTCCTCAAAGACATGGGCTTCAGTAATGCTAGCATGTCAGTGCAGATCTTACAGTTAACACAGTACTGAGCTGCTGGTGGTGATTTTTGAATGTTCGTGCTGCCACATTTGCCTCTCTTTAGAAGTTATGTAATTTCTACAAGTTTAATGAAATACACTGCTTTTAAAGAAGTAGCAGCGAGTGAAGTGGTATTACATTATGTTCATGTTCGTTTAGGATGGCTGACAAATTGCCTAGAGGCAATTCTCCTTATCCTCAGGGAGTTGCTTTCTCTGCTGCACCATCAGGCAAAACTCATCAACAAGCAGGATGAACTCCAGCAATCTTGCCATCTGCATTGGATCAAATACGTGAAGTAAGGAGAATCAGCTCCCACTGGAGGTGCTGATGGAGGTAAAAGACAAGATTTCGCTGAATTTGCCAATCTGGGCCAATCAGAGCGTTCCCGTTGAGACGTACGTTGCTGTCTCCTCTCTTGAATGCTTGTGAAGGAGCTTTTTGTAAGAGCAATGACATGGCTGCAGCTTTCTGCACATAAGAAAGGGTCAGGAGTCAGAAAGGCTGTTTGATATGTTTTCTGCCCCTTGGATTAAAATCAGTGGTTTCATGTGTACAGGTGAAAATGCTGGTGGAGTTCCTTATCAACAACTGCATGGAAGTATTTGGAAAGGAGATCACTTGCCCTCTAAATCCCTCAGTTGAGTAGTCACCAGTGCCCATAGACATCTCCAGATGGAGATGGACAGAGGACCATCACAGGCTGGGTCTGCTGATGCTTTGTCCTTAAAGTGTTACTGCATCTGTGAAAAGCCGAAGAGTTTCTGAGTGCTCAAGGCACTATGACAGTGTTTTCCTACTGGAAGACTTCCCAGAAGTTCAGTGACAAAATTCACAAAATAATATTCATAGGAGATGTTAACCATCTGTCCTCCCATATGCACATTCAGCACAGGCTTTGCGAGTGATGCTCTTAGCTCAAGGGCATTTCTGGCGGGGCTGGAAACAGTGTCCTTCAACCCAGCTCATCCCGTAGTCTGTGTTTTGCCTTGGCCTCTCAGGACAGACATGCAATGAAAAATGCTTTTTGGTAGCACCTGGTAGTGATAATGCTGTCAGTGTCCTGGTTTGCACTTGTGTTATCACAGTTAGCTCTACCAGAACTGTTTACTTTTCAAGGTGAGCTGAAACCTGATGATCTAGACTCTGACTTCTGAAATACAGGAATGAGATGGAATTTTCCAAAGCATTTCCCATTACTGCAGCAGACATTACATAGAACATGACATCAGAATGGGGCCTAGAAGAAAACTGATATAAAGTTTAAGGTGGGATTTGCTTCTGGTTTTATTACCTCTAAGAAGTCAAGTCACTGCACTTGCTTAGAGGTGTGTTCAGAAGAGTGTAGTGACCACAAAATCGAGATGCATTTCTGGATAGCCCANCAGTTTGGGGTCACCTGTCCTGTCCGCTCCTCCCTATAGGTGTGACCTCTCTGCGCTTCTCCACTTCCGACCCTCTAACGGGACAAACGGCGAAGTGGAGCCGACCTTGGTTGTTATAGCAATAAGTATGAGCAAGAGCCTCAGTGCATACCATTCCTTGGGATAATCAGGTCTTATCACTCGGAGAGTGAACACTGTCTGAACAATGTGCTGTTAGTTTCAGTCTTTAGTCAGTTAGACGAGGCCCAGCTGAAAAATAAAATTCCGAATGAGAAGATTGGTTCCATTTTACCCCAAACCAGGACACCCACCCTCTCTGCTCTTACTCCTCCCAGACTCAGGGGCAGATATGGTCATGGAAATGGAAAAAGGATGGGTACGTCAGATGCGCAAACACTGCAGTGCAGTGTGTCATGTATGGAGGAGTGTCCTGGTGCAAAAATGAGGCAAAAATGGGTACAGTCATCTTCTCAAAAGGAGAGAATGAATCTCCTGTCTCTGCTTCAGAGCACAATAGGGCCTCCTTTAAACAGGAACTGTTTACCTCTGGGTGAGGGGTTTGCCAGGGAAGAGGAGCAGTTTCTTCTTGTGCCAGTTTCTGTGAATCCTGGCCTCCTGGGTCTGGGCAAAACCGGCTGTTGACAGGCATCCCTCTGCAAGCTTCCTGGCAGAGCCCATCTTTTTGATAGATCACACCTCTTGCCCTCAAAAGTTGTTTTCTTTCTTTCGGTTTCTTAGACTACCTTTCTAAAGATACAGCATTATGAATGTATCCTTTGATTACTCAGTTTGGATGAACATAAACCAGTTGTAGTTTTTTCCTGTACTGCTTTTTGACATGTGAAAGCAAAATTTATGATGCTAAGTAACAGAGGGCTGGAGCACAAAGTAGGTACTTTGGAAATCATCTTCTAATTACAGATTAACTTGAAGGACTGAAGAGGGTGGGTTTTTTTCAGGTGTGGTTAATATAGCCAAGCATATTTTTTCCACATCAGTAAATGAAAAGAAATTCTCACTGCCTTTAAACAAGAGATGGTGGCACTTACATATGACACACAAAACTTGCTTTCAGCTATATCAATCAGAGCTAAGAACTTACGCGGAAAAAATCCTAGTTGTTGCAAATTTGTTAGAGATCCACTTAGTTCCTCTAACTTTATTTTGGCTTAGATTTCTTAAGGGTTCTTTGGTTTGATTTTTGGCCGTGTCTTGGTTTAATAGCAAAAAAATAGTATTTTAGCGGTTTGGGGGGATATTTTTTTCTTGAACTGTCATCAGCACTCTTGATCTTCTCCAAATTAAGAAAGTAAACCACCCTTCAAGAGTGCCAGAAGTAGACAAACAACCCTGTGGTCTAGTAAAATGAAACCTGATGAGATGCATCCCAGAGTCTTGAGGGAAATGGCTGATATAGTTGCCAAGCCATTCCATAATATTTGAAAAGTCATTGCAGTTATGTGACATCCCCCGAGACCGGAAAAAGGGAAACTGCACCCATTTTTTAAAAGGACCCTGGGAACTACCAACCTCTCATCCTCACCTCTGTGCTGAGGAAGATCATGGAAAGGATCCTCCTAGGAACTATGCTAAGGCACATGGAGGACAGGGAGGTGATTTGAGACAGCCACATGGCTTCAGCAAGGTCATGTCCTGCCTGACAAACCCAGTGGCCTTCTATGATGGAGTGGTCACTCAGTGGACAAGAGAAGAGCCATGGGTGTCCTCTCCTGGACAGGCTGAGAGAGTTGGGGTTGTTCAGCCTGGAGAAGCAAAGGCTCCAGGGAGACCATATTGCTGCCTTTCAGTACTTAAAAGTGGTGTATAAGAAAGATGGGGACAGACTTTTTAGCAGGGCCTGTAGCAATAGGACAAGGGTTAATGGTTTTAGGCTAGATACAGGGAAGAAATTTTTAATGGTGAGGGTGGTGAAACAGTGGCACGGGTTGCCCAGAGAGGTGGTGGAGGCCCCGTCCCTGGAAACATTCAAGGTGAGGTTGGACGGGGCTCTGAGCAACCTGATCTAGTTGAAGATGCCCCTGTTTATTGCAGGGGGATTGGACTAGATGACCTTTAAAGGTCCCTTCCAACCCAAACAATTGATTCTGTGATTCTGTGAAAACACATTATACCCTACCATTCTTCACCACAGTCTTACTGACACTAGAGTTCACACTGTACATGCTAATTTTCCCCTTTCTGGAGCTGGAATTCCGTTATGACTGTTTACACTGATAGAGTCAAAGTACTTTTCCCCTGACTGTATTTCCAGAGTATTTAGAGTTAATTAATGGCACATGATTTTCTGGTACACTCTCTGTGTTGTATCCGAAAAGATCTGTAGAGCAGTTATGCATTTGTTCAACTTTTTTGGTTTTTGTTTTCTTTAACCTTCACAATAGTCAGTGAATTCAGGAATATTTGCAACAAGATTGTCAAACTCTCCTTTACAGTTTTGTCACTTTTTTCTTTTTGTTGCCTTTTCATAACATCTATAAGGAATTAAAGAAACCACCTCATAGAGTCACTTGAGAAATGCAATAACTCCACATTAAATGATCTGCTTCAGTATCTTCCAGGCCAAGATAAATCCTTCATTAATCTACAGAATTGTTTAAAGTATACTTGAATTCTGGTTGTGAATTTGGGAGACGACATTGGCAGTGATTGTCTGCTTGCATTTTTCCATAAAAACAGGTAACGCTTTAGACCAATGTGCCATCCTTGCCAAATAAAGGTCACTAAAATGAGACTAATGATGACAATAGGTTGATGTATTAAACCAAATGCACCTAAAATTAAGTGTTTAATGAAAAGCATGAAGGCAAATGAGAGTTTATAGGGTTTTTGTGCCATATCCATGGAGGATACTGTACAAGCTGTAATTTTATTATAACCTCACCTCTCGTTTGGATTCATGAAATTAACAAAGTCTTAACAAATCTTATAAAGTCCAGCAGGGGGAGATATTTTTCTGCATTTGAGTACAGATTTTTTTTTTTTTTAACTGTATTACTAAACTCACCTGAAGAACAGACCAATACAGTCTGGGTGTTACATTATTCAAGCTACTTTTTGTAGGCTAAAGATGGTGATTCTTAAGTCTTCTTAAAAGCGCAGAATCAAAGATGGATTAGCTCATTTATTTGTAGCAGTAGGTATGACAAAAAAAAAAAAAAGTGGGACTTCATGCCCACGCGTTGCTGTATTCCTGGAACGCATTAGATGACAGAAATTCAGAATATGGCACACCCTCATTTGAGCTGGTCTATCAGTTTTTAGTATGTAGTATTTCACCCTCATCATATACATAAGGAACACTGTGGTTCAGGAGACAAAGCTGTTTTTTTGAGATGCTTTAATTAATTTTGCTGGTAATTGTGAGACAGTGCCAGGCCCACAAACCTCATTGAAGTCTTTTCCCTGGTGCTGAATTAACTGTTGTGGGCAGAAATATTTATTTCTTTAAATATATCTTCATGAGTGCATTCAGCACTATTGTTGCTTCTCATAATTCTCCAAAATATATTTTATATGTAATCAACTCACCTATTACAAACTCTTATGCATCTTTTTATATCTGACACCTTGTGAATTTAAACTGGATTCAGATTTTACATAGTTATACTAATATNTGTCTGCTTGCATTTTTCCATAAAAACAGGTAACGCTTTAGACCAATGTGCCATCCTTGCCAAATAAAGGTCACTAAAATGAGACTAATGATGACAATAGGTTGATGTATTAAACCAAATGCACCTAAAATTAAGTGTTTAATGAAAAGCATGAAGGCAAATGAGAGTTTATAGGGTTTTTGTGCCATATCCATGGAGGATACTGTACAAGCTGTAATTTTATTATAACCTCACCTCTCGTTTGGATTCATGAAATTAACAAAGTCTTAACAAATCTTATAAAGTCCAGCAGGGGGAGATATTTTTCTGCATTTGAGTACAGATTTTTTTTTTTTTTAACTGTATTACTAAACTCACCTGAAGAACAGACCAATACAGTCTGGGTGTTACATTATTCAAGCTACTTTTTGTAGGCTAAAGATGGTGATTCTTAAGTCTTCTTAAAAGCGCAGAATCAAAGATGGATTAGCTCATTTATTTGTAGCAGTAGGTATGACAAAAAAAAAAAAAAGTGGGACTTCATGCCCACGCGTTGCTGTATTCCTGGAACGCATTAGATGACAGAAATTCAGAATATGGCACACCCTCATTTGAGCTGGTCTATCAGTTTTTAGTATGTAGTATTTCACCCTCATCATATACATAAGGAACACTGTGGTTCAGGAGACAAAGCTGTTTTTTTGAGATGCTTTAATTAATTTTGCTGGTAATTGTGAGACAGTGCCAGGCCCACAAACCTCATTGAAGTCTTTTCCCTGGTGCTGAATTAACTGTTGTGGGCAGAAATATTTATTTCTTTAAATATATCTTCATGAGTGCATTCAGCACTATTGTTGCTTCTCATAATTCTCCAAAATATATTTTATATGTAATCAACTCACCTATTACAAACTCTTATGCATCTTTTTATATCTGACACCTTGTGAATTTAAACTGGATTCAGATTTTACATAGTTATACTAATATCCTTATATGGAAAAGTTATTCAAGACTCAGCTACCAAAGATGACCAAAATCTACACAGATAATACAAACATGATAAAATATGGTTATATTGATGTGCAAAAAACTTTGAATGACTTCTTTGTGCATTGTGAAACACCTAGAATTAAACAGAAAATGGTGATCATACTGGAAGATTCCTGGAGAATCACTGCTGTGCAGTAAGAACAGTACATGCTACATAATTATGTAGGAGGATGTGCTGGTTTTCGCTGAAGTAGAGCTAATTTTCTTCTTGGAAGCTAGTACAGGTCTATGTTTTGTACTTGTGCTGGAAACAGCGTTGATAATACAGGGATGGTTTCGGTTTTGGTGAGCAGTGCTTACACAGAGTCCAGGCCTTTTCTGCTCCTCACACCACCCCACTGAGGGGCTGCACAAGAAGCTGGGAGGGGATTCAGCTGGGACAGCTGACCCCAGCTGACCAAAGGGATATTCCATACCATATGTCATGCTCAGTATATAAAGCTGGGGGAAAAGAAGGACACGGGGAACATTCAGAGTGATGGGGTTTGTCTTTGTGAATAACTGTTATGCATGATGGAGCGCTGCTTTCCTGGAGATGGCTGAACACCTGCCAGCTGATGGGAAGTGGTGAACAAATTCCATGTTTTGCTTTGCTTGTGTGCGTGGCTTTTGCTCTACCTACTAAACTGTCTTTATCTCAACCCACAAGTTTTCTTACTTTTACTCCTCTTGATTCTTTCCCCACCCCACCGAGGCAGGTAGTGAGCGAGCAGCAGCGTGGTGCTTAGTTGCCAGCTGGGGTTAAACCCAGACAGAGGATTTTGAAGAGCTGCAAAAATGTGTAGTTCTCTATTAAACTCTACAGTTGTTGAGTAGTTTCTACAGAGAACTGTACAAACTATATGCAATTCTGATTTTCTGTATGAAGTAATCTGACCAGAAAAAAAATTATCTTTGCTATATGGACAGTTTAGGGGCTGTCGGTCCTCTTCATTTTTTAACAAGAGAAGTGGTAGTTGCATCACCTGTGCTTTTATCTAGATACAAGTGCGGTACCCTAGCCAAACTGTGTATGGATCTACTTTGTCATTGCATTGCTATTGCACTATTCGTTGCATAGTTTACAAAGTGCTGGAGATTGGCAGGCCCATTGGGGGCTTCCTGTTGAAGACATGGTGAAAACTCTTTTTTGAGAAACTTCCATGCTTCCTGGATGGTAGCTTCAAAGAAATACTGAGGCAAAAGTTGCTCAGATTGAAGGTTTTTGATAGTGTTTGTGCAAATTAACATATGAGGTACATATAGCTGTGATATTTACTGCTTTCTTGTCTGGGCAATAGCCAGTTATTGGAGGAACACTTGTGGGCCTTCAGGTTCCTGCTGTCACATCAGATTTGGGGCAGGGGAAGGTGCTCTGAGCAATGAATGAGGTTATGGAGTTATCCAGAGTTGCCAGAGCAAGGTTTGGCCTCTGCTCACCATGAACACAAGGGGGTGCTGGTTATTCTGTGGAGACTTTTTGCTTTTGGAAATGACTTTGTCCCAGTTTTGGAATGGAAAAGCTAGAGGGAAATTTGCTGCCCTGAAGAGCTGCGATCAAGGTAAGCAGTATGTGTGAAATAATAAGCTTTTTTAACGGTACTGAAGTTATGGATATTATGTCTTTACTGGTTGCATCCTTCATCCTTTCTTTACCCCATCTAAAGTGAAAAATGCTAGTGTTAAAAAAAGCTGCAATCTTGTAGCATCGTTACAGCAGGGCTGGATGTTCGGATAAAGCAGGTGCAGAACTTTCCCAGATGAGGCTTTTGCAAAGTTGTCCCCTGCTCAGAGGTAACACTGCACTGGAGACCTTTCATGCCACCCAAATTCTGGATGAGCTTTCCTACTCCCTTTTGATCTGCTTTATGACCTCATCATGAGAATATGCTCATCCAAGCACTGTAAAATATATACAGATGCACAGATGAATTCTTGCTTCCTATTCTATAAACGCGGCAGAAGATGGAAGCAGTGGAGTGTGCATAGTGTTTGCTGGGCTATATTTGGAGAATAGTTCGGCAACAGGCAAAGTAATGATCAGATCAGTTTGCTGCATTATGTATATTATGACTGAGAAAGGGATCGCTGCATAAGTGAGTAGCCAGGAGCCCAGATTAGCAACCCTGCAGCTGATGGTTACTTCAGTGAACCCAGTACATTGCCTGAAGAGGTACCGCCTTAATTAAAATTAGTCCAGATGCATACTTTGAGAAGAACAATAGACATTTAGAGACAGAAATGAGCAATTTCTTGTGGTCTTAATGAGAATTTTTTATGAATCATATGAATGTATTTACCAACTTTCTGACTGTAAAACAGGGGTGTAAGAAATGTTTACTTTCTTCATGGAAATTGTAGCTACTCCTTTTTGTGCTGTGTTAGGGAATGAAAGAGATGTTTATTTGTGTTTGTGCTTTTTTGTGTTTATTGTGGTTCAAGAAACACTGATTTTGAGGTGGAAAATTTAACTAAAGAATGACGTGGTGCTGTGTTAATTTTAAAATACATTAAGTAGACCCTTACCAAGATATTTCAGAATTGCTACTGTGGACACACATACTTAACTACCTATGAATCAGTCAATAAATTTTGCTGTATGCACACATGCACACAGGGCAACAGCAGATATAAGCAAGTTTCATCAGGTGATGGATAAGGAGGGAAGAGCTTTGAAATAGTTTTCCTTCTGTACCTACCAAATTTCCTCCAGTTCCTTCTTGTTCTTGAGCAAACAGAACTACTTTCTTTAGTACCATTATTAACCTTGTCTTGTCTTTCCTAAGTAAGCCTATTTTTTCCTCCTTGAATGGCAGTAAGCAGACAGTTTAATTCCATTTCCTACTCAATTATGTCCATTTTCCTTTTCCTTACTGTCCAGTTAGGCATGTATTTCAGACTGGAAATCTTTTTGGGTCTAAAAGAAAACAAGTACAGCAGCGAAGATAAAAAGTGAGGTCCCGCAACTTAAATAAGTAACTAACCTTAATAATCAGTTAAAAGTGTAAAAAACATCTATCAGAAATAAAGCAATAATGTTATCCCTGAATGATTAAAGATGTATGGAGCTGGCAGAAACCATGACCGCAACTGCTTCTACATACATGCAAACTACTTAATGCTAGGGAACATTTGTCAATAGAGCTATCAAAAACAGTATTTTCCAAGTACTAGCATGTGTGTGCTCTTGGACACAGTCTAAGAAATTACTGGGTTATGAAAGAGAATATTTTAAGAAAATGTTACCAACCTAGATCCAAACTGATTAATCTAATTGAGGTGTAACTTCACTTTGCCATCCTCTCTATTTTCAATTCCATCCATTATGGCAGGCCAGCAAAATCTTTGTCATTTACTGGAAAAATTTAGAAGGTTAAGGAGCAAACAATGGTTGACAAATGGCTTTCAATACAGTGTTTCATTTAAGGAGCATTTCCTGTTTTGACTTATGCGGTAGGTCTATGTGTGCTATGAGAGGACAGTTATCATTTCCTTCTGGAGGAGAAGTTTTGTAGTTGATCTGGGTGAGGACAGGCTTTTGTCTTCCTGAACAGTTTTAACAGCTGCTCTTCAGACAAGTCAACAGACTGATACAGGCAGTTGTTTGTGCCATCATCACAAAAGTATGAAAGAACAGTGTCCTGGTTTCAGCTGAGGTAATTTTCTTCCCAGTAGCTGGTATAGTGCTGTGTTTTGGATTTAGGATGAGAATAATGTTGATAACATGCTGATGTTTTAGTTGTGGCTGACCAGTGCTTATACTAAGTCAATGACTTCTCAGCTTTTCATACCACCCTGCCAGGGAGGAGGCTGGAGGTGCACAAGAAGCCATTTCAGCTGATGCCAGCNACAGTACTATTTTCCTATTTTGGACAACCTTTGTGCTATACTTACAGTATATTTCCATGATCACAGGAGCCGAGCTTGCCAGCTGCTGTTAAATCTTGCTGACTAATGAAGGTCACCCACTGGTCTGCCTGATGGAGTTGCTTATGTTCCATACCATATGACATCATGATAAACAATAAAACCAGGGGGAGTTGTCCGGGAGGAGGCAGCTGCTGCTCGGGGACTGGCTGGGCATCAGTCAGCAAGTGGTGAGCAACTGCATTGTGCATCGCTTGTGTTGTATATTCGTTTGCCATTATTATTTTCCCTTCCTTTTTGGTCCTATTAAACTGTCTTTATCTCAACTCACAAGTTTTACCTTTTTTTCTGATTCTCTCCCACACCGACTGAGAGTGGGAGAGAACGGCTGTGTGATGTTAAGCGGCCTGCCAGGTTTCCACAACAAAGAGAAACCTTTGTTCAGTGCCTTTTCTTGCCTCACTGCATGTTGTAATTGTGGTAGCAATTATCAAGTAGTAGGGGAGAGTAAAAGCAATGCCATATACAACATTGACAAATCCAGTCCAGAGGATAATGGCATCACTGGAGATACAAAGTCTCTTTGCTTCCTCTTCCACTTACTTCTGAAGATACTTTGTGTTACTAGTTTTCAATTACCATCTCTTTTTTTTTTTTTTCCCCCCCCCCCTCCCCCTCCCCCCCCCCGGACAT
>VXBO01004590.1:97105-115311 GCA_013400135.1 Rhinoptilus africanus | reverse complement strand
ACAGTACTATTTTCCTATTTTGGACAACCTTTGTGCTATACTTACAGTATATTTCCATGATCACAGGAGCCGAGCTTGCCAGCTGCTGTTAAATCTTGCTGACTAATGAAGGTCACCCACTGGTCTGCCTGATGGAGTTGCTTATGTGTCGCATTCCCCATCTCCCTCACGCACGAATTCTCTCCTTCCCTGGCAAGACAAAGAGGCCTCCAAGTTCCCTCTAGTGCTGTGTCAGAGGGGGAGCAGAGTATGTAAGTGCTAGTAACAAGGAATATCTACTAGGATGATCCATGAGGCACAGTACTGGAGCATTTTTAGAGACTGTAGCTAACAGAGAACTTAATTCCACAGCTGTATCTTCATCCTAAACAAGGATGGAACAGAAGTTTTGCTGACACCAGCAAGGTCAGAATATCACCCCAGGCCCTTGCCTTCCCCTTCCTTGTAATTCTGCCCAGTCTTGTATTTGGCAAGAAAGATATGGATCATTTTCTTTGTTCTTGTTCAGCTCTTTCCTGCATCACTTACCATTCTTCTGAACATACCAGACCACCTTTAACATAAAATTTAAATCTATACACACACAAACCAAGTAAATCAGTTATCCTTTACTTGAAGTACACTTATTGAGAATATGTTTATTATGGTATAGTAGATATGATTTACAGTATCTATAGTATAGTAGACATACTGTTTCTACAGCATAGTTGTTTCCTACAGAATAAATAATAATATTTTGCAGTAATTCTTCTTCCTTCACAGAATATGCTGGTATCTATGAAGTTTGTTGAGGATATGGCTCAGTATTGTTTAGGCTCTACAGGTGTGTTACTAAAACATTGCATTGTGTAAAGTTGGAACTGAAATAAAAAGTTTCAATGCAGCTGAAATGCAATTTTTCAGAAATGCCAAGAAAAAACTTTTCATAATTTAAAAAAAAATTTTTACTTCTTGGCCCGGTCCAGCAAACCTCCAAAAGTTCTGAATGCTTCACAAGATGCAAGTTTTGGTTTGCAATCCATTCATACTTAAATGAAATCCAGATTAAAGCAGCAGGCATAAGAAATTGCATAATAAACTAAAATAAATACCTCAACAGTGGCATCTTCTAGTAAACTCTGGGAATTTCTAATATTATATAATGCCAGATTATCATCAAAAGCAACCTATAACATGCTGTCTTTTGCAATGAATGCTGATACGTTCTGTCTAGTTAACTGGTTTACTTTAGTCAGTTTGGTCAATACCCACACCAAAACTTCTTCAAGATCTGCTGTTGAAATGCTTATTTTTCAGAGTGAAGGGTATAAGAAACTATAGTCCACATGTCAGTACAGATCCAAGTATGTCTTGCCTGCATTGTTTTACCTGGAATCACCTTTTTTAACACCTTGAAGTTACAAGGTGGGAGTAACATGTTTGCATTACGACAATGACATTTATTTGGGAGGAGGGGCATACAAAGTGTATTTGATCCATGGAGTGTTGTTTTTTTAAAAAAACGTGACTCTGGATTTGGAAGGAAAAAGCTCATTTGTCTTTCTTTGGCCTGTTAAACACTCAAGGAGTGGAGTTACATTAATTTTTTCCTTTTAAAATTGGAGTTGACATTTTCAGGGATTTGGATTTGTTTGGGGTTTTCTGAGACCTATTCTAATTTATACTTGGTTCAGGAGGTGACACAGAACAGACTTTAGGCTCTGAAGCAGTTTTGGGAAGGAAGAAGGCTGCCTGCCCACAACTGCAAGACTATCTGAGGCTCACCACTCCATCATGACACAGACTACACAATGCAGATACATAATCATAAACAGAGCTCAAAATGAAAAAGCTGCCATGAAACATCTATGAAATAGTAGTATGCAAATGTAAAATAACGGCTTAATAAACACAAATGAGGGGGGAAAAATGCAACTACTTTCTTAAATGGTGCTGTGAGTTTTAAGTCTTCGTCTGTGCCTAAATTGAGACAAAAAATGCAGAAACCATTCCAGTGTCATGTGTTTAGTGAATGTAAGTTGAAAAAAATACAAATAGCTTTTGAAGAGCTTGGAGCTTGTACTGCATTCTATATCCACTGCTTATTAGGAACAAAAAATAAAAGGCATTGCCTAGAAACTCATCAGCAAGGAAGTGCATTCCTTGCAAATATGCACTTGCCAGACACACAGATAGTCATACCCTGGCTTAAGACAGAGGGCAACAACACTGTGCTGGGCTAGTGTGCTGCTCTTCTCAGCCATAGCTGTTGTGCAAAGCACAGACAAACTGTTTTTCTAAACAGAGAGGCATTTTGGTTTTGATGGATGCTGGGAAAATGAATTTATATTTTAAATTTAAAAAGCTTAAGCTTTTAAACATTACCAAAATTACCAAAAAGATCAGAATTTTTGTTTTTGATGATAAAATGTGAAGCCTGATTTCTACTGAATCTATTGAAGACAGCAGGAGTGCAATTTTATTAAGTTCAAAGTGTACACTGTCTAATTAATAACATCTTTTACATTTAGGATAATGCAGTCTTCAAATGGGTACATTTGACCTGAACTTGAAAGAATTTCTGTAAAAAGTAAGATAGCACACAGACAATAATTGGATAAGCAAGAAAAACTTGCATCAGTAAGCACAAAGTATGATCCATTCTGTTATTTTCAGAGTTAAGTTCCTGACGCAATGAAAGAGAAATGCAAACCCCATCCACTGCTAGCATTCAGATATCACACTAGTGGTGTAATCTGCTCAGGACTGGAATATTGTGTACACATGCTTTAAACTTGTTCCCTTGAAAACAGCAAGCAATGGTACTCTAGCAGATTTCTCTAAGCTTCAGTCAAAAAAACACAGTATTTAAAAGTCAGTAATAGAGAGGCCTGAGTTGTCTGTCAAGGTTTGAGAGAGATGAGTTGCTACTTTGCAGGAACAAGTGTTTTGCCATCTCTGCTGGTGAGCTGCTAGAGGGAACACTGGTTCCACTGCAGTTACTTGAAGACTTGAGTGCCACTAAAATGAAGACCACATCATTATCCTTGTTTTCCTAGATCAAACATCTTTCTCCATTTCTCTTTAATTCCTCCTAACAAGTTAGATAGCGCCCCACCATTTTTTGCTTTCAGAAAACCAAGTAGGATTTATTTTATTATTAGGACAGTAGCACTGATAAAAGGTCCAGTAACAACAGGGTAGGCACTCAAATAATGGGATGCTACTTTTTGTTACAGAGCAAGAAGTCATCCTGCCACAATTAAGGTACACCTGCTCTGTGGACCCATGGTAGGCTTGGCACAGGAAAGGAGCTGAATTTTTAGTTGCCTCTGCATCCTGCTTTAAGAAAAAAAAAGTAGTGTAATGTGTTTTGGCCTTCTCACCTTGTTATTTATATACCAGATTAATTTCAGTGTGGATCAGGAGAGAGTCCTGTATGTTTGCAAGAATGACAGAATTTTCTACAACTACATGATGTATGCTGCTCTTTGTGATTATGAGTGCATTAGAATACTAAAATAAGAAGTTCATAGGTTACCTGTGTGACCTCCCACTGCATATACAGCCTAAGTGTAGGGATTAAATAAAACTGCATGCTAGATAGCTGAAAGTCATAGGAACATTTCACTGGTAATCCTTTTGTTATGGTGGGTGCAGATACTCACCCAATGTTAGGTTTGGCAATGACACAACCTAGTCACAACAGATTTTTTTTTTTTGATATACAGGTCAAACTCAATACCTTAGTAACAGGAAAGGTTGTGAGTGTAAAAGGACTACTGCAAATGTACACAACCTGAAATCAAGTTCTGCTTCATTATGGTTTTTTTATGCAGCACTACTGCTCCTCATCAAGACTCTAATTTTAGATTCCCCAAGCAGAACTCTCATTTTGTGAAGTAACATCTTATGTAGAATAAGTACATATGGCAATTTCATCATTTATGTAATTTAAATTTTTCTTGAGATTCCCTGTAAAGCAATCATGAGACCACCTTCAAGATCAAGTTTTACTGTTTTTTTATTCTTATTTAAGTATTGGAAACAGATATATGAAATGCAGCTACAACATTTCTTTCATGAGTTCTCATTCATTTTTTGGCTTCTGCTGTATTCTCGTTGCTCAAAAGCCTTTACCAGATGGCTTTTAACAGAAAGTACAAACATTGAAAGTACATAGGAAAGAAGTGTATAGTCAGGTTAGGGAAAAAATACGTAAATGGAATTGCTGCTATGCAGGCTGATAACTAACAACCCATAATCTCTCTGCAAACACATACAGGTCAAGCAGTGAAAATATTGAATCCTCGTCCTGTCCGCTGATGGCGTCCCCAGGCCTCCCCAGCCCTTTTCTTACTACAACTCTGCACTAACTGTTTCAGAGCAAGTTATGCTCTTTGTCTTTTGAGTAACAAAAAAATCTTTCAAATTCTGTCCCTCCTTTGGTGGTTATGCAACTAATAAACACTTGCCACATTGACTCAAACACAAGGTCACAGAAATGGCATTTCAAGTTATCTATAAGGACTGAAGCTGTTCCAAATGCCCATTACAATGTAGAATATCCCTCTGCCGCGAACAGACAGGAAAGATGACAATATGTTGGCATAGCAGGTTTTTAGGTCAACAGCTATGCCAACATCTTGCCTCCCCTCCAGCTCTGCATAAAGGAACTTCTTGGAAAGGCATCTGTGGGAATTGTATAATCTTTTACTGTGATTTGTTTGGTCTGAAATATAAACCCAACACTGAGGCAGAAGCTTCACACTGTTACGTAAAACATCTCAATATCAATCTTACAGTACGGTGCACAGTAACTCTAATGTGAGTTGGTTTTTTACCCCTTAGGCTATGAGACCTGAAAAAGAGCCCTGACAGAGAGACCAATTTTTAATTCTGTGCCTGCAGCAGTTGAAGAGCAGACACAGCATTTGCTTAACTATTTTTCGTAAAGCAATAATGTATTCAGGACTTTCCTTACCAACACATAAAAAAAATCCAAGAGAGAGGATGGTCGATCTAGGGACGTATACTATATACCGCAGTAGAAGCATATCCTCAAGTGACTTTATTTTAAATTCTCATTTTCTGGATTTGGTCAGTGTCTTTGTCCTAGATTCACCTGAAGAAAAAAGTGATGCTGAAGGAAGAGATATAAAACACAAACTTATACTGTTATAAAAATATATCAGCAGCTTCCCTCATACTTAGAAATCACACTGACAGCTTCTTGTAATCTATTTCCATTTGCACAAATATTTTCAGACAGGTTTTTTTGGGCAGCAGATTTGCCAAGGAGACAGATTTTTCAGAAGGAAAGTGGTAGTCACTACAAAACTGGAGACAGTCTCTTGCAATTTACTTTGCTCACAGTGCCATGCTTTTACTATTTGGTGGTTATTTTGTTGTGTTTGGTTTTTTAAAAATTTATTTATTTTAAACAAAAGTGGGCTGGGGGGAGAGAGGGAGATATTTGAATGTATTTTTGTTACTGTGTACCTGGTGCTGTACAGTAGCCAAAGCGACTAGACTGAAACATTTCTAATAAGCTTAAGGTATCCAGATAACTGTATAACTGTATGTAAATGACTATATCTAGAATGCATTGACTAGGTCAGTCATTTACAACACCAAACATATGCATTACTGAACAAACGATGCTGTCAACTGTGGGAACTGTAAACTGTACCTTTAATTTTAATTTCCAAACCGTGTATTAAAACCTGACGCCTTAATGTTATACCAGCACTGGGGACTTTTTTTTTTTTCCTCACCCAGATTGCTACTGGATTTTGGGGGATGATGAAAAAAGCAAAGGAAAAGTTACTTGTTTACATTGGCTACAACATCTTTAACAAAAGACAAGTGGATTCATGGGCACCAGACACCCTGGTAGCATAACATTTTGTAAGCAATCTTTGAAGAAGCTGTGTTCAGGTAAACCCTTTCGAAGCTCTGTCTGCACTCCTTCAGGTGTTACTGTGCTATCAATCTGTGCAATCAAGTCACTTAACAATGTACAACCCAGAACTGTCCAAAAAGAGGAGTGAAGACAGGAAGGCACACTTTTCTGTAATACATAAATAGAATAGAAACCATTTTGGAACTAAGCATTTCATCACATTTCAAAATACCACAAGAGAGCACCTTTTGTTGTCCTTTTTATCACTTGTGTCTTTAATTAACATTACAATCAGCATGCAAGCTGTCACTGTCTTACACATTTGAAAGTCTGTTTTTCCGCCAATTATTCTCATGTAAGAAAACAGTGCAGAGTTGAAGACAGGTGAATGACACTACATTTTAAAGAGAAATTTGGAATTAGTTTAAAATCCAGTTTAAGGAAAAGCTCTTAAATCTACCATTTGAAAATATTACTAGTGAATTCCATTAGAATTTTCCATTCAGGTTACTGTACCTCAGGATGGGAAAAAGTCCTAATTCCTCAAAATGGGAAGCAATTTCTAAGTTCAAAATTCTTACTTCATAAGAATTGTGGATATACAGAAAAACATGTTTAGTTGCCTATTTTGTGTTTGCTAAGCCTTTGTGCCTTAAGAATTTAAGTTATAAATATATTTGAAGCAGGTATGTTCATATCCAACTTTTCTTTCCCATTACTGCATTGATCTCTTATAAATGAGTATGCTTATGATAAAATTTTTGCAATAGCTCTGCATTTGCTTCATCTAACAACTTCTCCAGGACTTTTTTGAATTGAAAACTGGCAGTATTTGGGATCTGATTCTGCAGAATGTTTGCATCTAAGTGCACTCGCATCAGTAAAGGGTTTTTATACTCTGACACGACATAAAAAACAAGAATTAAACTAAACAGCAGTGTCAGCAGACAAGATCAGGGTGTGTTAGCACTGATGTTCTCTGACCTGCCAATCTGATGTCTCATACAATCACTTCTGTCCGAACAAAGCCTGTTGTTTTGGAGGGCAGTGCATGAACTGCAGCTTAATCTGGATTTAGGCCAAGGGAGGTATTATTTCAAAGCTGCATATCCTAGCTGCACCACTAACCCAAAGCGTCAGGATTTGGCATGCTCTGATAACCCAAAATCTAATCAGTTCAAACTACCGGCAAGGCTAAGCAGTAAGGGGCTGCCTGAAGTTAACATCCCATGTGAACTATCCACTGATGAGAAACTGAAAGCAGAGCTGCATAAAACTTGCAGAATTACGACCAGTAACTTGCAGGACAGGGCAATTCTGACAATCTGCCATTGCTGCCACAGCTCATTTATAGACAAAGTTTATCATGAAAGAATAAAAGAAACTGTAGGTAATCTAATATAATTAATATGTTTTTTTGTAAATTTTATAGATCTCTCCACAGACCCTACTAGCTAACGAGACAAACAAGTTAACTACCTGTAACAATACATCAAATGCTACCAAATGCACAAAGCAAACCAGCTGTTGAAAGAACCATTTTCTGACTAAGTAGAAAATTTCACTGTCTCTTGTAAGAATGGAGTTGGGATGGGGGAAGGCAGACCTTGCATTTTACTTAAAGACTCGCCAGCTTCATCTGTGCTCTCTTTAACTTAAAAAGTTCGGTAGCAGTACACAACTTCTCTTCAGTGCGGCCAGATAAGAAAATGAGAGGGGAGAGTGAACAGGCTACAGGCTGACTTCACGTTGATGAACTAAAGCCTCTCCCACTCTCAGGCTGCTCTTCACAGTTTTCCAACATGCTGCAACAGGGAAGCAGAGCAGAGAGACAGGGAAAAAAGGGTTGAATCAGATGAAGAATCAGAACCTCGCAGAAGAAAAGCTGTAGGTATAAAAGGATCTTGAAACAAAGGGAAAACTCCACGGGAATGTTGCAGGCTAAGCTTTTGTGAGGGGAGAAAGGAAGAGAGAAATAACCATTGTTGATACTGATTCACTGGGAACCTTGCAGTAGAGAAGGCAAAGATGCCTTCCAAACCCCAGCATCACCTGCTTATTGTGTACAGACCTGTTCTGAACAGGTTTAGACAACCAATATTTAAAGTGCTGGCAGCTGTCTGGAGCTTCGTCTATGATAGGGCTCCCACTATCAGTACCAGTAGCCGCGCTGGCATTAGCAGTGTGTGTGTGAGGGAAAGCCTCGGGAGAAAGCAGGCAGGCTTACGGGCACGGTTTAATCCCTGTAATTATGCAGGCCTGGTAATGTAAAGGTCTGCAAAGAAATTCTGAAGCTCCATAAAACTGGGAGTTTGCGACCTTCCCTGAAGGATCTTTGTTTTAAAAACAAGTATTTTGGCATCCTCTGACATGCATTATCCATTTGAGTACATTTTCTCACTAGTTACAGAGAGACTATGCCTAATTTTCTCAGAATAATAGCCTGAAATTTCTAAAGATAAGAGTCTATCATAAATTGACTTAATTGCATTTTAATTAATTTTCATTTATTGCACTGTCTAAAGTATTTTTTTCCCATTAAATGCAGAAGAAGCACATTTTTGAAGGAAAGAAACACTTTACTTCAAGAGACCAACCCAATATAAGCACAGAGAACACTGCTGAGGGGACACACTCTTAATCCTACAGGACTGGGTGAACAATCGGGAGGTGCTCCAAATTGTGGGGAGACCAAGGACAAAGACGGGGCAGGTCTCCTGGGGACTGCGTTCATGAAGAATGTTTGGTAGGTTTCTGAAAATCTGAACACATTCTGCGCCAGGAAGAAGAAGAAAGGAACGAGCAGGCAACTGCTTTCCTAGCAGATCCTGCAATCACAGTTTACATGAAGTTTTCAGCCGGGAACACATCCACAATAAAAAAGGCAGCAGCTGGAAACAGAGAAACATACAGCTGATCGAAATACTCATTGAGGAAAAACTTGAGTGTTGTCATATTTCTTTAAAAAAGACTCATACGTATTCCTTCCTCACACCAAATATTTGGCCATAGAGGATTTTATAAATTATTAATACAGAAATATTTATTCATTTATTGCAGTATAAGGCATTATTAGTTCTAATCAGAATTGACTGAATAGAACTGTCTTCTTCCTGCAATTGCAGGATTCTTCTATACTAAGTTTTCCATCGGTATTCTTTGGGCTAAATGAAAAAGTTCCTGTTTTCTCTCCTCTGTTCCCAACACCTATGAGATTACTCCAGAGCCTAATCCACATTATTTTCCTGCATGGTCTCAAAAGATGCACCGGATTACAAAGCCTGCTGAAAAGATTAATTTAATTACTGAGGTTTTAAAATTAAGTCTATTTGGTCTACATGTGCCTTTTTTTTTTTTTACATATGTTTTGATTCTGCATCTATGAAATAAAAAAAATAATAATTTGAATGTACAAATTTTTGCAGACCTTTATATCTCCATGTTGAATTTGGCTAAGGTATGACTAATTCTTATCTCCCACAAATTATTATATCCATCCCTCTGATAAATTTTTAACTCAAGCTAAAAAAAAATTAAAATTACTTTTGAAAAGTTTAGCCTGAGCTCCTTTGATCTTTGCAATGGACATTATTTCAAGAGCTGAACTAATATTTTTTAAATTGTTATTTTTCTCCTTGAAAATATCTAACTTTTTGCAGGTGGCTATGGGAATAACAGACATACATAGTATAGACTACGTCTTTTGAGAAATTTTGTGTTATCTGTCTTTCTCTGGATACTGAAAAATACATAGTTTCAAAATGAGGGATCATTTGGAAGATCCCAGATTGAAGCGTCCCGTGGAGGCCTGCTTTCCCAGATTTTGCGAATTCTAAACCTCTGGGAGAATTAGCAATCTTAAAGGCGGCCCCAGAACCAAGGAAATGAGGAGTATCATTCGGATGGGTTTGTATCAGAATTTAACGAGGCAGCACTGAACTCTGACAGGCAAGCACCCGATAACGAGTAAGCTGACCCTTACTCAGGGGTCTGATTCTAACTATTCGCTTTCCAGTCGAACTGAGTTTGTTTAAAGACGGTGTAACTTCAGTTTAACTTCATTCCCTTACACCCATATTTATGCAGATATAAATAAAATACACATTTCACTAATATTTGAATTAAGCAATACACTCAGCATGTTCCACTGGTAGTCTGCAATACAAGGAACAACTTTGAACCACATTGCTTATGAGTTAGATGGAAAGAAAACCAATTTCAATGGCATGAGCTAGAACTGGAAAATGTCACATATAACTAGCCAAAATATCTGATGCTACAGACATACCAATACTCCTGTAGTCCTTACTTGTAAAAGAAATCTTTCTGATTTTAATGTGAGCCCTTGCATTTAAAAATTCTTGGACTAAAGCCACAGGTTTTAAACTTCACTGCAGGTGATGGATGCAGCTCCTCAACTAACCTTTCCACTTATCCATAAACTCTATTGATTGTGTAAATTTTTGAAAGTTAAAAGTGATAATACACTTTCAGATATTTAATTTTGTTTAAGTAGAAAGTCATCCTATCTGTTATCCAAAATTGAACTACAAACTCAAAGGTGCTACCAGTAAAGTAAGTCACATGACTAAGCAATAAAGTAGGCATAAAAATATTTTTTTAAAGAATTAAATCAGTAGTTTTTTAAGATCAAACACAGTGGTGACTGTCATCATCACTTTATCAGTCTGATAAAGATGTTTATCACAATTATATTAAACTTCCTACCTGCCTTTAAGATCAAAAAATTGATGCAGTAGGAGGAATTTTGGAATACAGGGCCCTTGGACTTCTCAACCATATATCCGAATTCTGAGTCAGTGTTAGGTGAGCATCTCTCCTCCTTATTGCATGTGAAAATTCCAAACATCCAAAATCATTTAGCAGCTGACAGCTCAGTCTTCTGCGTAAATGGGATTTTGCCACTGATTGGGTGAAGCCTGGGACAGACAAACACACTTGGAAGTCAGAATGGGAATGAAACCAGCATCAGGTAACAGTGTTACACTGCCCTGTAGAAATTCTGTCCTTCCAGCACACTCTGTGAGGCATTAGTATGTTATAGCACCAAAAAAACCCCCATGAGGTAGGCCATATTCTCTGAATATTTCTCTTTCTCCAATGAGAACAGATTAGGTCAGTCAGCTAATGCGTAGCCAGATGCAATAAAACTTATCTCAAATGAATTGCTAGAATTGAGGTCAGTGATGATGGGAAATTCTGCATCTTTAAACAAGAACAGGGCATTCTATACACTCATATTAAATCTAGCTTTGCCCCTGGAAGATTTGTTTTAATACTATTTTAATGATGGAAATAACATGCGTGATTTTTTTTTCAGGAGTATTTTTTCTTCAGCAGTACACTGCTGGTATATACTTCCGCAGTGAAGGGGATCTAATGGATCACTTCTCCACCCAATGCTTGACAAGATAATCATCTTTCCTTTTAGCTTGAAACAAAGTTTGATACAAATGACAGATAACACTCTCAAGTGGAGTGACAAGGATAAATGCTGTTTTGTGAAAATGTCAGTCAACTACATACTTGTATATTCTCTGGTGGCAAAGAAACAGCTGTGGCTACTTCCTTTATTTGTTCAAATAGGCTAAGAAGAAGCAGTTCTAAAGGCACAAATGGAAAAATTCAAATGTGCAGTAGCAACATGGAAGTGTTACCCGCATCGTCCTGTTCATCCAAACAACTTTGTCACTACTGCTGTCCTAAATAGAAAATCCCCACTTGGTACGTGACGGTGCAGGACGCATACGCTGAATGGCCGTGGGACGTGGTAAGATACTTGACAATGGCTTTGGTGCCTTACATTCTATTTAGTTGCACCATGATGTATCACTGCTGAACTAAAGGCTCAGCCGGGTCTGAACAATAAATCAAACACGTAACAAAACCACTCTCTCATCAATAGGTTATGGTAACTACTAAAGAATTATAGAGCCAAGAAGCAGAACACGGTGATTTGTTAAGAATGTCTAAGCCTTTTATTATTTCTCCAATTGTGGGTTTCACTTGGACTTACCAAACAAAAAATTTATAAGAGACTTGCATGCATGTAGTGGCATTAGTTATTGACGTTCTGCTCCTTCCCAGTTTAACAAATGAACAACTAAACCTGTAAATATTAATCAGGTACAGAAACACACGGTATAAATTGTTCTAAAGCTCACAGGCTGCCAGTTGGCCAAATTATTCAGCCTGTTTTTTCCACTCAGTATGGAAACCAGAAACTGACCCCTGAACATTAGAAAGCTTGGAAGTTGTCCGAAATGTTAGTGCAGTGTTATCCTCAGGGAGGTATTCAATATGTATCAGATTAACTTTGCATTACGATTGGTTCATATTAGGCACAACATTCATGAAATATGTTTGTATTACCCACCATATAAATCACTGTTGTCACCTTTTCCAGTTCAGACTGGGACTTCCAGAACTGCACCCCATTACAAATTAATGCAAAGATGGTGCAGACATTTATCTGTCCTGTAAGGAGCCAGAGACCTGAAAACACATCATTATTCATCATTGATTTTGCAACCAATATTTTTTTTTAAATTAATTCTAGTTATGAGATCAATTATTCTGTGCTCTGCTGTTTCATTTTACTGTTCCTGACTCTATCTATCTGAAATTCTCTGTTGCACTTCAAATAAAGGTGTTAATTACTATTCCTGGGTAACTTCTTACAGGGGCAGGTGTCTTGCAAAGATGTTCTTGCAATTTAAAGTGTTCTTAAAATAGCTTGCTGTGGGCAGCATGTTCCTAAGTAGGTCTAACCAACACTGATTAAGTAAAGCTCCCTACTGTGTAAAGAACATATTTATTGGAAAGAAATTTGCAAATTAATAGGGGTTTATCTGGATTTCTGATTTTTAAGTAAGGTTTCATCCAGCTCCAGGCCAATCCATGGAATTTTTGTTTTTCAATTCTGGGATGAGACCTTTTCAGTTCACTGAATGTCTACTGCAGCACTGCCTTTCTCCCCGCTTATCCCACAACCTGCATTATTTACACTGCTGGTTAAGGCAGGACTGGTTATTGGGAAGTTTAGGTGGATCAGTGACGATACGTTGGGGACATAGACATTGTTGCAGGAATTGTGCGTTTTCTTGTATTTCCTGTTTCTTCAATGTGGAGTTTTTAAAGGAAATAGCTACAGTTTAATAACTTGTCAGTTCTGAAGCAGAATGGTAAGGAAAAGGAAAGGTTTACCCTGATTAGATAATAAAAATTGTTTGGATAGCACACAGGAATTACTCTTCTTCATGCAGAATAGGTTAAAGAACGAATCCCTCTGTGCAAGTGGTTAAACCCAGCAGCCTCTAAAAAGTATGTTTCTGGGGAGCACAAGTAGTGTGGCTGGTGGATACATATGCTGAACCCCACCTACGGTGCAAGAGGCATCACAACAGAAGAACTTCCAGAGGGAAAGATAGTTTCTGCTGGAGAATTCCTTGGGCAGCCATTGCTGGGGAAGACCTGCTGAACTGGTCTCTGAGAGGCGAGTGATGTCAAGACCAGTGCAGTAACAGAAGAAAACGGAATTATTTTTTTCAGAAACATGACAAGATTTTTATGCTCAGTAAGTGTTTTCCAGTTATCTGAGCATGACTGATTTCTCCAGAGTAATGTTTTAGCATTAAGTCTGTGCAGTTAATGGATTACTTTATTTGTTGCACCCAGTAACAGAAAGATTTACCTAAAAGAGTATCTCACTAAAAGAAAATCTACGTAGCTACTGCCAGGGAATGTTAAACTGTCAGCGGATTTTGAAAACAATCCCATGGGATTTTGTTACTTATATGGAGCTACCTTCTCTTTTTAAATCTACTTGAGTAAATCTGCAGAAAACATATTGACTTAGTCTGTGTTTAGGTCTTCGGAAATTAAGGGAGCTACCGTATCTGAATTTTTAAATTCTAAGACAAAAGAATTAAACCTATGGAAGAGTCATTTGAGAAACATATTTTATATTTAAAAAACCCCCTACAATGGACTGAAATCTTCTGATGAACATTATCATGTATTGAAGCAGATTATATACAAGTACACAGTCACAGGAAGAAATAGATTTTTCTTTTTTTTCCCCCTAAATCCTGCTAGTTAATTAAACCAGGATCTGGTGGTCCTAAGGTTTCCATCAAGAGATTTCTAAACATCCCTTTTGTGTTGCAGTCATGCATTCAAGAAAAAAGCACATCTTACTAGTAATCATCAGTGATACGTCTATTTAAGATGGTATAAATACTGACATTAGACCCTGTTCTTATGGATTTGGTTTGTTTCTTTTATACTCTTTTTACTAATTATAAGTGCCAATGTATGTTTGTTGGCTCATGCAAAGAAGCTTTAAAATGCATTCAGAGAGTAATAGTTCACTGCTCATTTGCTCCATTTTAAAAATCTGACTTTACATATTTTACCCACTGTAATTTTCTTTTCCTGGTTATCTTGAAAATTTGTGAATACCATTTGTAAGATAAACTGCTTTTTGTATTTTACTACATGAAGCATTGGCTCAGTCCCTCTGAAAGCCAGGGCTTATTTTGATAACCAAGTCTGTGGAAATGACTGGTTATAATTATAATTATCAACAGATAATTATTTACTGACAAAAATTAACTTGTTTTTTTAATTCACTGACTTTCACTAAGAAATTTGCATTTGTATTAACAATAGTTCCTAGCTATATGCTCATATAATATCTTTTGAAAAGTTTTCTGCCTTGCACGGTCCATTCAAAAGACCGTTCTCGGAAATCAGTAAGCATCGTATAGACTTTGCTTTGCTTGTTGCAGAAGTTGCAGGGTGTATGTCAATGAAGTATAAGGGCGGGCGGGAGAAAGGAAAAGAGTGATCTTGCAAAGGGTGATCTTGCTGTACAGACATTGAAAGCCCTTTTGGCAAGCCGAATTCCCTCCCAAGTCTGCATTTCCCATGGAAAGCTGGGACTTGACTTCTTTCAAAGTTATCGCAAACGCTTGCTAATTGTTAGCGCTTTGTTTTCTGAAGAGCCAGGATGAAATGCACAGATGGACTAACAGATGTGAGGATAAGCTCTCTGCTTTGCCACAGAAAGTCACCGAAAGGATTTCAAGCCCAGATAGGATACCTAGAACTAGCAGGTATTTGCCCTAGTATCTACCCAAGATTTGCAGGTTGTGTGAAATTTAATTAGTTTATTCTGAGACACTCAGAAATCACAGACAATGCTTGTACTAAATGCACATTTAGGAAGAAATTTTAAAAGTGGTCTTTGGTGCACACTGGATAAAATGAAGTAAATCTAGGACTTGATTAAATAGATCAGGTGGGGGATATGAAAAAAAAAAAAAAAGAAAAAGTAAAGAATAATTATTTCTCCAAATTAAGGTGGTACTCTAATATGAGAAAAAAAAAAAAGTCAATTTGTAGCAATGTCAATCTTTCCAACCCATATACAGGCTATAATGCAGATCCAAGGCAGGAAGAAAATGAGTCTGCCTGTATCTCCAATGCTGGTGTTCCTTAACAGGAGTTATTGCCTTTGCAAGTTGTAAATGTCCCTGTTTTTGTTTTTCTTTAGGTTTTTTTGTCACAAGAAAGAGATGTAATTTCTGCTAAAAGAGAATGGCATCTGACTTACATTATTTTAAAACTTGTATCAACACAGCTACTTACACTGAAAACAGGCAGCAAAAGACAAAATAGAGAGAAGGAAGATCTACTGACTGTACAGTAGGACAGCCACCCTCCTATCTTTTAGCATCAAGCATCTCTTAAAAAAAAATGGCAAACTTTAGTAATGCATTCATCTGCCCCATTCCCAAACTTTTTATAGCTCCTTCCCATAAAGACATTCCTCCTACCAGTAACCTTTCCTCTGATGGAAAGTTCTCACAGCATCTGTTCGTCTGCCAACTGTACAGCATCACTAACGAGTGAGGGAAGACCAAGATGCAGAAGAGGCAGCCGGAGCTATTCTGAGCTGAACCTGACATTACATTCACCTATATTGTAAAGGCAAATTTGTCTTCTTCCTTCATCCCCCTCAAAAAACAACCAAACCCACAGTATTTTTCTTCACTGAACTGTACTTTTATTGTGGGTTTTGAGTTGACAAGAATAAAACTTTCCTTAGATTCCTTAATTCTGGCCATCCTGTAACTCTTCCACCCTCCAGATATGTTACCTCTTACATCATGGGAGGGGATGCAGTGCCTTGTTCTGTCCAGAACCTGACAGTCCTCCCTATTGATTTTTGAGGAGAAGTATTACTGATTAACTTAGTGGTTTCCTGAGGAGACACAATCACAGTCTCATGGATTCTGAGATAAAAGGAAATAACACAAGAAACAGAACCTCTAACTAAGACAGTAATTTGGATTTACACAAGGATTTCTTTTTTACTCATAATTTCTTTCATTTTTTCCAACCCTGTGCTTTCTCCTTGGGTTTACAGCTCCTTCATGCAACACTCTTGCACTAAGACATAAAAAACCAAAGTTGCACATACCAGAACAAATGTCATTCCCATATATCAGATTTTAGAGTTGTAAGAAGCCTCCAAAAAGAGGACAGCTAGCTTCATGTCGTGGAATAATTTTGGTCACGCACAAAGAAACAGAAGCTTCAAGACAAGGGACTGCTCAAAACTCAGCAGGGACAGGGCTGCTTCCTGTAGCTCAGGGCACCATGGGCTCGTTCTTCGCTGTGGGGCCCAGCATCCCAGGATACTGACACACACCACCTTAAAGCAAAAATCCTGATCCGATTGCCAGGCTAGAAACTCTTCCGTGCTGCAAATATTTAAAGCAGCCTGTTCGCTTTTCAAAGTTAAAAAAAAAAAAAAAAAAGGACAAAAACCCTGCCACAACTACTTGCACNCCCTGCCACAACTACTTGCACAAAGTCCAAAATCTGAGGTCAGTTGTGCTAATGCACTTTCTTTTAACTTTTAAGGTTGTATCCAAACTTTACAGCTACAAAGACACTTAAAAGATTTCTCTGTTTCTACATACTGTTATGCTATTGCCTATAAGGAATGAACTACTGCCTTGAAAATTGGTCTTGTTTCACTCTGTAGTGAAAATCCACTCTTGATTTCAAAGGTTTAAAACTCATTCCTTGTGAAGCAAAGTTTTATTTAAATCAAGGATTCAACCATAAACTATGCTTAATTATAATTGCCTGTCTAACTTTTCTTTACTCTTCCCCAGACCAGATGCAGAAAGCATTAAAAAAATCCATGGTGCACAAAACCATGGTACCTGGTTTAGAGTCAACATCTGTTCTTCAGTCCAATACTCAAGAATTAAAGATTATATCTGTTCAGAATAGAGTTTGGCTAGTCAGGTGGTGTAAATTAGAATTTTTGCTCATGTTTGTGCCTAATCCTACTGCACATCGGCTCAGGTTCTCCTCAGCGTTACAAGTTATGGAAATCTTTTCTTTTTAGAAATGGTATTTTACTCATCACAATTACAAGTTCTATCTTGAAACAATCTATAAGCAAATCCCCTCTTAAAACTATGTGTCCCTGTGCATACGTGCATGGCAAACAATTCTCGGTCTTTATGCTACTGTTTTATTTTAAGGAGTTTTCTGGGAAAAAATAAGCTAAATGGACTTAAACTGATATATTACCAAAGGGAAGCTGGACAATGAAGTTACACAGCAATAGCCTTTAGGGGTTCTTCCTTAACACAGAAAATGAAAATCAGAGATTTCAGCAAACCACGGGCTGCAGGTCCCTAGTCTCCGCCACCGTTTTGCTGAGCTGGAGATCTCGTCTTATGAGAATGTCAGTGGCAGTCTGTATCAGAAATGTCTCAAACAAACACAGGGTAATTACTGGCTTGCCAAAGGAAAAAAAAACCAAAAAAAAGGAAGCACTTTGAAAAAAATACTGCTACAGTAGCTCATAGACAAAAAAAAGAACTGTATACACAGAGAAAGAACAGCAGGGAAGTGCAAAATTTTGTAGTGTTTATAAGCTTTTGCTTAGGAAGAGCACAGCCTTCAGAAATTTACTGTACTATGGCCTCAACTCTAGTCATAAGAATTAAAGCACCCGGCTAAATATGATGGAGGAGCCCTCGTGCGAGTGAAAAACAGTATGTTTGGGAGTATCTATAGGAAGGGATACTTCAGAGATCTGCAGGGGGCTAAGCACGAGTAAGCGTAAGACGGACCAGTACGACGGCCGCTGGCGCCGCACCCGGCAACCACGGCGGGGTCCGGCGGTGGCTTTATCCCTGTCCCTGTTACGGGGCGTTCTCTCCGCAATCCGCGCCCTTCGCTAACCCGAGACCCGCGCCACCCCCCC
>VXBO01004590.1:78877-96750 GCA_013400135.1 Rhinoptilus africanus | reverse complement strand
AAAGGCAACTGCGACTTCATCATTTTAAATTTTTTTTTTCTTTTTTAACTCGAGCATCTTAGTTTTTGTACGTGTGGAAAAAAACATTGCTCGTCAGACCTGACAGCTCAGCTGGGAAACGCAGCCAAATTTTTGGACTTATTTCCATGTCACGGCTGAAAAGTAGCCCCAAAATGCAAGTTTAAAAATAAGAAAGAAGTTAGATACGATTGTTTAAGTAACCCATTGGGCTCCTTGAGGACAAAGGTAGTGAACACCTGTGGAGCGGAGCAGGAAGATAGGTGGGTTTTGTATCCTGTTACTCGTGGAAGGAGAATCCACACAATCTCTGTCCGTTGGTGTTTCACTCACAGTCTGAGTTGGAAAGTTTGGACTAGAAGCTGCAGTACAGAAAAGCTGGAAAAAAAATAAAGTGTGACCTTCTAAGTTACTCTTCCATGGAAGATAGACAACCCTGAGCTTTTGTTCCAAGAAGTACGCAGGCATACACCATACACAAGCAAGCTACTAATTAAAAAACATGCTAATTTCCAAATTTAACTACACTTACTTCCAATACATGTTATTATAAAGCAGTGATTAAGCAAATACATTTTTCTTTCTTGCAGTTCTGTTTTATACTCTTATCAAATCTTTGTACATATTAATTTTTAATATTTCCTTCTTTGCTCTGTTAATTGCATAGTGCCATGCTCTATTGTACAGTCTTCTCACAGCAATTTGAAACATTCTTTTGAAATTAAAAGAAGGCAATTGTAAACCCACAAAACTGACAGAGCAGCTATTGAGATAAAATCTTCAGGTGCCTCGGTAAGAGGGTTTTCAGTTATGCCACGTGTGGGCTGCTTTTCCTTAATGCCCGCTGCAGGAGATGGCTCAAGGGTCTTCCAGAGGAAAGTTTGCTGACTCTGGGTACCATCAGTTCCTTGTTTTTTGCCTTGCAAAACAACTGGCTGTACATTTACCAACTGTAAATTAGCTATGCTGGTTTTAATCACCTTCTGTTTGCTGAGGGAGGAAAGCAAGATACAACACACAAGCAGCGCCTCACCGATTTACTCCATGACCAAGTGAGGCTTGGACAGGCCACCCAGCACATGCCAAATCTCTTTTTACCTGTGTCAGGGCATTACTACTCAGTTCAGTCTGTCTGGGACTAGAGCTGACATTTCTGGTTGTGGGAGCTGTTGCTCAAGTGTTTTCCATGGTGTGGGCAATATTCACGTGTATTTAGCAGGCTTCCTCTGCTTCCAATCACAATTAATGCAGCATAACCTTCTGAGAAAAAGAGCAATTGCTTCACAATTGCTAAAAGTAACATTAGAGGAGTATTCTATATAAATCCTGGTCATCAATGTAGAGCTGCAGCTGTGGCATCATTTAGCAAAATTTATATATATATATATATTTTATATATATATGATTAAGAGTACAAACAACTGAAGAGAACAGCTGGAGAAAGGGACCACCAAACCTGACCGGCAGCTCTCTGCTGACTACCATGCACTGTTCTGCAGTGCTTGCTGATGCCAAACACTCTTCTAACCTTAAGGGTAGTTAGTTTCTGCAAAGGTGGTTGAGTATACTCCTCTTACTGCAGAGTCAGGCCCTTAGCAGGAGTGGCATTGTAATTATTTTAATGATTAAACTGTTGTCATACCTTTTAGATATCAATAGGATTATTCAGAAGAGAAAAGCAACAACAGCCACACAAGGCTGAAAAATGGGGTGTATCAAGTTGATCTTATCTCTTCCCATGGTTTTGGTTATGCTTAGTGAATTGGGATAGAACAGGAATTGACTGCAGATTCCGTGGGTTTATGAAGCAGTGTGTGCGTTAATTTTTCTGCTGTTTGTTAAAATACTTTGCCTGTCCTTGCGTGCCCTTGCGTGCTGTGACACTCATGTCCAGTCCAGTCAAACTTATTCCTTATCTCATAGTAAAATTGGAGCTGTACATGGTTGTTTCACAGGATACATTGATGCATTAGAGATTATAAACTGCTTTGTGGATGTAAATGTTTTAAAACATATTTATTCTGACACTTCTGTTGAGCAGGAGTGCTTGTTTTTCATTCTGCATTTGTTTCACAAGCTCATGGCCGCACAGCTTTCTCACTTTTCAAATGCTTTAAAGATGTATCTTAAATGAAAGCCCAAACTGAAACTAAGCTCAGTTCTGTATGTCTTTTTCCCCATCTGGCAAAACCTGAAAGCTTTCAGTCTTAAAATTGCAGATGAAATGAGAAAGAACAAAAGGAGTACACTAAAACTGTAATTGCATTTTTAGGCTGAAAACCTGCATTTGATTTCAACAGATGTCAATAAACTGAATGCCATGTATGTCCACCTAATGTTTAAACCCGTAATTGTCCAAAGCACTTTATTTTTAGAAGCACCTACAAATCCACTGACAGAAACTTTTATCTGAGGACACATTGCATGGCTTGAAATACTGCGCAGCGTTCCTTCTCTCTGTTTCTGTTGAACGCTAAAGCTCCAAAACTTAAATTCCTGTCTCTAGGTTTGGTGAGTGTGTATTAGTGCAACTTTTTCACACCCGTGTAACCATTTTTAGTCAAGGATGTAAGCACCGGGGCGAAGAGCTCTTTGAAACACTTCCTGTTACCTGTGTTTCGCAGGTAGGTGAGATGGGTGTGAGATGGGTAGGTGACAGGGCTAAGTGAGATAGCTGTCGTCGTGTAACAAGCCAGAGGTCCATCTGGGCAAGGAACTCCAAAAAGAAGATTCTGTCCTCACTTGTCAGAAATAAAGAAGAACGGCCCGTGAGAGGGAGACAGCTCAGCCCAGACGGCTGCATCCCCCCCCCACTGCTGACCACCTCCAAGGACAGAAAACTTCCCTGGCAGAATTTGGAAACTTCTGGGCAGTGAGGTCAGCACAGGAGGGGATGGTACTGTAAATTACAGCTCTCCCCCTCGTTTGCCTGGATTCTCTGCCATCTCCTCTGCATCAAGATCTGAGATGGTCCGGGGGAAGCCACTCGCACAGTCAGTCTTATCTGCCTTGTCTTCTCAGGCAAAACTGTGAATTTTACCCAGTTCTGGTCCTTCTCATCAACATTATGATGTGAAAGTACAGGTAAGGATCCCACTCAGAATCCATAAATTCTATCTATTGTCCCCCACACAAGGCAAACATAGAGGAGGTGGGAAAATTTCTCTCATTGCTTTTCTCGCAGTTTGTAAATAGTTATTTTACCAACATGTTGCACAAAACAAATTTTTACGCAAACTTTATTTTATGCAGTGCCTTGAAAGAAAGAAGAATGGTACAGAAAGCTTATAAAAAGTTAATCAGCTCCATGACACTGCCACCTCTCCCAGTTTTATCCTCTCTGGTCAGCACTGACTTCCCCTTAAAATTTGCTAGAAAATTCAGTGTATGATTAAATAATATTTTTTCTTTAAAATTATCTGTTTGTCTGGAACATTTTGCTAGTTTTAGCAGCAAATCAAAATTCCTATCACTTTAGAGTTTTAATTCAGGTTCTTTTAAGAACACCTTTCTTCTTTTTATCTGAAAATTCTACCATTTTTCTAGCCAACTGTGCTCCTATTTTAAAGCACTAACATCTGAGAACTAAAAATTACTAAGAACTTTTCTTCAGAATTAAAAGACAGTGTTTCTTTAATCTTGAATGAGCTCTTTTATCCTAACTGAATGACTGGTAGAGGGAAAGGAAAACTGACTTAGGATTTTTGAAAGCTTTGGGTTAGCAAAAAGGTGTGGGAGATTGTATGTTTAGAATTCTTGGTTTGTGGAAATTAACCTTTTTCTTAGGTCTCACTTTTTTTTTTCCTATTTTTTGGGAAGAGTAGTAAGGGATAAAAAACATATATAGACAGAACAGGGATGCAGAGGATCTTAAATCTGTGCTACAAAGCCTGAGTTCTGTAGAAATGCTAGTCCAATTTGAGGCAATAGTATGTCTTTTTGAGTGATAAGAAACAGCACGAAGTATTCTGTCTGCCAGCTTACCTGCCCTGTTCCTTGTCCCCAGCCCACCTCCCTTCTTCACTACCTTCAGACAGACCACTGAGGCTACAGACGTGCCGGAAAAGGAGAAGAGGATTCAAGAGAAAGTGAGTAACTTTTGAACTCCTGACTTGCATCAGGAAATCTAAAAGATGCACACAGAGATGCAAAAAGCATGAAAGAACCACTCAACAACGTATGGTCTGTATAGGTAAAATATTTGTTTGGCTGTGGCTCTTTGGTAATCTTTTGTCCTTTGTTTCAGGGTAAAAGATAAATTCTTTGTGAAATTAGTTCATTTAGGTGCAAGATAAAGGAATGAATAGCACATGCAAACTACCTCTCAATGACCAATGCTCCAGCTGGTTAATTATCACAGTAACAATATTAAAACTTGAGTGTGCTGCCAGCCTGCAGAATGGCAGGTGATTTCTTAAAAGTTGTTTTTCAGTAAAACTGAAGAGCCTCTTACCTGAGGAACAGCTAATTGACATAATTTTCCACAGTGCCTATTTAATATGCAAACAATTCCTTATATTGCACACACCATTTCACATGGGTTTACGGTGGAACAGCACTTCCACTGTTCTTGCCAACCTCAAAGTAAATTTTGCTTAAATCTTTTAAATGCAAAATGTGACTGAACAGCTTCACATTGAAGTCACTAAACACAGAGCAGTTTGCTGCTGCCTTTCCCCCCCTCTTTAAATGTTTATAAGGCAGTTCTCTTGTCAACAGCTCAGCACTGTTATCAGTCAGATGACTAAATTTTGCATGGCAGAAGAATTGCAGTGAAGTTTTTTCTTTCTTTTTTAGTGGATAAGCTGAAATAGAGAGAAAATTTCTAGTGCTCTAGAATACCTCAAGACTGAGAAAGCCTTGTGAATAAAAGAACAGAAGTTGCTAAAACAAAGATATTTCCTTCACATAGGAAACAAATTCCTAAAAAAAATCTCTCCAAATTTAATTAGCAGTCTGCGGATTCTGGAATTGAGGGTCTGTGCAGAAGCATCAATGAATATTGTGTTTGCTTTGAATGAGTTTCTCCTTTATGGTGGCAGGTCACTGAACAGGCTGCCCAGGGAGGGTGTGGAGTCCCCTTCTCTGCAGACTTCCAAGCCCCGGCTGGATGCAGCCCTGAGTAATGTGCTCTGGGCAATCCTGCTCTGCCAGGGGGTTGGACCATAGATGATCTCTAGAGGTCCCTTCCGACTCTGAAATTCCATGTTTCCATGAGTTCTCTCTTGAAACAGAGGGCAGATTCCAGCCCAGGCTACATCTCATATGGACTCTTTGGTCCCCCAGGCGGGTACCAAGCTGCCCTGAACTGGTATCAGTGCTCTCCCCACTGGATGGAACATCTTCCAGCTCTGCCTCTGTGGAGATGGGCAAAGAGGGACATGCTCTTTTCCAGTGGGTAGCAATTCTTCATCTAGTGTAGCTGGCAGGCACTGCTGTCTGACCCAAAGGAGGAGAGAAGCACCTGGTTTGGCACATTTGACCTCTGTGAGGTCAAAACCCAACCATTTTCCAGTTGGGCTTTGTGGGAGGAATGGCAGCACTGGTCATCTTGGGGAGCAGGACACAAGGACAGCAGGCTCCGTCTGCTCTTTTCACCCCTGCTTCTGTGTTCGGAGGGGAGATGGAGACCCTGTGTCATCTAAAGTCAAGATGAAATCCTATAGATATTACTCCAGTAATAAGCATATTAATTAATACCCTCTGTTAGGTGTTTTATCTGTTCTAAGGGTTGTGGTGTTCAGCATTTATTGGTTTTACCCTGCTTTACATTAAAAGGTGAAGGATTTCAGTGAGGTCAAAAGAAGCTGTGCTATTATTCATATTAATCATGGCAGGCATTTTCCCTTCACAGCTACCAGCTGGTTCTTCGTTAAGAGTTTAAGACCCTCATAAATACATATTTCAGTGTACCCCTGCAGAAGCATTATGAGAAATTGCAGATGTGTAAAATACAATACCAGTGTGTATGAGGCTGACTGCTAAAAAAGGAAATTGTCCCACAAAGCAAGACTACAACATCTATCATCTTCCTCACACAGTTCAGTGAGGAACTTGTGGGTTAGCATTTCCACAAACTGACTTCATTACAGGAGCCCCAGCTCTGTGCTTATTCATTTTTTTTTAGACCATAGTTTGATAAATTCTTGGTACATTGTGTGTGGAATAGATAGGTAAGTTACAACAAGGTATATCATGAAAGAAAGATATGTGTACATGTTTGTAAATATCTATTCATATAAGCTTGGCATGAATAATTATTAAAGTGAAGTACTGGACTGATAATCAAACAAGCTCCATCTATGTAAGTTCTCATTACCCATGTCTTTGTAAAATTCCAGTACCAGTTTTCTGCAATTTTGGAAAAATAAGTTGCTGTAAGTTCCAGCATCCATAGTATTCAGGTAGGAATCAGAAGCAGCAGCACTTCTCTTTCATCTCTATTACTGACTGGCCTTAGTACTTTGCGCTCACAAAATACTTGAAAAACATCATTAACTGGGTAGGTATTATGGCCTCATTTTACCGTTAAGGAAGCTTAGGGTTGGAGAACACGGTTAATTCATGTGAGGACATACCCTGTCATAGAAAGGTCTTTTCTATTTTCTGCATTAGAACAGAGATCCCAGTCTCCCTCTCTTAAGGGACAGAAGTTTTGGGGTGGGGTGAGTCATGTTTGACCCTGCTGTGAATAGTATGATTTTCACATATGCTGTGAGTTTGCGTCTGCACTTGATGAGCACTGGGGATGAGCAACAGGATAAGAACAATGAACTGACTAAGACTGATAGGTCACTAATTTTTCATGTTGTATGGAAGGGAAACTGAGGGTTAGGAAAAATGTCCCTTCCTTGAGCGACATTTTTGTGGGGGTTACACACACAGAGGCAGTTTTAAGAGGGCCCTGCTGGTGTCAGGGGAACTGTAATATGGGAGATGTCTATGGAATTTCTCCGATTTGAGCAAAAAAGACAATAGTAGATTTTGAGCCAAATCGTTTGGTTTAACTGCATGGGCTTCATCAGCTTGTCAGCACCACTGATTTGGGAAGTCTTGTTCGTGTCTAATCAGAAAAAGACTTCCTAGAAGCATATCACGCAAGATCCTCCTGTTTCTTCAACCAAATCAGTTACAGAGCAAAATTACCATCTCTTCTTATGTCTCCTTTTGGTTTTTGTCTGCTTTTTAGTCTTTGTCTGCTTTTAAAGGTCTGAGCATAATATCCATGCTTTATTGGTCTCCCTTTTCCCTCCAGACCTACGCCATGAGTGCCTTACAGGCTAAAATCCATTCATCTTTCTTTGCATCTCAAGCCCCTCTCCTTGGGGACTTAATGCAGATGGTGCTACAGGAAGCAGCAAGGTCAGGAAGGAATGAAGAGAGCTGGGTTTTACACTACAGCTGCTGCCGATCTGCTGGGATGGTGGAGCTACGCATGGGCAGCTTGTCCTTTATGGGACCCACATGCTATAGAAAGAAGGGAGCGGAATGGTGGCCGTTGGAACTGGCCGATGGATGCAGGGGTGCTTCCTTCTGGTGATCTCCAGGTTTTGTACAGCTGGCAGTGTTTATCCCTTCCCTCTCAACTCTGTTCTCAAAGCAGCAAAGAGAGGGAACATCCATAAGAAATAACACACTTTTATTTACCTCTGTGTTTCATGGGTTGCACCAAAGCAGGTGAGACACTTTGCAGCCTTGGTGGGGAATTTTTGTTGCCTTTCTGACATGTTCGAATAACTGCTGTGTGCTTCTCGAGCTCTCCTTTTTCAGTTTGAGGTGAAAAGGATGTGTTATTTAAATTAAGACCATGAAAGCTAATTAAGCAAAAGTTAATTTTGCATCTGTAGCTATCTCTAGTAGATTGGAGTGGTAACTTTTTCATCCCTGAACTTTCAGTGTGAGCATCTTGTGTATTTTTACCTAATTGTTTTTATGCTTAGATCTGTTTCCTTGGAGCCCTTGCTTTAAGACATCCAGTTAACTCTCATCTTTTGATGAGGATTTTCTTTATCTAGTCAGGTATTAGCCATTCCTAGTGAAGCAGACAAGGTTTACTGAGGCATGGAAAGGTCATGCAAGCCACAAGAGTTCAATGAAAATACATTTAGAAATGAGAAATCAAAGAGAAATGAGAGGGATGTTTGAATACCAACCACTATAATAAACAAAATCCTAATTTTGTATGCAGTTGGACTGTGTTAAATTTGATATCTATCTCACAAATTTATTATACTTTTGCACATTCAATTTATGAGGCTCTTTTTGAAAACTCAGTCTAAATTGTATCTGCCTGTTGAATTCAGGTATTGCATCTGATAAAACATGTTGAGATATATAAAGTTTCTAACCATATGCATCTGAGGAATAGTTAAAATACACTTTTTGGAGAACAACACCCTTAAGAGGCAAATCAGCTAAAAACAGAGTCTTCAATATGCAATATCTCTAGGTGCTGAGGAGAAGAGTAGGAGAGGGGTATTTTACTGTACTCTGTTGTCTTGTGAAGCCAGTACAAAAGCCCCATTTGAATTTAATTGAATATGAATTAGGCTTTCTGGAAGCAATTCATGACCGTTTACTAGTCAATCCATCATTTCAATTAATGTTAAGCTCCCTTTTCCCCCCAAAGATTTTTTTATTGCTGTTGATAGGAATGACTCATTTCCAAATAGCTGAAGCATCTTCTCTTGGCCCTAGATGAAGAAAACACAACAGCTCTGTGAGGCCCCAAGTCTATTGTCCATAATGAACTGTTCAGTCCCCAGACATCAATTCTTTGGCAGACTCTGTCCAGCAGAAATAAAAAGGGAGAAAACTTTCTATATGTTCGTACCACACTTTTCTGAATTGTTTTTTAAAACAGAAAAAATATTTTTTATTTTGAAGCTTCTTATTATCTTGCATATTCTTAGAACTGAATAAAGAAACAGGAAAAGAATAACCAGCTAGTTTGGTTGAGAAAATTATATTCGATTTAAAGTACTGACAGGCTTGTCTCTAAGAACGAATAAAAGAAAAATGGTGGAGAGCCCCGCACTATGACATCTAAAGCAGATCCCTTTTGTCAGTGTGAAAATTTGGTGTCCATGAATGAACAGGATTATTCCCAACAGCATCTCCATATATCTGCAAATTATATAACAACATATGTAAAGTATATATAAAATACATATTTAGTGTGTATGCATTTAATTTTTGTCGTCTGATTTGTCAGCATTGCAAAGGACCGTGTAGGAAAAGCTCTTGCTACAAGAACTAATTAAAATGCTCACTCTTTAAAATATGGCAGAATCTTTTTCTTTGGGCAGGTAGTGTTGTGTTGGATCACTTTACCTCATTTGCACTGCTTTAGAATTATCCTTTTACTTTCTCTCCAGGGTGTTGGTGGTGTTTGAAAGCTCAGATTGTCTCGTCTCATTTAGAGCACTCTTGGGCTGTTGTATTATTACCGTAGCCAACCAGTATTAAAAGAAAAGACAAGACAAGGCAGTTAGGATTGCATGCTTGAGCTAGAATTTCCTTTTCTTTTCTTTACCCCCTTGAAATTTTTCTTCTTACAGCTGTGAATTTATAAGTGATTCCTGCCTTATCTCGTCTATTTTTAATAAGGGTACTGAACTAAGTCAGATCTGAATGAAAACCTGGGAGTGCTGCAGACTGCAATGAAAATTTTTCTGTCATAGACTGTTTTTTAATTTGGATGATTGGCGTTGTCAGGGTTCAATTTTTATTGTTGGTGCTGGGGAGTTCCTTGGATTTGTCCGTGCTTCCTGCCCACGAACAACCTGATCTCGTCGCAGCAGATGTCCACAAGCACCCCTGCCAGTTTAAAGTATTCTGTGTTTGTACAGAAAGGAGGGAAAGCCGTGGCTGGGAACAGCTTAAATTCTGTGCAGGCAAACCTGAGGCTTCTTGCAGAGGCCAAGGAAGCTCCCTTAGCAGTTTGCTGTGTGGAAAGGGCAGCCCGAGGTACCAGAATCTGCCCTACAGCTACGTTTACCTGCAACGACCTCACGGACTTCAGCCCTGGTGACGTTCGATCCACTTCGTTAGTTGCTTCTGTTTACTCACAGACTTCCTCATAGCGTATTTATTAAAATTTGGTGTGTGTAACAGAACAAACATTGGATCAGACCCTATTGCTGCTCGGAGAACTGTCATCCAAGCGAGGAAGTAGTTTCTGAAAGCTCTACAGAGGCACTAAGTCAGGAGGTTATTTAATCTTCCTGTTTTCACTCTTTAATCTTTAGTAACTTCAATGGGACTATGGTATCAAAAGTATGATGCTTAAAAAAGCAAGAAATTAGAAATTCAGCCTTTTTCATTTATTTTCATGAAACAGAAAAGAGATTATTTCCCTCTTCTTCATCTTCCCCCTGTATACACTTGTGGTAATGGTCCTAAAATCTTAGTTTGGCATCTGGGACAGTAGACCTTTACTAGTACATTTATTTCTATGCATTTACTCTTTTTTCAGAGAGTCAGGATTTTGCCAAAACCTCTGGAGTTTGTTACTCTACAGCGGTTCAATTATACATTTAAACTCCAATATGTGACTTTAAATGAGAGGCTGTAATGCAAAAAAAGGCACAGAATTATCAGCCCAGAGTCTCTACATTGCTTTACACTGTAAGGGTCAGAATTGTCTGGTACAGAAATGTTTTTTAATTCTAGTATGGCATGAGAATAGACAGTATGACTACAATATATTCTTATTGATAGAGGCAGACAGGAAAGGATCTAGTTGCTACAAGCTGATTTTTTTTTTTTTCCATTTAATGCCTTGATAATGTCCTGTATCTTGATGGTCAAAAACAGAACCAGTGCTGCAGTGTCTATTCATGCTATTCTAGGGTACTTTTCAGGGATCTTATATTTCAAATTTGCATTGTCTAAGCACACTTTTCATTTAATTGAACTACACACACATAGCTAGCTATATGCAAAAGTATTTTCTGTATTACAGCCTTTAAGAAAATTTCAGAATAGGGTAAAAAGGATGACCAGAATAAGGGTTTTTTTGTTATAGAGCCGGGCAGGGGGAGGTTTGCCATTATATGTGAAAGAAGGTTTTTGACTGCAATGATATAACTTTGTTGGGAAAGAAGGGCTCCATGTATAAATCAATATGGGTGCCTTATCTGTTTAGATTATTCTGTAAAGTCTTAAAGGAAGCAGATGTTTGGAAAACTGTCAACAGCAGTTTTGAGGATACTGCCTTGATAAACTATTTTTTAAAAGTCTCGAAGAAAATGGCAGGGCCTGAACATTGTGTGCATATGCATGCAGAAAGCAGCTGCAACCAGCATTAGAGAGCTGCCTGGATTAAAGTAGAAACTTGTCATATGCTTCAGTGTGCAATTCGGTTTGCTAGATTATGCTTGTCAGTCTATTGAAAGTGGAATTTATGGAAGGGTTGGTGGGGGCGTTAGAGTTGCAGTGGCCACAGCTCCTCTGGATACACCTGCGTTACGCCTCCTGACCGGGTGCTGCCGTCGCAGCGGGGAGCGGGGTGCAGGCCACCGCAGGAATATTTGTGCAGCTGCTGGCAGCAGGATTTGCAGCCTGATGAGTTTCCACGCTGCTACGGCCACCGTCACGCAAGCATTTTAAGGGATGAGGATGCACAAACCCTGCCTGACTCAACTGTGCTTGGTCTCCTTTGGAGACTGGGGAGACTCTGAAATGGTGCATTAAAATGAGTGGCAAAGACCCTCTACGTGGCACTGAAGGAGTTTCAGAACCCGTCAGGCGCAGAGCTGCCTCTGTGGAGCACAGCACTTCTGACGATTACTCTGAGAGATGGAATCAAGTAGCTGGATGTAACAATGGTAAATGGAATAATATGGCTTCTGAGACCTGAGCCTAGTGCCTAATCTCAAGGATTAATTTAACGATTGACCTGACTGGTTATCTTGCTTCCTGTGACAGCCTGCTGTACAATTTTATGTAGGATAGCTGCAGACTACTAAACTCTCCTGAAAATGCTGCCTTCATAACTTTTTGAAAGTGGCTACTTTTCTGTAGTGGTAACTACAGAAATTCTGCTGCTAAGCAGAATTTCAATGGCAATGAAACCTACCAGATTTAGATTTTACAGTGAAGTCTATAAAAGTTTCTACCACTTTCTCATAGACTTCAACATGGCTCTAAAAGACAGACAACAGAATTTTGCAATCTCTTTTAAGAGGCACCTACTGATCTCCTGATGTCCACACCCACTGTGGGAGCAAGTAATTCAATTTTTCATTATCAATGCGGCTTCTACAGATGAGTGCCAAAATAAACATGCATAGAATTTGTATCACTGAATGGAGAGATTACATCTGTAGGACTGTAACCACTCCCAAGTTTGATGGTAGAAATAACAGTTGGTGTGCCACATATGCACCTCTTATTCTTTTGAATAGTTTTGATTTTGTTTTTAAAGCATCGCAATAAGAGTAGAACTGCCTGACATGATGGGATTGCCCCTGCACCACTGGTAGTTAGGTGAAGTGTATCCACTTTCTTAATCAGTAGTCCTTATGAAGTCTGAGATCTGTTTCAACTGATTCAGGTATCACTTTATTCTGAAAAACTCTTTCTGGACATCCTTTTGTCTGTATTGTGTGTTGTCATTATACAGTTTTGGATCCTCAACTGCAGCATGAAAGAAATAAAAAAACTCACAAACCAAACATATTTACTGTGGAGTGCATTTACAAAGAAAAGCACATGCTGGGTGGAGTTTGCATGCATAAACATCAGCCAGTTTCAAACAGTGGCCCAGGTCTGACATGAAAGTGGGTGACACTAAGAGTACAACAGAGGAAGTAATTCAATAGTAGTGAAGATGTATCTCAAACATGAGTACATTGTAGACACTTAGATAGGCACATTTTGTAAACTAGAAAATATTTTGGTTTAGCTTCATTTCATAGTAGCCTCTAGAATTGAGTAGCTGGACTTCACAGATAATTCAGATACACATATACAACACCTGCAGGCAAGATAATTGCAATGTATATACCTTTTTCCTTTATGAATTGTACTTTTTTTTTAAATCTTGGAAGATGGGAGGTGTCTGGTGGCTTGATCCTTCCACAATATGTCATACCATTAGGAACCAAAGGACCCTTGGCTAAGGTGCTTATGGTTTATTCTAGTTGAAGTAAATCTGTGTGAACCTTGCAGAAAACACTGGAGCATGACTGAATCACATATATTTGTTGCCACTGACCTGCTTTAATTTAAATACCGGTGAAAGGATCCCATGCCAAGTCTCAGATTTCTCTTAGATAAGCAGAACTAAAGCAGCGAGGTTTTTATTTGTAGAAGTATTGTAGCTTTATTTGCCATTCTTTCTTTAGTAAGTGTTCAGGCAAAACTAGAGGTACACTCATGGGTGTTGTTTAACTGTAACATAGTTCTGATGACAAATCAAAATCTGGGTTTCTTTTGTATTAATAAATACAGAAAAGCCTGTGTGAAACAGCACATGAATTTGTTTAATAAGAAAGCCTGTACAATTATTTCAAAGAAAAGGAGCCAGAAGTATTATATGAAAACATGAAAGCCAATATTAATACATAAACATGCACTTAACATTATCCCAGTAATATCTTATGGTTGATGTGACATGTTCTCTTTCCAAATAACCTGATACTTCTGTCTTACCTCATTTTCTTGCCTTTTTAACCAATCACTAGCTCTGAGACTAATCATGAATAACTTTTTCTTCTTTGTCCATGATCCCTATGATCTCTTTTTTGTTGGAATGACTAAATACCCAGGTATGCCTCCTTCTGACTGGATGCTTCTTATTTCCCACTGGAAATTTCTAATTGCATGTTGATTTGTTCACAGTTTTGTCTTCAAAATATCCCATGGTCTCCCATTATTAGAGATCAAAATGAAAGGTATACCCAGTTTTGTATTATCAATAGCACTTAAGGAGTAATAAGTTGCAGATTAGAGAAAATAAATTAAAAGAATGAATTAATTCACAATTTATTGTATTAACAAATTGCTGTGATAAGTAATTGCCGGATGTGTTTGTGAGTGAGATCACAGGCTGCAATAAATTGCTGATGTCTGCTATTGAATTTTGATTATTTATTTCTTAATGTATTGTAGTTTTGGAACTTCCTATAAAAAGCAGAATGTAACATTAGAAAAACTACATTTTTGTAGTTTTGGAGATTTACAGACCTGAGCAATGCTAATTTGGGTCCTCTCCCTGTGTTTCTAAGGCGTTCCTGCAATTTGAAGACAGTCAGTGGTGGAAGCGGGGAAGAAGTGGTGAAACAGATTATTTGTAATCTTTCTCATTAAGAGAGATCTTGAAAGACCACAGTGGGCATTCCTGTGGTTCCTCTCACTCCAGCTTTTTCATATCATGTCTGTTGTCTGATTGCAAACCTCTGCGAGCGGATGGACAAACGTCAGCAACTATTTCTTTCAAGACCAGGGAGAAAAACCCTTAAAGCTTCTCTCCTTGTGCAATCGTAAAGGTGTATAAAGAAGTTTGAACAAGCTTTGGTGTGCAAAGCCAAGAAGCAAGAGAAAGGAGTGAAGCAGGGCAGCCTGGAGCTGGAGAGGACTCTTGCATTTAGCAGCAGATACAATGTGTGTGAGAAAGGCAGCTGCCGCCTTCAATCCTTTCCCTGGAGACTGTCAATTAGAGTAGATGGGGTTTGGGGTCTAGTTTTGACCTTCTCCTCTGGAACAGTTTTTCCTTACTAGCTGCCCACAGGGGCACCCCTCAATTTCCCATTGTAGGCCTGCCATCGTGGGCTGAGATAAACCTTACTGAGACCCTGTTCTGGAGTAAACTGTTTGGGAAACAATTTGGGGTATGCAGAGTGCACCCTACTTTATTTCATAATACGTTCCACGTGCAGGCAAGCCGTTACCCACACTTCCAAACAGCAGACACAGCCAAGCCCTCCTGGGTGACTTGGGCTGGTGGCAGTGAGCGTGGTTCATGCTCTTCACAGTGTGGCTCTGCTCTCACACTCCTCTGTATGGAGGAATGCAGTTGTCTCATTTACAGTTTTTTGCTCTTTCCAGTTAGCCCTTTCTGAGGGTAATTAATAAATAAGTTAACTATCTCTCTCTTCTAATGATAGTGAAGTATCAGGCACAACTAGAGGTAGTAAACAAAGTCTTCTGTTCTTCATGGGGATAAGTTTTCTGGTGGAATATTGTAAATACGTATTTGCAACTTATTCAAGTATTAGCTGTCCCCACTCTCAGTTTGATTCTCATCTTCTACAAAACATGGCAGTTAATACGAAGTCTGCACTCTCTCTTCTACCTTATTGAAGTCCTCACTTCAATTACATATATATTCTATAATATATGTATAGTTATATATATATTTATCTTCTCCGTTTTGTGTTGTATAAGGGTGACAGCACAGGCTTTCTTATTACAGAAAGCACAGTATAGTTCTTAACTTACCCTAACTGGCTTCCTTTTTTCATTTGCAACCCATAGTTTATTGCTTTTTTGGGTAACAAATATGGTTCCAAGTTGTTAAAATACTGTTGAAGGACATAATCACTCTTTCCTTTATGACAGCCACGAGAAAAGGCTTGCCTAGACATGATTATTTTAATATACCAATTTTATGCTTAGAATCTTCTGGAAAAGATTTATCTGCACATCTGTTGGTGTGTTTGCCCTTCATAATAATAAACATCATATATTTGATAACTTGTTATCAGAGGATTTTTCAGTTTGGGGTTTTCTGTTTCCTTCCTGCTTTCTCCAGAAGCAAGTTTATTTGAGATTGAAGGCTATTGTTAAGATCATATCCCATAGGAAATATTCTTAAGGATGTTATCAGTACTGTCAGAAAGATTTCTGTATTGGAGAAGCAGATGAAGTTCTGGATATCTTTCCCTTGTAACTACTTATTCATTGAGTCTCTAGAGCTGTCAATGCATGATAATATTCTCATAAAGACTACAGATTTAAGCTCTATGTATTTTAAGTGTGCTGTAGATACCAGTTCTAAGCAATGTGAATTACTTGAAGAAAGTGGATGGTTTTGTTTCCATCCATGAAAGAGTAACACATTTTCTTACTAATACAAAAGACATAATAAAGGACTTACTCTAGATGCTATTTTAATCCCTAGATTCATTTCTTTCTCTGTGATACGTGGTTCAGCTTGTATGGCTTGTTAAGGAGCGCTTGATTCAGCTGTGTGTGCATGTTATCCAACCAGAGGTTTTGTCTTAGGGCACTCTTGATACAGCAGTCTTCATTTGCAGTTACTTTGCTGTCCAGTTTAATAAAATCTAACACACTTCAAAATTAGGATCAGGCCCACAATTTAATAAAGTTGGCCTGTTATTTCCAAATATTTTCGTTACGAGCTGGCATTCATGGGTCTTTGTGGAAATGCATAAATTTTAACCACCAGTTGAAGTGAAGATACACTCAACATAGATGTGGTCCTCATTGCTGTCTCTCGGTGATTAACAGCCTATCATATACACCTGGGAAATACTTTCGGCACACAATCCATGAGTCTCCAATACTGAAAGATAATAGCTTTTTTGGAGGCTAAATGTTGAACAATTTTTACAGGACTAAAGAATTTTTAGGACCAACAGGAGACAGTGTTTTATGAGGTCAGACTGAATGAATTTAAAATAAAAGAAATACCTTACATAAACCCACCTATATATGCAGTATCTCTTGGACACTTTTCAGTCTCTATTTAAACAAACTCAAGGATGACACACAAGTCAACTTTATGCCAGTATGAATTGAGATCAGTGCTTCCTGCATTATTTGTTTTTTTTGCTTGTGTCTGGAATTCATACTGTTTGTCCATAAATGTTTTGAGTAATACACAACCAGTGCCATAACATCTGTGTGTCCTGTAGAAAAGATACAAGCCTTAGCTTGGAAACGGAGGTTAATGGATCAATAGCAAGGCTGCCTTTGCCGTTTGGTTTATCTTTTACTCTATATTATAATTCCCAGCAGTAAATTCCTTTATGCAACACCTAACAAAATGGTTCAGTAGTGATTTTCATATTACAATAAACAGAGAGATTTTCAAAGCTGTCTAGACACATTTTTGCACTGGAAATAATTCACTGGGTTTTTTAATTAAGGGTGGTGTGTCTAAATCACTTAGATTGCTCTGAAAATCATATTAAATTTAATTAATTGTTTGGCATCAAGTAGTTTTTATTTAGTCCTTAGTTTCAGTTAGATGTGGGTTTTGTTCTGTTTACAACAAAATTCCTTTTTCACCTCTCTGAACACAGAAAAGGGCCTTAAAGTAACAGCAAATAAATGTTGTGAAAGCTTCCTTTAACTGCTAAGCACAATGCATAAATCAAAATTGGATTTACAGAGGTCTTTGTGATTGTATTTGAGAGTTCTTGTGGACAAGGATCTTTTCCCAAGTCTTTGGGGCATGTTATGGGCTTTGCTGTCAAATAAATGGTTGGTTTGACCATAAAAAGGTACAACCTTTTAATAGTGATATTAAGTTTGTAATTTAATTTAATTTAAGTGCCTCAACTTGTTAGACTTCTACCCAGCACTGCTCAGGACTTAGGGGATATGAAAGAAGAAATTCTCTGCTTAGAAAAGCTAGGGAAAATGTGGTCACAGATAAGTGAAATCTGAGATGTCCGAGAAAACTTTGCAGTTAAATAGAAGACAAATCTTCAGAGGAAATAACATAGAGAATAAAGGGCTTTCAGTGCTTTAACGGTCCTTCTGAAGAGAAATATTTACTCCAAGACATTAACTAATGATTAATTCAGGGAGTTTTGCGTCATTTTGAACGTGGAGATATAGTTGGCCAAAAATTTCCTTCTTTTTTTTTTTTTTTTTTT
>VXBO01004590.1:64875-78866 GCA_013400135.1 Rhinoptilus africanus | reverse complement strand
TCTTTTTTTTTTTTTTTTCTTGGAAAGCCTAAACTATATATTCACATTATCCATTCATCTGAAGAGAGGCTTCCTCTGAAAAATGCTCACTTTTTATTTGAGGAAAAAGTTTCGTCGTTTTCTCAAAATCAATCTCCTAAATGGGTCTTTTCCATGTGGAACAGAAGCATGGAAAGCCACCCATCGTGTGGAAACCTTGGCTGAATTTACAGGTATTTCTGTCAACAGAAGTCACTTTTCTGTACAGAAGGGGCTTGCTAATGGCTTACTTTAATGAACCTCTGACTGAAAGCATGTTTAAGAGACAAAGCCATTTGATTCAGGATAGTAGCTTACTAATATTTGTCAGTCCTTTGCCCTCCCAAAACACAGTGTTCTTTTGCTCTAAATGGCTAAGAGAAAAAAAGTAATATTTTACCATATAAATGAATTTCAGAAAGTGCTTTGAGTGGCCAAATATTTTAAAAATGTTACTAATTATTTCAGCAGTCTGATAAAAAGCATTTGGACAGCTGTGGAGCTGCAGAGATTTCTATTAAAGCACATCAGTGAAGATACTGCTGACCAGTAAGACTCCTCATTCTAAATGGGCGCCAAGTTGCTCTTCTCTTCTGGCATCTCCTGATGCTTTCAGTCTGATCACAGGCTACATCTGAGTTTGCTCAGTGGACCAGAGTTAAAATCAATAATTAAACTGCGGTTTGTAGTGCCAATTGCACAAATGTGGTATAAACTTGAACATGTGAAATTTTTACCTGTTTATACTGCAATATGAGACACTGCTTTGTTTCTTCTTACTCTTAACAGTGAGCCCTGGATTAAACTGTCTGTTGCCTGCAAGTAATCTGACAAACATTTTCTTGCTTTAGCAGTGGTGGAAGCAAGGTTCCTGGTGTAGTCTGCTCTCTGCATTTACCAGTATATTTTCTCAAGATATTTCTGTTGAAAGTCCCATCTAGTATAACTCTGTTGCTGCAAGGCAGATGTCAACTCCTCCTGCTTTTCTTTCTTTTGTATTTTATTAATTTTCCTTTGATAAGTCCCTCCATGCTAGATAGGCAATAATCCTTATGGTACAAATGCTTCTCCTTTCACTCTGCAGCTGGAGGAAAGCACTTTAGAGGCAGTGGTGTCCTCAAGGTAGATTTTTCTTATTATTAAAATTTTGCCTTTGGAGGAAATCTGGAAAGTACCACGTTCTTGGTGGGGCTGTAGGAGACAAGGGTTTTTTTTCTCCCAGCTTCAGCTGCAAAATGATTGACACACATGCTGGGATTAGCAATTACCACAGTGAGTTACCCTAGGGTTTAGCACCTGGGCTGCTGAAAAAAAAAATGTCCTAAAAATCTTCTGCTGATAGATGCAGGCTAGATTGACCTACTCATCTATTTTTAAAATTTGAACGCTGTAGTTAACATATATTGCTCAGTTCCAGCTTTAAGCCTTCTTTGAATAGCTACTCATTATGGTTTTCCGTTACAGGTATCTGCTGTGATTTCTATATCTTTTGTGAAATTGATTGTAATCAATTCACTAGGCCATCACCTACTTCCAATATCTGACCATTCTCTAAGATTAAATTTATAAAGGTCCAAGCAAGGCATCTGCAGGGTGTTTTTAAAGACATGAAGAGCAATGAGATGTCCGTGTTCCAGTTGCCTTAAGACATACTGCATTGACTTGCTGTGATTATGTACCTGACTGTCCCCTTAAGAAAAGTCCCCTTAAGGCTGGAGATGACTATAGACCATGTAGAGCCACTAAATATATGTATTTTTTAATCTCTACTGGCTTTCTGATCATTACTATCTGGAGGATAGTGACAGTAACGCAGCCTATTTGCTATTTCACTGGAAAATCCTGGCGGAAGATTTGTGCATCCATTACAAAAGGCAAAGAAATGCTTGCATTGCACCCCTAGATCTATTCTGCAGACACCGTACGAGCAGTTGGATGAACTCAGGCTTAATGGAGAAAGGTGATAGTGTCCTAAAATTCAAAGGTCAAGCAGAGGTTTATGGTAGTACCACCTACTGTAATTAGGTTACTCACAGCTAAAACACCGGATATTTTTAAAGCTGCCTGGAGTATTTTGAAAAATACCATTTGCTAAACTGATAAATCAAAGTGTAACTTAGCTTGAGTAAAAGCACTGTATCTGCAGAGAAAGAAATTTTGCTATTTTACTTACTGAAATTTTAAAACAGCTTTGCAACTTTTTTTAATGTTTGCCTTTGTGTTATTACTTTTATGTTATTTTTGTAGAAAAAATTGCTATCGTTCATGTATTTAGAATGTTAGTAGCTTTTCTAAAGACTAACGTGAAGTTATGCTGCTCAGATGAGGTGGCATACTGAAACATCTCTTTCCTTTATGTGTACTAAAAAGTTTGTTCCAAACTTAAAGGTAAAAATTTATACAAATACAACACATGCACAGTTGTTAAGTTTTTCTTTTTACATACCTTTTTTCTTCAGAAAAGGAATTAACTGCTGGATTGAAAACTTTTATAATGCATGTGTTGCTTAATGCAGAAAAGAGTGGCTTTTTTGGGTAAATTTTTCATTCTTCAGGTGTTGCAGGTAGTTTCTCCTGGGCTTTTAATGGTGCCTTAGTTTGAAGTTTCATTTAAAAACAAGGTGTCTTTTCCCCTTTTACTAAGATGTCTTTGATCATGGAAGGGCTTCGGCAGGTGTTATCTTCATACATGTGAATACTCCAACTGACTGAAACAATGTTTGTGCTTAATGTAAAGCACTTAATTCTTTCTAGAAAAAGGATTCAAAGTATTCATGGTAGGTTTAAATGTATAAATTTGTGTTATTTCAAAGGTAAATGCCAGAGTAATTTCTGAAGCCAGCAGTAAAAGTGTAAATTTCCCACTGGTGCATACACAAAGTCACCATCAGCGATATGAAGGTAAATGGAGTGGGAGCTGAACGAACATGAAGTACATGTCACAGCAACACACATAGGCATTTATTTGCACAAGTGAGTCATTAGTATTGTTAAATTCGGTAGGATTTATCCTAGGTGGCCAAAAGCAGTAAACAATGCCTTAAAAGACCCTATCTTAATTTGTAACCAGAATAACCAGAATCCCATTATATCTGAACCACGGAATACCCCTGAAGAGAGACCTCTAAATAGGGGGAGCCTTGTGTTAGAAGTGGGATGACAAGCTAACTGTATAATTGGATGGTATCACAAAAGCTAATATCAAACAAAAAAAGGAAATATTTCTAGTGTGCATTTTAAACTAAAAGGAGGTCATAAAATGATGGGTGAAACAATACATTTTAGTCATTCTGGATGTGTTCATGAATCTGATGTTGTCTGGATGGTGTCCTGGTCAGGTGTAAATCTGGTTTAAGATTTCTAGGAGATCAATCTTACATCCTGGAGACATGGATGGAGGAAGTTGCTATCCTTTAAAAAAATATTCACATCTAGAAGTATTTGCTGTCTGCTCAGGTGATAACAATATTCACGCTAACCTGTTGTTATTTTTATAAATCCTTTCTGTTTAGTTGACCTGTTCAAAGTTTATAAGGACCAATTGACCAGTAACCCAGCATGTTACACGAGGATAATGTGAGAGTGAACTGTCCTATAGCACTGTGTTTTAAAAAAACCAATCACAAAAAGCTTGGAAGGGTGGACAAATTAATCGATAGCTAAAATTAATTCAAAGTACATGTGTTTCTCCATGGCATAGAAGATTTGAAAGCCATACCATGACATATCTTAAATTTTGATCAGGTGAAACCAAGTTTGTCCTAAGACAGCTATAATGCCTGAATGTTTACTAGCACTGCACAGAATCTTTCAATCACCAGACATACTTAGAGACAACAGCAATACCCACATGCAAATACATTTGATACCATTATCAATATTTGAGAGTTGCACCAAATGTTCATTGGTGCTACAGTTGGAAAAAAAACCAAAACACTGAAATATTGCCCTTACCTTCTAGTGCCTGGCATCTGAATGTCTTTAAAGGTGATGGTATTATTAATGCTGGTAGTTCCTAAAACATGCATATTCCTCAGCTTTGTTTCACTTTTGTGCTTGCATTTCGGCTGACCAAAAAAATACTAAGCACAGATAGATCTGTTCAGGTAGGTTAGAAATTGAGCAGAATGAGTCCTACCATGCAGAGGGAGAACTTTTGAGCTATGGTCTTTGGAGACACGTAATTCTTAGTCAACAAATTGTCCTCTCACTGGTGATTGATTTGCTGTGATCCTTCTCACTAATCCTTTTTGTGATTCTTCTAATTAATTGATGAGGGAGATTAGTCTGAGTGTTTATGGACAAAGGGAAAACCCAACCTCAAGGGAATATATTTCCACCCTTTTCTATTACCCTTTCTTTTTTTTCCTTTCTTTCATGCAGTTACCACGTAGGAAGAAAATAATGCAAATATCGGTTAAAGTGACTCACATCCTGGGTTTGCCAGGCACACCTCGTTGCTGTATTTTTTTTTTTGTATCTACATTTAAATGTCATCTTAAGAATGACAAATTCTGAACCTACTGTCTAAGGTAGAAGAGGTGCTTTCATGTCAATGTATCATTAGGTCTAGTTGAAACACAATCAAACAAGAATAAGCCCAATGACTTTGAGAGTACTCATGAGCCTTCCTCCTTCTTCCAAGGTCTTTGGATGTAGTGCTATTATCATTCTAGAGTTGATCCAACTATTTCTGGCCACACAACTGCATTTCTACGGGATTGCTACTCAGTACAGTGACTATGTCAGCTTCATGCATGATAGATGATACCCCATATAAGATTAGAATTTTGCAGGTTGACCATACTTGATCTTGACCGCAGTCTTTCTTACAAAATTGAAGCTTCAAAATTTTCGGAACTAATTTGAACCAGCAAAATGACTTTATACTAGATCAGCACTTTGCCACATGTGGCTACAGTGTTTTTCATGTGGTAGGAGAAACCCTGAAGGCAAATTTATTGCTTTACAAAACCACAGTCTTAAATGAAACTGTTGCATATGTTCTTTTCAAAGAGAGAATCTTCAGCTTACACAATACATAGTTTATCACAGTTCTTACAGTAAGCATACCTCCACAGTCTTTGAACAGTTTACAGACTTACTAGAGTGGTTACAAAGGCTCTTTTGCATCCTGTGAAGGTTTTATGTAATTTCCTGCATTTATAACTCCTTTATAAAGTTTCTCATTTTGCAAGCTATAAATGGAATATTTTTGGAAATAAATTAACAAAAGCTGTAGATTTAAAGGTAGTACCAGAACTGGACAAGGAGAATAAGCCATTTTTTAATATTTAGTTTCTATTAAGAAATAACATATTATGAGTTGCAGTATCTCAGAGAAGTAGATCTAATCTTAAAGCTGAAGAACATTTTCTGCTTAAGAGAAGCCTTTTCTGCTTTTCAGCTCCTTGAAAGTCTCCGAGATATGCTGGTGTGCCTCGTGTGATTGCATGCTACTATTCTTATTCCAAATGCAGAGTAATGTGAGCAAGGTGTCCCCAGGAACTCGTTTGTCTTCCCCAAACTGACACAACAGGAACAAATTTTCTTGAAGTAAAATTTGTTATGATTTTGGCCTTTGTCTGGGGAGAAAAGTGCAGGCTGCGACTTCAGCAGTATGATATTCAACTTGTTTGTGCCACCGAGATTCCCTTCAATGAGAGGTAGGTTGAAGACTCTTTTTAAGAATCACTGATTATTGAGTGTGTCTTTGAACCTAGCGTTCCCGAACCCAGCGTTCCCGAACCCAGCAGATAATGTGGTGGTGTATGTCTGGGCACTGTCGCCAGATGAGGAGTAAATGAAGGAAGGGAGTTGAATGACATGGCTGGGATGAGGTTGTTGAACCTCAGCCTAGGAAGCAGGAGGAGGGAAACAGGAAAATATAATGCCAGGACAGAACAAGACATCATTCTGACCATTTTGAAGTACTTGGAAGTTTTTTTGGGGGGAGTAGATGCTCAAAACCTTATATTTTAAGCTGTCCCAGCAGCCTCTCTACAGCTTTTCCTGTCTAAGAGGAGGCTGAGTTGTTTATTCCTATGATCTGATTTTATAAATTAATACAAATAGATTATTAAATATAGCTGTATATAAAAATAGAAAATTTTCCTCTCATGCAAGGGACAAAACCAGACTTCTGAGTGTAAATATTTCTGCTGTTTTGTTACTTATACCCTTATTATTTACACCTTACTGAAGAAAGCTACGTACATAACCTTGCAAACAAAAATAAAAGGATGGATTTGTTCTTAGTGTTGTCAGATGGAAAACATGTAGTCACTTGAGAAGCAAGTATATTCAAGCACAGCAACTTGTGGTGAAATTATGACATTTTCAATGCCTCAGAGTAGATGAGAAAGTGGTCAAGCAAAACTTGAGACACCAGATACTTTTCTGCAAAAGTCAAAGTTCTAAATGCTATATCCAACAATGGGGAAATAAGAGAGAAATAAGAGAGACTTCCCTTCCTCAGTCACAGCCTTTATGCCTATGGCATGTCAGTGTCCTCAGAGCCAACCAAAAGGATGACCATATCATGGAAGAGTAATCCAATTTACTTGCCCTTTTTTACTGTGGGATGATTTACATGGCTCTGTTTCTGCCAGTCTTGACACTTCTACTTATTTGATGACTATAGGGTTCAAACTGGATCTGGAAAGAGAGGCCTGGCAACTGAGACACTCAACAAACAGAAACGCACTGAATTTCCTAGGAAAGCTGAGTTGGAATTAGTCTGAATCAGAGTTACTGCATACCGAGGTGTATGCAAGGAGCAAGAATTCTGCCAAAGGAAGTGGCGCAAAGCCAGAGAGGCATGGATTTACTTTGCATACTGAACATTTGTCTTCTCCCCTCGAGGTAATGAATTGAAATTAATTTCCCACCCCTTTACATTTCATCTACGCAGCAGCGCCTGCACAAAGTGTTATCTGCAGTGATTTAGGGTTGTGAAATATGCTAGTTAACATGCATTAACACAGGTGGTTACTCTGATATTGTCACTGCCCTTAAGTGTTTGCCTTAAACCCCTGCTATATTCAAGTGGAAGCCTATCGCCCTTTAAGGGTGTTAATCATCCCTTAGTCAGATGTCCTGCTGTGGGTGCAGGTGAGTTGCTTTCAGGAGGTATTGCCCTCAGCGAAGGAAGGGCTGCCTCACAAGCTGTGCCCATTGTGCCAGAGCGAGAGCTGAAAGCAGCAGTTTAAGACAAAGTTTAAAACTCAACCCTGCCTGGATTGAGGACTCTTTGGGTCAATTGGAGTTAGGGAAATACCTATTCAGCAAAAGATGGTGTCTCAGCAACTAGGGTGGAAATGGATTTTGTTATCCTTACGAGGGCTGACATCCAGTTGGGGTCTGTCTACTCCCATGGAAGAACTTCTTGCCTTCTGGGTTTAATATCTTTGTGAACCTTTTTACTTTGAAAAAGGGTTTGATTTCAGGGCATCAACTTCTACTCTCAGACAGTGCGTTACATGGCCATGACTTGCAGATAAGTTTTCATTCATGGACTGCTGTGTGAAGGATATTTGTGTGTAGTCAGTGAGGACGACTGGCTCCTTGTAAGAAACTCCTTGTGAGGTATCTGAATTGACCTCTGGAAGAAGCTGTCTGTGCCCATGCACTATGGATTAGTGGGACAATGGCACTTCTAACTTTTCAATAATGTTTTAATACTTTTCAGTCAGTTTGAATATTGTGTTGGGGTATTTTCGCTTTCTTTTTCTCTACAAAAATTTTTTTTTTCTCATTTTGAAAGATCTCATATTTATTATTACAGGTATCATAGCACTGAATTTACTTTTGGGTAATGTTCTCTTTGGCCTCATCAATTAAAAGTCCACTTGGGACACTGTTATTTAGGCAGCAATGTTCTGGCCCTAGCAACATCATGGTCCCGAAAGGTTTTTCTTCAAATACGGGCATGTGAGATCTGAGGATTCAGGACCAGCAGAGTCCTCAGCAAGATGAGTGCTCAATGCTAAATACAATGATCCTCAGAGCCTGATATCACCATTGCTACACATGATGTGGGAAGAACTGGATCTGGCAAGTTCAGCTCTAGATTTTGTCCTTTCAAAGCATGAAGATTTTGGGTGAGTTCGCTACTGAAATGTGCAGTGGCCACAAAGCAATCAGGCATGCAAACAGCAGAAATCAGGAATCCTGTCTTCTTGTGAGTTTGTACCTCAAGACTGAGTCTTCTAAGGATTAAGCTCCAGCCTTGGAAGGCAGAAATAGACATTTTTTTTTTCCCTCCTGTCCTTGGCTGCCTATTATGAAAATTGTGGGAACACAGTATTTCTGAGGCCTCTGTTCTTCTGTGCCATTTAGTTGAACTTGTCCCCCTGATTCAAATATAGTTTGTTGGGGGAGTCAGACCTGTTTGGCCCTTTGGCCCTTTTCCAATATTCACTTTCCTTGTGTTTTTTGCAGTATTCCAGTTTTACCACAGACTGTGCTGAAAACTGGTACAATGTTTTTAATCTCTCTTTGCATCCATCCTTCCTCTTTGGAAAGTGAATGGAATGGTTTTTCTTCATCATGAAGGATAGTAAGATCATTATCCACATTCATGAACCTTATTTGAGCTCTTTGTAAATGAAAATCAAAGGGAATATTTGTAAATTTGTGTCCAGCAACATTTAATAAAAGGCTGCATTAGCACTGCACATTAAGGTGAGATTCCACAGTATGGTTTTCTGGTAATAAATCCAGTTTCAACTTTTCATCAGATTGGTGCCCTCAGTAACACGTGGGGAGTGTGCTCTATGCTAATGAGTGGAAAGAACTGGGTTGCCTTCTAAACTGTGGAATGTCAACTTTGGCAACTCAGTCTGTAATGTGTTCTTGATGAGTGACTTTTCCTGCATTGCAGGGAGATTCCTTGGTGGTAAAGTGTGTTTTCTAAGCCATAAGATAGCTCCGTTACCATTTTTTGTTTGTTTGCTTTCCTCTTGCTCTGATTCAAGGTTTGTGTCTGAATTTTTTAGTCACTTTAATTTCTGGGACAGTTACAGTGTCCTGACCTACTATGGAAAAATAATTATTTGTATATTATTTTGATGATTGCTTATTCTCCATGCATAGTTAGTTAATACACACAATAACAAGTGACATCTGTAGATGCTTTACAGACTGCTGGCTGGTCTGTCAAAAGTAACAGAAAATCTTACAAATCTAACAACTGTACAGTAGTTGCATAAAATCTCACAAATATGGGACCTCATAAACTTTTTGCTTTGCTTCCTTTTGGTCTTTCATCAGTGCTAGACAAAATGCAACATGGTTATTATGTAAATTATAGTCTTTGGAGCACTTAATAATAACTTAAGGACATGAGTAAGGTAATGGGATATGTAAAGGTATGCAAGCTGGTCATCTTATTCTAAATAAATAGTGAAAAACAAGTGATTTCCAGTCACTTTCACGATTCCTCCTCCATGTCTTCCAACTCTTTTCCCTTAAATGTTTTCAGTGCAAATGGCATGAAAGCAAAAAAAAAAAGAGAGGTAAACAGAACGCTAGTGCCACAAAGAGAAAACAGAACGATTTGGTAATGGATGCCACAACTCCTCTATCAGAAGTGCCAGCAAGTGTCTAACAAAAGATATGTGTGGGATACCTCCTCTGAGAGACCCATAGCAAAAAGTGCCATGGCAAAATTAAATCGGGACCTCTCCCTGATGGAAAACAGCAGCTTTGTTTCTTTTTAAAAACAGTCCAACCATGCTGGGGTATACAGGATTTCTGTAGGTGCTGTTGTCCTTAGGTTTGTTTTTGGGGGGCAGATTTGGAAGGTTGCCACTGGGTACAGCGAGAGTACCACAGTTCCTTTCTGTTCTCAGAATAACTCCTTTCCCTGAATGAAGGGCTTACAATGTTCAGAATATCTTCTTCATCTCCTACGGGGACAAGCCTAAAACAGAGGTTTCAAAACTGTGTTCAAGTAGGGCCAGCCAGGGAATGGGACATCTTGCTCAGGACTAGGCAGCAAGGTGGGTCTGTTGTATGACTTGGGATGTCAAAGACTTATCAAGTACCTTTCCGAGCTGCATGCAAAAGTTCTGCAGGCCATGCTTGGGAATCCCAGCTCTCTGCCACCTTGAAGACAACAACTAGATTGCAACAGTTTTGACTCAAGGGCATCTGTGTCAAAATCATTAATCAGATAAAACACTCCTATGACTAGAGACTGCAGGATGAAGCACCGGATGTAATATAACTGTATCTCCTGACAACTGGGAAAAAATATTCAAGTTTTAACATTGGATGGGTGTTGTCATTTTTTGATGGCAGCAGAGCTCTGGAATTTGCATTAATTGTAAAAAATGCAATGACTGTACTGTTTTAACAGTGGCATAAGGAAGACCTCATTGAGAACAAATGAGTCATAAAAAGAACTAGGTTTACACATAGTAATTAACTTCTCTTTGTCTTGGTGTATGATCTGTTAGATGCTGGCACTGGGCCACCATGATACAGGAGATCAAGATACCAGTTAAGAAAAGCTGCCTGCTTCCTTTTTCATCTTTACTTCTCTACAAAACAGAATTTCTACATCTCCTTAAAATGCAAAGTTTGGAGATTTAGTGACAGGTTGTGTTAGTTATGCATATAATGAATTTATACATATAACTATAATGAAAAGAATAGCAGAAGCTCAATGCAGTATATGTACAGGATCAAGTGGATGTGGTGATACATACGTGGTTTTGTAAATCCTAACATGTAAGCAAGTTCTGGTCTGTGATTATCTTGACCCCCTGGCAGCAATTTCATTGCCTTCTGTGAAAGTTCTGTATGTGTGAAGAGTTAAAAAAAAGTGCAGAACTGCATTGGTACATTAAAGTTAACAATATCAAGGCAGTAAAGCATTAAAATTCAACTTCATTATACTTATAGTTTGTTCTGTGTCTTTATGGTTTATTTTAGTTTTATATAAGTATAAATCATTTACTGAAGCTCAAACCTTTGAAAGGTACAACACTGAAGAGGTACAATGCCAAAGTTCCATAGAGTGGTTGCTTTTTTCTGATTCATTGTCTTCATTTGAGTTGCAGTTGTATTTTTAAATACAATTTGTTAATGGATATCTTTGGCATTGGTTTTGTAACTAAAATTTCTCATCTGACTACATTTAGTAGAACTGGGGTGCTCTTTTGTGACAGAGAAAGAGAAAAGAAAAGTCTGTGAAATAGCCATGTAGGTTTTCATTTATGACTATAATACTAATATACATTTTCATACCAGTGAAATGTAAATACTTTAGGACTTCTATACGTTGTTGGCACATGAAAACTAAATACATATTAGCATTAAAATGATGACAATATTGTGACTGATATAATTTTGCTGTCAAAAGTGGCATCCAAAAGAAGAAAACCAATCGTGTAAGTTAAACTCAGATTTAAATTGTAAATATTTGTCTTAATTTTATACATTATGTTTAGTGCCAAGAGCAATATGTGTGTGTGCTCTAAACCACATTTTTACCCACATGGTGTACCTTTACGTTTTTCTTATACTTCTTTGTTGAGATCCAAAGAAATAATATGCTCCACTTAGTGAGGTTTTTTTTTTTAAAGCAAAATCCCATCACTGTATTTAGGTTTGTATTTGTGACCCGTCTTAACATGCTGTGAAGGGGCAGGTGAGGAAGGCCTGGGAGTATTCACTGGACTAGAGGAGCGTCCATGCTGGATCACTAGTTGACGTACAACCCAAGCTGGCCATCACTCTAGAAATATCTGGTAGCTATCTGTTCTAGATGAAATCAGATTAATTCTTCTCAGATCCTCCTGGACAAAGTAAGAGCCATATTATGGACTAACTGGGATTGCCGTAACAATCTGAGACTTTAGGGCTTCCTGGTAGGCATTTTTCTGAAGCATGTCCTGCTGCCAGCAGCCTTGGCGGTGCAGAAGCAGGACCTCACTGAGGACCGACAACCTCAAAACCAAACAGAGTTTTCAGGATGGGGTGTAAACTTGGCATTTGGTTGGGAGAAAGCAGAAAAACAGTAGTATCCTGTGTCCCCCCCTGCCCCGAGTCACAGTACTTTGCGGTTTAAAATGGTCCCTACCAACTTTTTAAATGGGGGGTTGATTTGGTGTCTATTTGTTATTGGTACTTTTTTTTTTTCTTGACAAAGGCTCCCTGCATAGGAGGATTGCATAAAGAAATAAACAGCATGGTAATTTTCTTTTAGGGTGTATGTTTTTTAGTGTGTGACTGAAACGTGTCCAGCAAAGCCCTTGAGCATGTCCGTAACTGTGCATATTGCTGCTGTGGCCAATTTGACTGCTACTGTCCCTAATTATGCACATATTTAAGTGCTTTACTGGATAAGGGCCTAATTTTAGAATAATTTTCATTTCTTTCAGCTCTCAGCCTACTAATGTTGATAATACTGCATGAAAAATATCTCTACTCTGATTATGCTAAATGAGCCCAGCATAGGCATGAACTTTTTGGAGTAGGCAGTACTCTTTTCTAGATGGCAGTCTGTATTTTGTATTGCTTCTTACATATGTTCTCTTCCCCACTCAAAGTAGAAATAAAATATTATTTCTTTGTATGAATATAAAACTACTTCACTAATCCCTGAAGACAGAGTTACGCTGTAGCAGCCTTAGACCTTTCTGAGTGATTTATCTATCTTTTTTTCACTAATCCTGTTTTATGAGCATTTCAGTTCCTTGGTTTGGATTTCCCCCTACTTTTATTAGAAATATTTCTTTCTAACTATTAAAAATAATAGAACTGCTTCTAGTTGATTATTTTCTTTCTGCTTCTCTCAGCCTGGATATTTAACTACCTAGACACCTGGTCTAAATTTTTATCTATATTTTTTTAGGTTATTGACTTAATTATATTTTATGTGTTTGTGGTAATAGTTGCATTGTAAATGCCCTGAGACAATACTTGTTTTTAAAACAGATTCTGCTTTAAATCGCAAACAGATTTTTGCCTTGTTCTATGCATTGGGAAATTTGTGTATATTAGCTGTCACTTTTATACTAAGTCTTAACCAATTGTCCTAATTCAAGGATCACAGAAATCGAGCATTTTGATTTTTTTTCTCTACCTCAAAGGAAAAAATCGAAGAATGTAAGAAAAACATTTTTTTAATCGGATTAGAAGGGAGAAGTTTCTACTGAAATGATTGTGAAATATGCATTAAAAGGATAAATTGGTAGAACTTGTGAACATAATCCAGGTGAGGTACAAATACACTTTTATGACTAAAGCTGGCACATGCCAGTATATTTGTGCTGTAAATTTTGGGCACTTCTGTGAAACTATGACCTCACCAAATCCAAGGACAAAGCTGCAGCTGGCTTCACTGGACTTACAGCATTTAAGTTGGAAAAGACCTTTAAGATCATCAACCATTAACCTAACATGGCCAAGTCTACCACTAAACCATGTTCCTCAGGAACCATTGCCTAGGAATTACTCTCTGGTGTGAAAAATTACTCGGTTGTCACAGAGAACCTCTTCAGCTTAAGCATATGACGAATCTCACTGAAACTAATGTTGTAAAACAACCTTAGTAGTATCTTCTTTATGTTTAAACCCAGGACCACATATGAAGCTTTAATTTGTATGTTGTGCAATATCCTTTCCAAAAATTAGAATTAAGATTTGGTTTACTTGTGATTTTGTTGTTTAGTGCTTCTTATCCAAGCCTAATAGTGCTAATAACTTGATGGCAATAAAACCACCTTGTGATTGTTCTGTTCCCATAAAAACAAGTGTCACCTAGTGCCAAGTCAGATATTCATTGCTTGAGAGCGGTTTGTATTCGTACCGTGCTATGCTAAGACATAAAAAATAGAAACTAGTCAGTGCAATGCCTAAAGCGAGGTGCTTGTGCTGTTACCTCTTACTGAGGATTTGCTGGCTTGGTTTGCAGAACATTTATGCTCTTTATTAAAATATAGAGAATTTTTTTTTTTTTT
>VXBO01004590.1:21281-64815 GCA_013400135.1 Rhinoptilus africanus | reverse complement strand
TGTGATGTTATTTTTCCTTGCTGACTGAAAGACTTACGTGGTAAACTGCTGTTGTGCAAATTGCAAAAGGAGGGAGAGAGTCGGACCCTGAGGTAAAAATATTCATATGGGCTACAGAATTCAGCATTTTCTTTGAAGTTTGCCCTTGTGCAGAGCAGGCCTACTTAATATGTTACCCTGCTTGTTGAAGGCATATGTGGAAGTGCAAATATTGCATAAATGAAATGCTGGACCCTGCTCAGGCTTGTATTTTACTCATAGTTAGTATTCCAGCACTGGAGTTTAATATTTGCTTTTCTTGAATATTTGTGCCAAGAAGACACAACAGCTTAGAGGTGCGTGTACTATTAAAAGATTTCTTGAATTCAAATGGGTTGAGCGATTGCTTTGACTGAATCCTGTCTCAATTCTTCTCTTTCTTCAGCAGAATTACTGCTTCTTTTGTGCAAAGCCAATTTTTTTGTGACCAGATAGAACTTTTTTCGATGTTATTTTGATGTGTGTTCTCTTCAAGTAAATGTACAAGTAGCATTTCTTATCATAATAGAGATTCTCGTTCTAAAATACTAACTAATCTGCTTAAGGAAAGCTATGGATCTCTGCATTTGACTTCAGTTCTCTTGTCCTCTTCAGCCATTTTACTTTAGTCATAACAGGATTAATAAATTTCGGTGAGGTAAACAAGGGTATGAAGGAGCTTCAAGGGCTGTTAATGTGCAATTTTTTTCTTTCTGTGCCTGTTCTTTAAGAAGCGAAGTGGATTCTCCCTTTTTGTAGGGTCATATATTAACAAAAAGTGGTTATCTCTAAATATTATTCATTTTATCCATATGATAATCCATACTGTTGAGCAATTATATAATTTTTCTGCACTTTGGAATGTATCAGTTCAAAGGACTTGTTTTCAGAGGTTGCCCTAACTCCTTCAAATCTTCAATAATAATTAACTAGAAGTCTTAGGAAAAAACTGAGGGGTGGTGCCAGTTCAAAGCACATGATGGTTGCCCAGTGTTCTTTGCAGGGAAGGCTCATGGGTGTGTTGTCCTTCCTACAGAAAACCCCCAGGACTCCTTTGCTCAGGAACTTGCAGGGTTGGTTTCTTGATTATATTAAATAGGATGAAACACATCAGTGATGGTTTATGGTGTTTCTCACTTTGAACCTCCAATTTCCTGGACATAGAAAGATAGCATTTCTATTTCCTGGACGTAGAAAGATAGCATTTCCACACAATAGGAGGTCTTCTAATATTGATTGAAAGTCAGGAAGAACCAAACATCAAGTGAACTATTTGATGCTATTATTCATCAAATGAGTAATCTAATAGTGCTTGAATACATCAATTAGAAACAGTAATATACCTCATTTTAACAGATGAAGAATATTCAAACACCAGTACTCAATAAAATTAATCTCTAAGTTAGGTTCCTTAAAGCAAGATGGGGTTATCTCAGACTGTCATTTGAAAGGTGAGAAGGTAATTTGTCTCTGGTTCACATCCATCTGCCTTAGTACTCATAAGTTTAACAGGAGAAGCAGGAGGTGATACCAAACAAGAACTCCCACAGTTTCAGGCTATAAGCAGCATTTCTAAGAGCAAAGGAGGTGCTGGGTCTCTGATATCTTTCTCTTTGCAGTGCCTCTGCAACAGCTAACACAGCAGGGCTGTGCCATAGTTGTCACACATCATGATAATTTTGGAAGACTAATACACGTTCAGACAAGGAGTTTGCTTTGCAGCCTCTTGTATTTCAACATATGGCCAGTTGCCACCTGTCCCTTGATAGGGCCCAACGTTGTTCTGCTCTAACCAAACTACAGATGGATGTAAACAGCCAGTGGCTTTTCCTTTTGATTACAAGATCATCTTTACTTCTTCAGTTCATTCTCATCTGTCTGTTGGAAACTAGGAGAGGACAGTGTTTATACTAATACATATCTAGAGTGAGAGAGAGTGCTACTATGTATATACTCTAGTATACTATATATATATATATTGAGAGGCTACAAGGTTATAAAACATCAGCAATTTGTCTTTGTGTAATGACTTTTGATGGCATTTTTCTCTTCCTTTCTTTTAAGACAGTAGTGGTCAAGCCTAGGATACATTGTACCAATAGGTCCAGGAGGATTTTTCCATTTTTCTTGAATATGTTTTATACGTTGATTTGCTGGAAACTAATTTTTTCAAGTTGACTTTGGGCTCCTATCTGAACCTTTGAAGTAGGTGTTATCTAAAACGCTACCTACAGTTAGCAGTGAGGGTTACCAGCTTCCAGAGGATGACTTAGACTTGCAGATTACAAAATCTGAAATTTCTGTTGTTTCAACAATGGCTTTACATCCCTGCTCTGCCACCCACAGATCTCCTAAATCTTTCTTCTTCTCCATGTCAGACAAACTCTTCTTTCCAGATTGCTTCCCTTGCAATGCTTCCTTGATCTTCCCCTCCCTTTCCCTTAGGAGAAAATCTGCCTTGTCTCTGACTCACCACCACGTTTAGCCCCCTCATGCCATTGAGCATTTGTCCCACTGATCCAAAGTTGTTTCCTCACCCCACCCCTTGATTTGTGACTGTACCCAGTCTATTCCTTGTATTCAACTTCTCTTTTAGAGATCTTCCTATACCTCTTTGAAGATTACCCATCATTAAAAGTCATAATTAACATTAAAGATAAAATATGCAGGAGTAGGAGGCAAAGCACACACTCCTAAGTGCTGTTTCATACTGACTATGTATCTCAGTTTTCAGGTTTCTCCTGCAAGTCCAAGCAAGCAACTCAGTAAGCTCAAAGTATTTAATATAGTATATGGTGTTTTGTGCCTTGGTTTGCATTATTTGACAACCAGTTTTCAGGTTCGTTTATGTGAATCTTTCAGTCGTGCCAAGTTCTCTTCAAAACTCACTACACTTCAGTAGAAGTATTTTTGGGTATGTGTCTGTGCATGCATGAATATATACATAAAAATATTATATACACATGCACCCACATTTATCGTTCCAATATGTTAAAATTTTTAGTACTTCTACTAAACTGTGCAGATATGCCCGGCACTGGCAAGGTAAACAGCAGCAGAAAAAATAAAGCAGTTTCAGAGTGATTACTGATAAACGTCAAAAAATTTATGCGGTGACTAATATTTTAGAAAAAGGAATTACCAATTAATTGCGTTATCTGATGAGAAATGGGCAAAATTGACTGATTGCAGTCATGATTGCTGAGTAGCAGGCTCCTGTGTATTATACTACCAGCAAAAGCTGCAATGTGGAATATAGCTCTCATTAGAAAACCACTCCTTTTTTTTTGTCCAGATAATCTTTCTCAGTTAGTATTTGGATAAAACCTTCAATACTAGGAGCAGGCTCCTTTGTTTCCCTTCTAAAAAACACGACTTGATACTTGCTTGTGGTGGAGAGTGGGACTTTGGGGATTTTTGCACTCTGTTTTGTGCCATACCTGTTGGTGGGGTCGGGAAGGGCAATGGAAGGTCTTTCCCTAAGCAAAATTTGGGCTTAAGGGAGTGTTCAGGTTTACTGACGATCTTTCTAAAATGTCCTGTGGACTTTTGCAATACCTTCATGATACCATATGATATTGCACAGCTTCTGACACATTTTTAAAGGCTTTTGATTAGATGCTAATCTGGTTTGCAACAAAGTGCTCGAGGCGGCCAGGCAGAACTGCACTCTTTGTTTCCTTTCCTTTCAGTGCTCACCCATGCCGTTGTGGACTTTTTACAGAAATAAGACTAATCCCAGCCTTTGCATAGCATCATTTTATTTTTCAGTAAGATTATGTTGAAGCAACCTCGGCCTTTTTTTTTTTTTTCTATCTCCTCTGGTCTTTCATATCCCTCCCCTGAGTGTTGCATGAGTTAAGTGAATTCTGTCGAAACTCAGCTCCTTTTGTATATCTCCTTGCAATCTAAGGAAGAGACTTGTTCTAAAAGAATCAGTCTAATAGTTTTGCATTCATGAACAGTGAAATTATCTTCCCTGCAGGCACCAAGTGCAGCTCACTTTCTTCCTGTGGTTGGTCTCTGGTTCACAATATTTATGTGCCATATTTTGGTGCTACCTGATAACAACCACCAGTGTAAATTAAAGTAGCCATGAGCTAGTGAGTTTAGCACCCACTGCCTGTGGCCCCAGGGGACCACCCTAGAAGCCAAAGATGATTTGGACATCGTGGATGTCCAAAACCACGTTCCCTTTCACCGGCCCTGCCCCTTACGCAAAAGCCCAGGAGGGCATGTTTAAAGATTAACTCCAGGGGATTTCCTTATGCCAAAGGCATCATTTGATGGGCAGCTGAGGTAGGTTTTGAACTGTATAATACCACTGGAACTGGTGAAAAGCAGGTGGAATAGACCCAAGATCAGCCCACAGACTTTAATTGCATGATGACTCAGATAGTGCTTCTTATGCATTTTCTCCTTCCCCTCTCCCTCCGCCTTGAAAAAAATTGTGCTCCATGTTTTCACTTATTTACCAAGCCCTAATTGCCTGTATTGAGCCATTTCAAGCTTTACTTATTCCCATTTAGATTTTATTTCATTTTTATTTCTTTTTTGCTGAGCAATTGTCTAAAGGTATATTGGCTGGGAAGTGGAGTGGACAGGTACTGATGAAATAAAATTACTTGGGCCTGGCTTCTCTTTTAGAAGATTTTCAACCTCACAGTGTCACTTGCAATGATACAAAAGTTATATTTGTGGTTTTGTCCTTTAAGGGACAGACTTACCTCCCCTCCATAACATTTTCTAACCAGAACTTCATGAGTACAGCTGGTGAATAAACTAAATAGCACTTACTTCCTCCCCAAAATTAAATATATAGATTTGTTTTGCTAATGAACATTGAAAAAAAATAACAGTTTGTATAATTTGAGATATTTTGATAGCACTGAAACTATTCATATAGGTTTTCACCACTTACACATAAAAGATTTTTAAATTTAAAGAAATTAAATGTAAAGAAATTCAGTTTAGTTTTACTTACAGTATCACTTTATGTTTCTCCGTGTTAGATAAAATATTTTTAGTTACAAACTTTAAAACAAAATGTTTGGCAAGCTGTGGGAAAGTTGTGTGAAGAGATGACAGTTGTCAAGCTTGTGCTTTTCCTGACAAATATTTGTTTTCAATTAACTGTCATTTTCTGATGAAAAAAGCAGCACCTGGAAAAATTCACAGGTTGGTCCTTTCCTGATCAATCTGCCTTATAAATATGTGTGACGTGTACATTTTTGAAACCATTCTTTAATCACCTGAAACTTCGTATTCCCCTTCCTGCAGTCAAAAGTCATCTAGTTATTGCATCCATATAGTGACATCTCTCTTCTGGAGGTGTCATATCATCTCATCCCATAACACGTAAGGTCCACTGCTTATCACACCTGTACCTTTTTTATGGGCATACATCTCTATTGTAAAGGTGCTGCTTTTTCTACTGACCCCCAACAGAATTCTTGTTTCCCACTTGACTGTTTGGCCTTGCACAGCTGGTCGATCTAACAAAATCAAGAAAAGCCATAGCTATTGCTATGGAAGGAATGGAGTAAAATCTCATCTACTTTCCCATGTCCACATGCTGCTGCCCATTACCTTCTTGTTTCTTACACACCCTTCTGCAGGACTGTCAGCTCTCCCGTGTGGCGACATCATGACCGAGCTCATCTGAGGATTTACTCATTAGGTGTTGCATACCAGGAATTTTTGTAGATATGAGTCACCAGAAAACCTTGCAGTTACTGGGTCTGTGACTCGTCAGCAATGAGTACATGGTCTGGGACAGAAGGAGAAGGCTTGAAGCACATCTGGGTCTCTAGATTTATATTTCAGATTGGTAACCATGCTGGTTCTCTCATCTTGGAAAAGTGCATTTATCTATTCCTAGTAATTGCAGTTGAGAGAGGGTAGTTTCTTCTTTTTATGTAATTTCTGTCTTCTGAGACTGTCAGAGGACACAGACAATTGCACTGGAGTGGTTGATATGTTACATATTGCCAGTCAATAACTGCCCCAACCGTTGCATATCAGTGGAGGAAAGGTAGTGGGCTTGTTAACTTTGCGCAGCAGAAAAGCAAGTCATGACAAGAACATTTCTGTCTCTATCTAGTATTTAGTTACCAGTGGAGTTGTACTAGGATGCAGTAGGAAGTGTGGAATGGTCTCCGCACTGACAGGTTTGCTGTCTGCACAGGTAACTGATCTGTCCATAAGAGTGGCCTTGGTGCACTCCTGAGGAGACAGCCCATATGTATTCACCGGGTCTGAATCAGGATTGGTGCTGCTCTTTCAAACCTGGGGATCACCCATGACTGATCTTGGTACTTACGACTCAGCAAGAATAGGCTGGGGAGTCTTGGTGACATAAGGAATCCCTGCAATTATGACCCTATGAAACATCTGACATCACCTCTGTGCACCGGCTTGTCTCTTACATGAGATGTAGCTTCAGGTACATAGGAGCACCTCCAGAATGATGGATACATGCCATGGTGTTCTTTGGGGTGGACCATGTGTCTTTTGGAGTTGAATCTATCCCACTTGTGGTTTTGTGTGTGTATTTATAGATAAATATATATAACATGTCCTTCTTTTCAAACAGCAGATGACCAGAGAGGTAATATTTCCAGTGCCCCTGGATGTAAGGAGATGATTCTCTCTTCAGTTAGGTCAGAAATCTCCAAAAGACATTACAAAGAGTAAACACACTTCTGAAAATTCCAGCATGTGTGAAATTTCCTCCTTGCTTTCTTCCCAGAATGGCTGCTAATCAGATGAAGGGAATAAAAATTAATATAAAGCATATTCAGACTTGGCTGCCTGCCATCATTTAGTAATGGCTGGCCCTTATGGGAAAAAAAAAAAAAAAGAAGCAGAGGTACCATGAGGCAGCAAAGACTCGGCAATTTTAAGGGAAAATGAAAGAGAAGGCCCAATGGAACAGATGTCTGTTTTTCCCTGCTACTGGAATGACAGCATTTTTGTCTCCTTATTAATGAAAACCTTATTAAGCTAGAAAAAGAAATCACTATGGTGCTAAGGACTGAAGGGACCATAAGAGAGAAAATTCAGAAATTAGATGAAATGACGATCCACATGCAGGCTTCCTGCCACCACTGAGCTTTGCATCTGTATAAGCAAATAGATATGATGGTATGTAAATTAGGAGACAGTAAGCACAAAAGTGGCTAAGTTAGGTCTAAATAATCCATCAGAAAAATGCACATTGCCTTCTTTTGCAGAAATATGTGGAAGCCTCAGTTGGTTCTCCCAGGGTCTGTGCAGATATTGTAGAAAGGAATCCCAGGCCACAGAAGACATAAACAGTCAAAAATGGAGGTGGGAGAAGATGTGCAAGGAGTTATGTATAAAACACAAGTAAAACCCAGCTGTTCTGACAGTGGCATCTGTACAGAGCCCCATGGCTGTGCACTGCCTTTGACTTCACGATCAGTTCCAGGGACCCCTCTGAACACCAGCATATGGCAGTAGAATTTGTTCAAAGCAGAGAGGAACCCAGGGCCTCTCAAAATCCACCTACATATGATCATTTTTATGAGGAATAAAACCACAATCTAGCTGTAATAGAAATAGGGTGGCTAGACCAAACTCCTCACTGATGTGGGATGTGCAACAGGCAGCAGAACACAGAGTTGGCAGTGGTGCATGAGGAGGGTACCCGAGGAATGGGTGGGCTGCTCAGAGCGTGATGCAGGGGCTCAGGGAGGATTTTCTCAAGTCGTGTGCTGCTGAGGGACTAAAACACAGAAAGATGTTCCCCAACAGCCAGCACTTCTGCTCTCTGCGTTTGAATGGAAAGGTCTATGGTTGGCAGCCCTTCTCTGATAGACTGCCTTCATTTTAATCATTTGTAGCAGGGAATCCTTATTCCCCACTCCCACCCCTTAAGGATTGTCCCCTACATCTAATGGCTTTGCCCAGGAACTTTGTGTGTGAAGGTGAATGTGTTATATTCATTTGCATTCAGTTGGGTCAGGGTCTCTGCATGTTCAGACTGAAGTCCTGCAGTCAGAGATCTTGGTTGGAAAGTTTTATTTCATATCTTAGCAAACAACACTACTGGACTTGTAATCTAGCTAATAGGCTAGTAATCAAAATGTCAGAGACTTCAATGGACCTTAGCTGTAGATTGAAGCACTATAGTACAAGAGAATAAGCATCTACTTGATCTAAGAAAGATCTAAATAAGAACTGAAAGAAAACAAATTTTTCATGAATGGAAAGTGGACTGGGTTATGCCTCAAGGGCAGGATTACATTCAGGAGGTAGCACTGCCCATAAGGAAGGAGTCGTGATGGCCCTGTCTCCGTGCAAGCAAAGCCTCATAATGCCATTACCACCCCACACTGCTGCCCAGTGCCAGCTGCTCTTGCAGATGCATCAGTCTCCAGATACGCCACAAAAGGGAAAAGCTGCCAAAGAAATTGATTTTAGTCTGTCTGCAAGCTCAGCATGTTTCAAGTTTGCTGTCTTAGGTTAAATTTCAACAGGGATTTTGTGCAGTAAGACCTTGGCACTAGCTTTCATCTTGTTCTGGTTGAAATAATTTTTCCCACTGCAGAGCCCTGTGCCTCCCTCCATTCCTTCCGTGCTGCCATGGAGGTGCTAGGTTGTGAAACTTAACCCTCCTTGTCCCACAGGACATGCTAACCTTGATCCTCTGTCCCGGTGGTGGTGCAGGCACCCCAGCGTGGTGGCAACCTGTTGTGGCATCCCATAGATGCTCTGTGCTCAGCATGCTTCAGAGAGACTTCCAGCCCTCAAGGTGCCATACAAAAATGTCCTCCTGCAGAGCTTCTTCTACCAACTTCCTACAGCTGGGAACTCAAAAATGGTTTAAAGCTCACTTACACCCCAAGGAAAAGTCTTCGTGTAATGCTGTGCACACAGCTAGGGCTTTATGTCCATCCATGCATTCTTCTGTGTTGAAACCAGTGGGAGATGCAAAGGTGGAGGAGATGAGGAACAAATGTTTTCATGTTAGCACCTGGACAAGGGTTCATGAACTCCTCTTGAAACAATCTGATTTTCTTCATGTGTACTTGTTCCCTCTGCATGGTACTTTTTGCCACCTTCTTTCTTAGATTCCTCTGTTGTAGTGTTTTTTGGAAACTGTGACAACTTAGTTTACACCTTGTTTCTGTGTGATTGCTGTCTGCTGGAATATGTTTCTATGATAAGGACGTGTAGCTGCTCAGTGTTTGGCACTACCTTTCACTTAAAATCTATCAGCAGCAGGAGCAAATCCCAGAATATGGCATTCACATTCTCAGCAGGTCATAACTGATTTTAGTTTCCTTTTTATAGAATCATGTAAAGTACTGCTTACAATTCAGTACCTTGTAATCCTTTTTTTGTGTTTCTTTTACACTTTTTAAAGGAATTTACTGATTAAAGGAAAAACAATAATTGCAGCTATCAGTTGGTTTTGTTGTCTTAAGACAGCATTGAATGTTCCAAATTCAAAGAATAGCCACTTCACAGCCAGGAATCTGATTTTTCTAAAGGATGTGTATATCCTCCCAGTTTGAGAGTAGAATTTGAATACCCACACTGTATACAGGAGTGGGTGAATAAAACAGCCCAGTTCTGCAAGCTTTTGATTTTAGAGGCAAGTGCACCATTGAGATGGTGCAGCTCTGGCCCTTGTATTTAGTTTGAAGCAATTAAATTATTTGCAATAAGAGGGCTATTTCCTTTTATGAGTATTTTTAACCTCTGCCTGCAATACATATCAGAAAGGTGTTAAAATATCTAAGCAGCTCTAAGTATTTATCATATTTTGAGTTAATTAAAGGAATTTAAAATACTCTACAGAAGATAAAGCTGTAATACATAAATATATGTTACAGTATACACAGTGGGGCAAGTAAACGTCTCATTCAGACCATATTTCCAATTTCTTTTGCATATGAGCGTCACATTCAGCATCATCCAGGTTGTGTTTACACAGCACATGGAGACCAAGACCACCAAATTTGCCTAGGGGCATCTAACTGGGCTTATATTTTTGTTGCACTTGTGCAAGAAATGGTGTCTTGGCTTTGATTTGTATTTCCTGTTGTTTGTCGGTTTGTGAAGAAACATCCATGTTATCCGTGTCTTGCAGGAAGCCTGCACTGCAGATGGTCAATATGTCTGTGCTAAAAAAGCATAAAAACATTTTAATTTGCAGCACTTTTGTTTTAAAAAAGTGGTACTATTATTTCAGTAATTCTGCAATTTCTCTTTCCTTTATTTGTGTAGATCAAAAAGTATTGGCTGCTGCCAAAATTTTTACTTTCTTTGCTTTGTGTTCAATAGTCACTTATTTTTACCAAGGAATTGTGAAATACTTTACAGCGGTTATCTACCAAAAGCTCCTGAGCTTTGTTACTTAGGTTGCTTCTATTCTTTTCCCTACCTCCTATTCCACAAAAAGTTTCCAGATGCATTTATTTTCAGGCAGTTAATTATCCTCAGAGATCAGATGTTTGGCTGATTCATAGAGAAACTTACAGCCTTCCTCACGGTGGTGGTTTTTCGAGTAGGAACTAGCTTCCAGATTTCACCTTCTTTCTTCTCATGATCTGATTCTCATTATGAGTAAGGGCTTCATCTCACTTCATTCTTATATGACTGCAAGATTTTCACTGTAGGTAAGGCTGGGGTTTATTTTTTTATATATATAATTTTATGTATCTATGTGTATATATATTTTGTACATATACAGAAAGAAATTTCTATAAAAATAAGCTGTAGACTTGAGTTCTCTTTAGAATTCTTAAAAATTATATTGCTTTTTCTTTCTGGGTGGAATGATACCAAAGTACTGTAATCCTTATAAGTAACTGTGACAATATTTTTTCAGATCATTCATTTTAGCAAAGGGCACTTTCATCCTGTTCATAGTAACACTTGGAAGTGCATAGCTGAAAACATAGATTTTTATAACTGTTACCTAAGAAATTGCAATTTTTCAACAGTTTCATTTTTTTCAAGTTTTTCATATTCTTTTCAAATATTGCCCAAAGCTGACATTATACCTTTACTAGTAAAGCAAGCAAGCACTGCGTCCTCTTCAAAGGAAATCTGGGGTAAAATGGCTTGTGAGAAGATCGCTGCCTGTATTGAAGGGATTTAAGATGTGTCCTCTGTTCAGACCTGTTCTTAAATAATGAGTTTTTCAAAGTGATAATCTGCAAAGGGGCACTTGATGGTCTGGAAAATATAGTGCTTTGTTCTCAACCTGTACAACACCAGCAATTATGCAGAAAAACAACATGAAGACTCTGGAGGGCACAGTGAGATCCATGGTAGGGTACATTCATTCCATCCCACATGGATGAAATGGTATTATCTCTCTAAACCTCACAGGGTAATCCCTGAATATCATTGGTCAAATGGCTAGCTGTTTTAACTGAGTTTTAATCTTACTTGCTGTCATTCAGAGGCTTCTGCCCTACCTATGAGTGGTTCAAAATTATTTGTAATGGGCTTATGCAGAGTTCCCTACAATACTCTGCATGTATGCAATTTTTAAAATATTATTTTACAGAAAGTCTGTTGGTTGGTTGGGGTTTTTTTTCTGAAAAACTGCAACAGACTTTTCAGATTTCAGCAGAACCATGAGTTAATTGTGGGCATGTTATTGTTGATAGGTGATATGGAGCGTACTTGGAACATCTCAGTCCTCTGTAGGCGGCATAAACAGCTTTTGGTCTGGTGATTTTCATACTCAGAAACTCTCACTTTGAATAAGGGGTGGAGTGCTTTGTGGCAGCTTTTAATTTGTTGTAACAAGGAAAAGACACATAAACTCTCTCTTTGACAACCAAGATCAGCTGTTTAAATGCTACTGGTGTTTCTTTCTTCATCCAAAGTATTTTTTTCTGATACTTTTTCAAGTATAAAAAAAGAGTAAATGAACAACAACAGTGCATCCAGTTCCCAAGCAGTCTTAGGGCTTCTTCTTCGGAGAGGTAGCTTAAATTAAGCAAATCAAAACAAGTTTCACAGGCTCATTCTGGATATAAAAGTGGCTGATATTCTCAGATGATTATGTTTACTCACTTTATTAGAACCAGCAACGGGTGAACCTCTGCTAATTTTCTATTGGCAGCAAGGTTTGGTCCAGATCTGAATTTGGTGAATGACCATCTGATGTCTCTCCAAATTTCGTAACCATCCTTGCTTCCTGCAGTCTCCCTCTTGCCCTCATCTGCAGCCCTTTCCTGGAACAAATCCTGCACCCAGCCCGCTTCTCTCCCTTCAACTCTGTTCTCTCCCACTCAGCCCTTACTGCCATGAGTCACAGATCTTCTGTGTCACGCTGTCCCTTCCTGCAAGCGTCCTCTCTTCAGGAGGGACGAATGCAAATCTCTGCCCACCAGCTAAGCTGTTATTAGTCATCTTTCTTGCCCCTCTGGAAATGAAGGCTATAAACATTTTCCCTCTGTTGTCTTCCGGGACCTTGTATGCAGCATGAGAAGGTTTTAGCCAGGACAATTGTGCTTTTATGGGCCCCATCTGAAACAATGGGTTTTCCAAGGTTTTCAGAATTTCAGCACAGAGGTTCAGAAAAGAGTCAGAAAGTTAGATGTTGAGGACATTTTTTATGACAGCTGTAACATTTTGCCCTCCCTGCTTTTATATAAACACTTTACCTCCTGTAAAGTTTTTTTCACACCCAGACAAACTAAATCTTTGTAATGATGAGAGTTTTAATTTTATATTTTTTGCTTATTCTTTGAGAAAATTAGGTATCTGCTGACGGACATCAGTCAAAAAAAACCCCCAACTTTTTCAAACCAAAAATTAAAACAATTGGACATCTGTGCATTTGTACACCCAGATGAGAAAGCCAAATATTAAATTAATGTATTAACAATGTTTATAGTTTTATTACCCTGTAATTATATCATACTTCCTGATTGTTTTTCTTTTCATCCCAGTCTATAAAATGTAGCTGCCTGAACCTGTTTTGAATGTCTATGCTTCTAGCTTTAGACCTAGTGATGTTTTGCCAGGTTCAGTAGAAGAAAAAGGCAGTTGCTGGGATGGAATTGTTACTGTGGAGAGTGTCGATGCCTGCCAGACATCAGAAGCTGGACCAGAGACAGCTGGAGACTTGATTTGGGCCAATAGTTACATTTGGCATCCTTTCTGCCAGGCTCAGTGGAAGTAGCAGTGAAACACAGCCTTCAATAGCAGTGGCTGAAAAGTTACAGTGAGGCCAAGTTGTGTAGTTTCAGGCACTTAGCTGGTACTAGCAGCAAAAACACAGGGAGGAGGGAATTATTTGTCAACTAAGCCAGCAAAGGAAGCAATTTTGAGTATGGTTCTCTCAAATGCAGGGCCCTCTGAGCACGCCGTTGACTGAAATTTACTGCTGTAGTTCTTTTCTGTTAGATTCCAGGAAAACTGTATATATCTATATTTTTGTTAAACAAATATCCATAAAACTGAAAATTATACATATTATCAGTTCATCTTCCAAACTGAAGTGATGCCACCACAGCCAGCATATTGGCTAATCACTGAAGCCCAAGAAGAAACATCATCATTACCTGGCCATAGCAAGAGAGTTTTTCTGATAGTTTGATGATCCACTGTGACTAGACTTGTCTTTTCTTCACAGTTGTTGTGCAATGGTTATTTCATCCTAAAATTCTACTTTCATGCCATGAAAGAGACTTTATTTTAGTTATTGTTTATTTATTAATTTAAAATGCTAACATGCGTTTTATTTGTATTTTGTGACTGCAGTTAAATGTTAATAAATATTAAAATAGAAGTTATGCACTGATTACATCGAACCACTTCCATCAATATTCCGAGCTCCTTCTGTTGATTTTGGACAGTGGCTTCTGCAATGAATGGCCCAAAGACCTTCGTGGAAAGCAATCCCATTACCCACATAACTTCACAGAAGTAAGGCAGCATTTTGCCATTGCTTCACCTATCTCCTGAACTGTCTGGGGGTGGAAAATGGGAGGGTTTTGGCACTGAATCAATTGTGTGGTAATTTTTAGGAGAAGTACAAAAAATGTTTTCAGTTGACAATAAATGCAAGATAGCTGGGCGAATGAAGTGACAGAGAGATACCTCCTCTTTGGAAGAATATCTGCAAGACTTTTAATGTTTACTTGTAAGAAAGATTTTGGTTTTATATTATACCTGGCAATCTCTGAAGTTTTTATGGGTTCATAAACTTTTAATGAAGTTTTTTTGCTATAAACTCATGCTACACACTTTATAGCAAATGTGCAAAGCATTGTCCCACCACATAAACTTGCCTTCAGTGAGGACAACTGCCTCTAAGTGGGCAGTTAAACAGGGCTGGAAGAGACATACCTCAGTTCTGGTTGAATAGTACGACAATCCTGCAGGTGGAGGCTACTTAGCTTTCTGAATTCATTAGAAATCCAGTGGTAGGAACTACAGAAAAACATGCAAACAGATAAAATTCCCCCTCCTCAGCTTCAGCTAACTTTAGGTGTTTTCAACACCACAGCTCCCAGTTAAGTCTTTCTACTAGCACTACTGAAACCACCTCATCATCAGATGACTTCCATTTTAAGGAATCCTATGTCTGAATTTAGTAGAAGAGCCTGACTCACTGGAGAATTAGATAGAGTTTTAAATAAGAACTGGAGAGGGGAAGCCTGATACATTGCCATAAGCCTGAATTACTGATGCTTAGCCACAGGAGCACTGACCCAAGTTGTCTGCCAGTTTCAGCTTATTGTAGATCAGAGAGCTCATACCCGCCGTGTTGACAGTAGAACCATCTAGTGGTTAATTTTTGTAAATTAACCACTTGGCATGGAAGCATGGCAGAAAATAAATGTTGAGCATTGGACAAAACTTCTGTTGAGTGACTTGGCCACAGTTGTAGAGGAATGGTTAGGAAGGAGGGTTGATAAGCTGATATATAAACTGTGTCAGGGGAGAGAGACCATACTTCTCTTCCTTCACACCCTGTTCCTCAGGTACTCTGCTGGAGGCTCTCCAGCTAGGACACAACATAGAGCAGTATGAAGATGTGTGTAGCTACTTGTTTCATACAGAGGATTCAGTTCTGACCTTCACACAAATGGCAGAGACCCACAGATCCTAAGGTAAAATTTCCACTGCTACCTGTGGGAACTTTACCACGGGAAGGCGTGCAGGTCTGGGCCCAGCATGTGAGATTGGTCTGTGTTTGCCAGGGGTTTTGTTGACACAGAAGTTCCTAAAGAGAGATAACCATTATGACGGCCAATTGATATGCAGTGTCCTGTCTGGGCTTGTCTGGATGTATGATTCACTTGAAATGCTTTTTGCTTTGAGTCAATCGTATGGCTTCTGGCACTGGAATTTTTAGCAAAGTGAGGCGTTTTCTGATTTTGAAATCTTTTGAGCGCACATTCATTGCATTAATTTCTGGGGGTGAGAACATAGCCTTGGCTTCCTGTGATGGTGCAAATGTGGCACAGTCTTCTTGGAGGTGTTTTTCTTTAGCCCTTGATCCTATGTGTCCATTGACTTGTGACCAAACGTGACAACTTTAAACGGTGCAGTTTGGAAATGACTACTGCCTTGGCACCTCTATCCTTTTTCTGACTTTGCTCCAGTCATTACTGTGGAATTTCCTCTCTTCTCTCTCTTATACATGTAATTCTCAGCCTCAGATCCAGCCACGCATTTTGCATGGGAGTTACCGTATTTGCTCCCATTGGACTACTCACATGCTTAGAAAAATGCACATGGTAAAGGCTTTGAGCCTTGAGACCTGACATTCTCATACCAATATAGCTACATGACATTACCAATCAGAACAACTTGAAAGCTGCTAAGCAATGTGACTAGTGTCATTAGTTATGATTTTCAAAACATTGGATTTAGAGAGATTTCTTCCCCAAAATTAAACAGAGTATTAAGACAATAGTACAGGCAGACTTCACTAGGCAATTGGGATATTATGCATTCTGGTCAAACCTTTGATCCACCTTTCAATTGCCATGTTAAAGAAAATTTATGCTGAGTACAAACATGTGAGATCTCCTATCTATTCTGTTGCTGTTTCAGTAAGTGCCTGTGTCTTTCTCTCGTATTTCGGTTCCTCCTGCATCAAAGTTTGGGATGATTGCTTATTTAGTAGCTTGGTTTGCAGGACTGTAGTCGTAAATTACTTATTGTCAGACCTAATATAGGAAGAACAAGAAAATGATATGTTATTTAGATATGAAGTGTATAAGTAAGAGGGGGCATAATTCTGGCATTTTCTTTTTTCCAAAACCTACAAAACCAAATTTCATTCATATATAAATATTAATATGAAAGGATGAATGAAATATAGTATGTATAAATGAATTATACATTACTTTTATTGCAACTCAATTTTTTCTAAATAATCATTTTTAAATGTCAGCTGTAGTCCAGCTTCTGTATTTTTAAAATCTTATAGAGTGCTTTGTAGTAAAATCCCCTTTGTGGTATAACAAGCAAGAAAGAATCTGCCTCTTAATTCTTATATTCAGAATATAGTTCTAGGTCCTGATCTTTGAAAACCTTTGCTCATGGGTTTTTATTCATGTAGAAGTTGTACTTGAAATTAGTAAGTCCTTAAGTGATGGAGGATTGTTCACAGATGTACAGGTTCGTAGGACTGAAACTTGACTGTGTCCCCATTGAAAAGCAAAACAAAACAGTTTGAGACCAGTTTGCCCTATACGGAAGAACTCGCTCAAATTCCTTCACTGTAAATGAAGATGTGTTCTACAGTCATTAACCAGTTTAAAAAAAAAGTATTTTGGGAGAGGGAGAAGAAGAAAATAACCACAAACTAAAGCTTATTATTAACCTTCATTGAGAAATGATTACATGACTTTGGACCCACGGCATAATTTTCATTGTGTTAATCCTTAGACTGGAAGCCTCACAAGGGGAAAACTTTAGAAATATTTCCTTTTTACTTTGTTTTGAATTGATTTTGTTTCACTGGTTTAGGAAAATAAAAAGCATGACCAAAGAGCATTCCTGTTAGATGCTGAAATACACAGCTATACTGTCTTCGTGTACTCAGATCTTGAGCCTAAATTAACTGAAGTCTATGGCAAGATTCATATTTTCTTGACTGTATTTTTCCCAGATTTATCACTGGAGATTTGTGTTTTAGAAATCTAGCAAATTATGCAATTGGAGCCCAAATTGTGCTGCTGTAACTGTAGTGGTCCTCAATGGGTTCCCAGAATGTCGCCAAATTAAAAAGGTTTAAGGTGCAATGACAGACATGTGAAGCTGAAAGTCCCTACAAAACCTGTGCTTGTGTGAACTGCTGTTAGAAACCTCTGTGGTAGGTGATTGTGCACTGCCTTGGAAAGCCTGTTCGACTGTTTCTACCAGAATATTTAATTTTTTTCTAATGTTTCATCCAGATTTTTTTGTTGCTAATTAAGTCAGTCTTTTCTTTCGTGCGCATGGAGAGCAATTGATAGCTTCATTAAAGCCTTTTACATAACCTCCCATCTCTGTCTTTCTATACCAAATTTAAACTTACTCATTCCTCTCACTTTTCGCTCTATAGGTTATATTTCCCCAGTCTGTTACCATTCTTGTTTTCTGAGCGCTTTGCAATTAATCTCTTAAAAAGTCAGATCCAAGAAAGGATACAGCACTTAAACGGTAATGAATGTTAGAATAATTAGCTTCCAAGTTTGCTATATACCACTCCTCTGAGAAACATTCCAGGATAAGTTCCTTCTCCTGATTCCTTCTAAGGAGCTTATGCTGTGCCCCATCCCACTTCATATTTGCCAGCTTTCTTGAACAAATTCTTAATATGTTGGTCTGTTTCACCAAATTTGACAGAAGAATGCATGAGGATTCATAGTCTTAGGAGTTTTGTGAAAATCAATGGCTGGGCAGGCAACAGAAAGCCCAGTGACCCTCCTGGAGATACCTGACTGTTGGAGGGTTGACACGTATGTCCCTTACGCTCTGTCGCTACATTTCACACCTGGCTTCCCCATTGCCTAGGTGTGCGCGGCAGAAAAGGGACCACAGAGAAGGGGATTTGAAAAACATGGCAATTCCCAATATTTTGGGAAAGGTGAAACTCAGGATGGAGTAGCTGCAGCTGTTGGTTTGGAAGAAAATAAGTACAATTTCACTTTTTGTTAGTTCCACCATTGACAGCAATTTGGAGGAGATTTTTGTTTGGTTTAATTTGTTTTGGTTGTGGGTTGGTTAGTTTGTTTCATGTCCAAAGCTTTGATCTGCTGGCTAATTTTCAGATTGTCATACACTGTAATCCCTATATGATTCCCTTCAGTCATACCGCTGGACTGCCTGGTGTTTCATGTCCTCTTCCTAAATGCAATTTGCACTTCAAAGAACACACTCAAAAAAAAAAAAAAAGTTTGGGGCATTACATGAGTTACTGAAATGCAGCATGTGGATGCACCTACTGGGCTGTGTGGATTGCTGTACACTACAAGACAGAAGAGAAAAATGTTGCAAAAAATTGTCTTCCTGTGGGTCTTATTCCTGGAGGACATCCTTTCAGCAGCCTGAATTTACGCTGACTGTGTTTTACAAATTTTGTACCAAAATATTTAACAGTCGCCGCTCCATACTCACCCCAAAAGCTATGTTTACTGTATGGAAGCTCTTCTGTTATATGAATAGACTAGGTGAGCCTGCCGAGACTCCTGTTTCCCCAAGGAGCGGAATGAACTGAGCAGGGGGAGAGACCGACACGATATTCTCACTACTGCTGCAGTGATCGCCTTTAACTCCAAGGTTACCCATGCACTTGGCGTGCTGGAGAAAAGCATTTTATTCTGTTGCCTGGGAGGCACATGTTGTTTGTATCGAGAATTTCAGCCTGCAGAACTCGATACTTTCAAGAGAGTAGGGATAGTTCCAATGTTAAGAGCAAAAAAGACTATGAAGCAGACAAAAGTCAACTATTGCAGTAATATCACAGATTAGTTGTTTAAGTTTGGTACAAATTAACTGCTGATACTTGTTGCATATACTCTTGTTCCTTTTCCACTCTTACCAATCTGATGCCATATTCATAATTCAGAGAAACTCTAACAAGATAAATTATAATAGTGAGAAAAATAAGGCAAATTCCAACTGCAAATATTAGTATGTTCAAACGCTGTATACAGCTGCAATATTTGCATTTACAGTTCTTATAATATATGCCAGAGTAGACAAAAGTTGCACACTTCTTCTATTCATAACTTAATTTTGGAATTATAAAAGAATGTTTATTTGTTTTTTCATGAGCTATGTTGTAAGAGATTAAAGCTTTTCCCTAAATACCATTAGGCAAGAAATCAGAGCAATAGAATCATTATTTTTTTGGTATGACTTGAAACAGTCCATTTGATTATATTAATTGCTCATCATGGTGGAAAAATAGCCACACCTTTCATGTCCTTTTTAATGTCAGAGATAAATCTGAACCATGTAACATTGTCAAAGGCAAAACTCCGTTGCTTTTCAAAGACCGGGCACTGGTCTTAAAAACTCTCATTTTGAAACCAGGCATCATCGCGTGTCCAGTCTACATGGAGAAGGAAATCGTGAGGATGTGAACCGAGAGAGGTACCTGTTGCTGAAAACTGTGTCTTGCACATGTGCAGTTTCACAATAATTGTCAGAATTTTCATTTTGCTTGTTGCATATGATAGACAGAAGTGCAGTAAAAATATGTGATCATCTCAGGCTCATGTAAGACACCGAAACAGATACTGATGGTTTGGAATGCTGGCCATTGCTCCTAGGTTGAGTTTCCTCTTGAGCAAGGAATTGCAAGGATGAGAATGTTCCATCTCCTTTATATAGGCATGTTCACGCATGCATGTATGTGTACGTGTGCACATGTATAAATTACATTATGCAAAATTCAGACATGGCAGGGAGACACTGTCAGGCTGGGACAGAACCACTTGCGCAGCCACAGTTTGTACTCCAGAATCTCCTACTTAATGTTACACAGGATTTTAGCTGATGAACACAGCCTCTCGGGTATAAATGCAGCAAAAGCAGGCTTGAAGATTTCCCTTACGTGCAAAGTCTCACGCTTTCCCTGGGTATGCTCAACTCAAGCGCATTTGAAAACTAAGAAACCAGCTTGCTAATTCAATCCTGAGGGCCCCTTCCACACTGACAAAACTTTCACACACATTATCTTTATTCCAGTGCATTTGTCAGTACAGTGTCTGCTCCTCTGTATTTGGCCATTTTTAGAGGGAACTAAACTGATTTTAGGCCAGAGGTCCCTGCAGAGGTTTCTCGGGATCTGTATATGGTATCGGCTGTCCACCTTATTTCTGGATAACAAAAGAAATAAAAGCACTGCAAATAGGTTTATGGCAAGAAGCTTCTTTATAAGCAATTATATCAATATTTGTGTGAATAGGGAAATGAGAGAGGGGAAGTCAACACATATCTACGCTTCTGTGTAGGTACCAAACACAGAAATATGCACACGCAAGCATATATATTTATTTATAAGCATATATAAAATATCAAAAGTGAAGGCTGGCCTATAAAGCTCAGTAAAATGTTGATGACTACTAAAAGCAAGTGTCTTTTCCTTGAAATGAGACAGACTTAGGGACTTTGTGGTCTGCAAAACCATTTTTTGCCATTTTGGTGTCCTCCCACGTAGTAGTAGCTGAAGCTTTGAAAGATTCCTTTCACTTCTTTTGCTCCCCATTGCTTCTGTGGTCTTACGCAGTGCTTGGAGGCACTTTACAAAATAAAATGAAGCATATAAAGCTTCAGACAGATGGATAGAGTTTGGAGTGGCAAAGGGAACCGCAGCACGAGCCAAGTGGTGTAGGCTGCTCTTCAGGGACAGGCTGTGGCTCCGTCAGACCCTCCTCACCAATGCCTGGTACAGAAATGGCCGTTTCCAGCTCGTACAAGTTGCCTGCAGCTGTTTGTGTAAATTTATGGCTGGGCTTGCTTCACAGCCACCGCAGGCTGCCGAGTTTGCGGGAGTGGTATCTGAGATTAAGTTGTTTCTGCCTGTCTCTGGGAGTCTCGCTCCGCTCCCAGACTCTCTATTCTGGTCCACATTCTGTGCCCCGAAGAGCTGTAGGATGGAGCCTGGGTTGTTTGCCCAATAACAGGTTGTGGTGTTAATTTGCTGGCTGTGTTTTCTCTGAAATGCCACAGTTGATCCTCTTTTGCTTCTTCCATGTATGCCAGCATCCTTATAAATATGATATATTTGAGATGGATTTCCTCTTCTTACCCTGAATTTAGGGCACTAGATCCTGGAAGAACTTTGTTTAGATGGTATTTTTCTTGGATTTTTTCTCTTTATCTATTGCTTTCTTTGTATACATTATTCGGACTTACATGCAGCAGTGTAGATGTGTGAATGCACTTACAGGGGAGGTCAAAGGCTTTGCAAAAGTAATTGCTTCCTCCTCTTTCCTGACATACTTTGCATGTTTTTTCATTTGCATTTCATTTTCATTTCATTTTCATTAGGTCTCCCTTGTTTCATCATTTTCTAACATCATAGAATGTACAACATTTATTTTACATCCTTTGTTGTAATGAAAAGTTTTCCTGGGTAGGAGTAAAGGTGGTGCTGAGCATTTTTCAGTTTGACAGATCTCCAATAATTGTCCATAAGACTATGCAATACTGTGATTGAACTTCATATTCCTTCTCTAATTTACATCATTTTAAGGCATATTCCCTCTCACCTAACAAGTAGCTGCATGGTAGGTAAGATAGTAATTTTATTTAAAATAGAAACCAAAAGAGGTACAATTTCAGTGCACCAGTCTACCACCCCTTTACACTAAAAATATGTTGCTTGAGTAAGTAAGAATGAATCATGAAACTGCTAATGCTTAAAAAACCTGACATTAAATTTAACCTAAATTTTAAGAAACATTAACAGACATTTCAGAAGCAGCTTATGTTGCTATGAAATCCTCTATAAAAGAAGTCATGGTATGTAATGTCTGGGACTGTCTTGGATCTGGGTTACACAACTTGCTTAGTTTTTTTTTCTTCTCTCCTGTTTATAAGTTGTTGGCGGGGTAAGATGCAAAAGTTTCTGCAAAATTGTTGGCCTTTCTTGGGGAGCCTATTCACACTTTCTCATTGCTCTGTGTGCTTGACTATAAAGCGACCTATACACATAGTAGTGTTTACATAGCCCACTGTGACATCATCAGATGTCATTTTTCAGTGAAATTCTGTGGAAGCTGGAAATTAAAATATGCTTTCTTTAATAAGCTATTTATATCATGTGTGACTGCTATCTCATATAGCTTTTGAAGACTTCTAGGCCAACAGATTAGTTCTTTCTCAATGATTACATTTTTTCTCAGATATTGAAATAGTTTTTTAAAAAAGGAAAGAGGGCATTTTGACTTCCTTATGATTATGACCTATTTATGGACAGAACAGAATCAACATGGTACAAATTTAAAAAGACAAGATTGAAAAAATTGTGAATGATGTGCTTGCATGTCTACTTCAAAAAAAAAAAAAAAAAAAAAAGGATTTATTTGAATCAGTCCTAAAACCATAAATCAGGAGGAATATTACAGAAAGCTGAGTTTTGGCATTGAAAGTGTAAGCCTCAGGAACCGCACTTTTGTTTTAGGGAATGTTAGGAAAATAACTTTTTAATTTCTGAAGAAAAACATTTAGAGGCTTGTAATTTATCTATGTGCTTCTTGATGCTATCCCTGTTGGCTTCAGCTGAAAAATTTGCGAAAGAGTCAATAACATGAAGTGAAAGTGGTTTATGTAAGTAGGAGTGCATAATTTATAAACAATGCCTTATTAGCAGTAGTTAGAGAAGCACAGGCTAATATCAATCCTGCTTGAAGTCAGTAAGATTTATCTCTGACGTTAGTCACTACATAACAGGATCAGGCCCTTTGTAGCATGGTGCTTTGATGCTGCACAGATTTGCCTTTGAGACTGTTTCTACATAACAATAATTAAAAATCAGAATAGCAAACTTCCCTCCAGTAAGGTAAAATGTACTGTATATACTTGTTCTAAAACAGCAACAGGTGGGTTAGAATTCCATAAATATGCTAACATGAAAAGGAAATAATTTCTTCTTATACTGTTACAGATTTTTCCACTGGTTTCTGGAAATAGCAATTTATAACATACCTCTGCCCAGGCATGTATTCAAAAAGGTGATTTTCAACAAGCCAAAGAGTTTTCTCCTTCATGAGTGAATTTTCTTTGCCCTTACTAGGGACAGCAAAACTTCAAGTACTCTGAAATTTCATGCATGAGACATCTCCAGGACCAAGATGATCTTTGCAAAAACGTTTTACGTAAACCTCAAAACCCAAAAAAAGCCAAAAGTTCCCATTCAACCTTACATGATCATTAGTGCCAAGCATGACTCAAAAGCATACAAAGATGGGGAGAGCTGGTTTGGAAAATTTCAGAATCAACTGAAAAAAGTCTTTTGTGTTCAGTAAGCCTGGTGCTCCCAAAATGTGTATTCTGAAAAATTTAAAAATATAGAGGTATACTGTGGATGTGATTAAAAGTAAGGGTATTTTTTGTTTGTACATGATCCATTTTAATAAATTACAATAGTATTGTGCTTAAGACATCAAACATATGACTTGAGCTGGTTTAAGAATCTCAGATTTGGTAGTAGGGAGGTAATTTGTACCATCATATCTCAGTCCAGTAATGTATTTAAGCACATCCTTGATCTTAGCATGTGCACAACTGCATGCAGTACATACTTGCACATTCTTTTGGATCTGTAGCTTTTACTGTTCTTTCTTTAAAATAATTTGCGGCTGTTCATTAGAAAGCATTGTGCACTAATATGGACAAGAAGCTATTCCAGGTTAAGTCTTACCCTCTTCTTATTTGCACACTGCCAACAGGACAAAGTTTGCCATGAAGACAGTTGGAGGAAAACTTGATAATCCCTGTAGGTTTTTAAATGCTCATTAGTCACTAAGTTCTCAGGCAATGATACACCTACTGGTAAAAATCCTATTAAAAACTATTCAATAGCAATCCAGACAAATGAAATCTGAAGACGTCAATTTAGTGTCTAGTGCCCAAGGCACTCACATTGAGTTTTAAAAAACTTTTAGCCAAAAATGGAAGATTATTTTTTTTCTTTTCCCCTTTTTTCTCATCACAAGGAACTGACAGCCACAAGAGACGTCCTGTAAGTCTGTCCCTGGCCATGCTTCAGATGCCTTCAGCTGAAGGCCAGGTCAAGTGGTGGACATTTTTGGTCCCCAGCACGTTTGCCAACCCAGTCTGGGGCTTGCTGTTTGCAGCAGCAGGGAACACGCCAGCTTTCGCAGATCTGTACTTGCAGGAAGAGCGCTAGACCTGCGAGGCAGCACCCTGCCATCTGGCTCCTGGCTGGCACCCGGGCGCTGTGAGTAATCCTCCGGCGGAGCATGCATTCCAACTGAAGGGAGCCATCTCTCGTCCCTCAGGCCTCGAGCAAAACCCAAAATGAGCAGCTGTTTCCACAGGAAGAATAAGGGCCTCACCAGGCGTGAACGGTTGTTGCAGAGTTTTTTGAGGAGCAGTGGTACCTGTGCTTAGGTAGGATGGAAGCAATTCCTCTTGGGTTAAGGAACCAGAACTGCAGATCTGCTGGTCCCTCTTGGCTTGATGGACCTTGAGCTGATTTCAAGTCCCAGATGGGCGTAAAAGGCATGTTCTCATTTCTCCTCGGCATCAGGATAGAAGTGTAAACAGACATGTTAAGTCCAAGACAGAAGGAAAACCAGCTTTCTGGTGCTCTCCAGCAATGTCACCTTGGTGGACCATGGGCAAGGTGGACAGCCAAGGGCAGGGTCAGCGGTGGTCACAGTGCCCCTGCATCACCTACAGCCAAGCCCAACATCTGAAAGGCACATAGGGCAAACTGCAGGGCCACGGGTCTGTCAGGCAGGGCTCAAGAGGTGAGCAGGCAGTTCATCCATGCCATCACTCATCCTTATGCCCGCAAGCAAAACTCATTTTCCACATATTCTTTATTCCACTGCCAGTCCTCTGAATCACTGTGTCACTCCCTGCTTCCCCCTCACTTGTACCCACCCCTAGGTTGCATGATGTTTTTTAAAGGATGAAAAAAAATTAAATTTTGCTGCCTACAGATGTTTTGAGGATATTCCTTATATAACCCTGCCTTTACCTTCTTCACTGGCCAGGGCACACACAAGGTACAGCAGAAAAAAAAATGTGTGACGCTTTTCTTGACCTTTGTGCTTCATACTAACTGGCAGGGATAATTTCAAAATACCAAGAAAGCAATTAAAAGAAAAAAAACAAACTTGACATGTAATAAATAATGTAACACCTCACCCTAACGCAACCTTCAACGTCTTTCAGTCACACTGTGGATGTATACTCATCATTTTTTGTGGTGTTTTGCATAAATTTCATTAGTAGGAACAGGGTAATATTAAAACACACACATATACACAATTTGCTGGCTTTTCAGTTCATTATGAAATACTTCACCTCTGGGCAGATGACTAATATGCTGTTAAACTTCACTATCCTTGACTTGTGTTGGAGCCAAAAAAGGGGTGCAGTCACTCACGATCTTTATTAAATGAGCTGAATACACCCACTCAGGGAAAATGCTGTTGTATGACTTTCACGTGTCCTACGGCAGCATTAACATGCTTTTGGGTCATTTACCTCCACATCGTGGGGCTACAATAATAACTCCGTAGTGAAAATAGGAAGAAATTTCCATTATAACCCTGTGCTGAGCAGTTTGGGAAGCATTACCCAGAAATTTTAAGTCTCTAATTAGCAGAAGGAAAACTTTGACTGCATGTTGATTGGATTGTCTTTGGACCTCGGGCTGCCCTACCGTCCAGTACAGTTGATGGCTGTATGCTGTCATAAAAAGGTAGTTGCTTTGGTTCAGTAATAAAAGGGAGGTATGGACAGTTGTATCCCAGTGCTGGCAAATTTGGATGATCCCCGTTTAGATCCTCTCTCTGCCAAAGACCCCTCTTATTATAATTTACCTTATTTTCCTGGAACTTTAGTTGCTTATCTGTAAACCAGGATAATGAAACTCGGGTTTTTTTGCTGCTCTGGCTTGCAGTGGGCTGTGCGAGCCTGATCTGCAGAGGCTGGCGTGGTGCCCCCTCCAGCGCACCAAGGCTGTGCCTGGAAGTGGGGGGGTTTCATTGCCACTGAGGTGACAGGTGCTGGAGCACTGGCAGCTAATTCCTCTTACTTTGCCACCTTATCAAGGGATAAAACCAATGCTGAGTGTTTGGTCTAGCAGTTCACTGCTGCAGACTACGCAGTCTGTGTACCAGGGGACAAAGTGAACTCTAGTAAACCATTTGTGTGGGGCAATATAATCCCAAATAAATTTTTTGTTTCAGTTTTTCTATTATATATGGATTAATCTTTAACAGAACTGATATTAAACGTGAACCATTTCCTATTGATTTTGTTATTAATTCTGCCTAGGACTAGACATATCCTCCTTTTTTTTTTTTTTAAACAAAATTGTTCAGGAAGAGGTGAAAACATGCAAATGTTGTGAATGGTGAATAACAAATCCAAATGGCTTATATAATACACATGTCAGGAAACATTTTGTGAAAATAATTTAGAACAGAACCAGCCGATTTTCAAGGGGGAATAGGATACACTTTTCATCTTTCCACCCATTAAAATGGTTCTATAGAATACTATATACTATATAAAATACTATTTCTCTATAAAATGTTAGATGAATTAAGTTCTGATAACTTGAGTTTAAGAAATTGCTTCTTGGTCACTGTAACTTCTTGCCTACCCTTGAAGCTGCCCTTATTAGATGTTGCATGAGAATGACTAAAAGGCATTTAGAAGAACGCTACTCTAATTACCCATACAGGACCAAACTTGACAGAAAATTTGGGATATTGTTCTGGCTGTAGCTGACAGTGACAACACTGACAATAAACTCACCTTATGAGCAGTTCCATTCAATGTGTTGTTATGAATGGAGAATCATCTGATTTGCACGTGTTCAGGGACATATTTTTATTTGGGTAGGAAACTTATTTTTAAATTAAAGAAGAAATATTCAGGACATTTTTTCTAATGTTTATAGTTTTTTTCCAAGCTTGTGCTTCTTGAAATTAACTTGGAATAGTGTAGGCATTTTATTTCATAAATGAAGGGGTTTCTTGTCCTCTCATTGTGGCATATTCTAATGATAATGCTGTAGATTTTAGGAATTCTAGTAAATTCTAGTTATTCTAGTCATTCTAATGACACAATGCTGCAAATTCTAGTATTTCTAAGAAATGTCTATTGCAGTAAGTGAACAATATGAGAGCTAAATTTTAAATCTTTCCACAGCAAAAAAAAAGAGCAAATATTATTTATTTCTCTGAATAACTTTGTCAGTAAGAACTCTTTCCTTTATCATTCTTTATTTTGTACATTGCGTTACTATGGAAGTACCTAAATTGAAAGCAGTTTTCTAGCTATTACTCAGCATGAATAAAGGAAAAAAAATACCAGGAATGAATCAAGGGACTTTTTAAAATTTGTGTTCAAGACACGTACTTATCGTGAATGCCTCAGATTTACAACTGTAATCTTTAGCCTTACAGTGCTATGCAATAGATCCTGAATTGTCTGTGTGGTAACATTTCACATTTAATTCCTGGGACATAAATTTCCTAATGCTGATCTTTAAAGAATTTTTAAAGTGTTTAAACACTTAATGGAAAAGACAAAGCAATATGATTGTGATCAGAATTAGACTGAGACAAATGTGTTTAGATTTCCACAGCTACTCTGCTAATGAAAGGCAAACCCCATCTTTATCTCATTATGATTGTCACCACAGTAAAGGTTCTTATGGTGAAACTATTTTAATTTGTTTTCTGTTTTTTTATAACTTGCATCTTTAATCAAAAAAAGATACAATCAGAAAAAACCCCACCATGTGGCCCAAAACAAAATAAATATTTTGAGCACTATTTCAAACCAAAGCTTAATCTTAAGGGTTGTCATTACATCTAAGGGATTGAAAATTAGGATCCTATGTATTAATTGTTGTTTCATAAACCAGGCTAAAGAAAAAGACAACAGGAGTTCTGCCATACAATGGTATGGTCATTATTAAAATAAAAAATCAACAGCTCGCAAGAACATTAGCTAAAAGTTTAATAACTTAGAGGTCAGGCTGACGCATATCGGACTAACTTCCTTCACGCTTAAGATTCATAAGTCTATACAGGTCTCATAGTGTGATTCAGATCTCATAATCTAATGAAACAAACTTAATCAGAGGTGTTCATTAAATAACAATTCCGATATGGAGATAATTTAGAATGACTAATTAAAGACCTACTTTCTTTTCCTCTATCATTCTGTGAAAAGCTCTACAAAGGTGTAATTTGCTAATTAAATCATGAGATCCGAATCAATGTTTCAGGCACATAATTGCTCAACATTGTGCTCTTCTCTAAGAAATCATGGAAATTTCCATGAGAATTGAGGATGTACATTGTTTTTATTACTTCTTTTAACTATGTTTTCTGTTAAGCTGCCGATAACATCTTTCTCTTTACAGTCTTAAAAAGAAATGGACTAAAACCAGGAAAGGCTTTGAATGTGGAATATACTGAATTCGGCATGCTTGAAGTTGTGGATCTGAGAGCATCTCTCAGGAGCAAGCTGGTCTTCAGGTAAAGTATGGCAAAGCACTTAAGTGCACCCTTATTCCTGTCCCTGTTCATCAGAGGACAGAAGCACATATTCCACTTGAAGGATGTATTTCTGTAATTTTGCACAACTAATTATTTCTTTTTTTTGCTCTCCTTCCCTCCTTGCTTCTAGGTGGAAAAGTAATGCTTTAAAAATTAGTGAAAACTCAGTGTTGCTATTTCCTTGTTCCTTCTTCATGTAGATAATTTCTACAACCATGTCAAGAATGAAATACAATTTCATATTTTGTGCCCATGTGAAGAGAGGTCTATTTTTGAGAAGATCCATCATCAAAATGATAGGTTAAAAAATGCTGAATACATTAAACATATTTTCAGTTAAAAATATGGAATTTGCCTTTGGAAAATGTTAGATTTTAAATCAGCTTCCAGCACTGTCCTGAATTTCCATGAAGTATACTGATTTCCATGTGGGTACAAATACATGACAAGAACGAATACCAAAACTCTTTCTAAAGTATCCAAGGCTGCAAACCAGGCTGAATGTAGCACATAATTCTTAATAATAAGGAAATTGATAAACTGGAAACATACATTCTAGTAAAAAAAAAAAAGTAATCCTATTTTTAGACCAGTTTTTAAGGGGTATCCCCCAGGCTTTCTCTTTTACTTAAGAACAGACTTGGATTTCTTGCTTAAACAGTATAAGTTCCCTGGATTTAATTCACTGTTTTTCTGGTTGAAATTATTTGCAGATTTCTAGCATTATTGTCACTAAAGAAAACAAATAATTCTGACAGATCTTATGTGTTGTATCTTTTGTGACACTACTAGGGTATTAATGAAAAGAGAAAAAAAAAATCAACAGGGCTCACATTTGAACTAAAATTGAATTTTCATTACACAAATTTTTTTACATGTCCAAATGCAAACCAGTATGCTGTCTGCTGGTTCCTACCATCCTATTTCCCAGTTAAGCAAATGGAAAAGCAAAGAACAAGTGGCACAGAGAAAACACAGTTTCTGTACTTTCCCAGAAACTTTGTTTTTGCTTTAGTGCTTTATCTTCATAGCTCCTTTGTCTGATTTGTGGTAGACTCCTTGTACACTCTGGGTTTTCAGAAATTGCCCAGGTAGCCACATTTTGAGCTTAACATATCTGTAGAAATGTGACTAGCTATTCAGTTGTATTTATTTAGTTTCCAGTTGGTACCTTGCTCCTCGATGAGTCCCTGAACATTGGCTAAGCAGTCTTTAGTTTTATAAATACTTACAAAGAAACATTGCCTTCTTTTTTTATGGGTATTACGTAATCTGAGTTAAAAAACAGACACGCTTGAAACGCTTAAGAGCCCACCTTTTCCATGTGGACTGCAGTGAGTTAACCTTTTCCCAGCAGTGGGATTTCAGTTCTGTGTGAGGGCGTTTCTGCAGATTTTCTAGTTTTCAGAAAACTTTTTCAGAGGCAATACTGCTATGGGCTGCAGGGGTTTGAGGCTGACAAATCCTCAGCCTTGCAGTATCTACCCATCACAACTATGTTAGGTCAGGGGTCTTAACCTTGTTTCTCTAGTCTGGAGAGAAGTTAAAATCAGCATTTTCATATGCGTGTTTCTCTGTCATATTGGAGCGGCTCTTATTTGGCTGCTCTGACATGTCTCAGTGGCACCAGTGACAACCTGAAGCTCAGGATTAATGGGTTAGCAGTGCCTGGATATGCCTCGTCTTCATGCCTCCTCTCCTGGTGGTCTGTACCTGTGTTTGCCAAGCTGAATTAACCATTGTGAGGAGACTTTAGACTGGAAACCAATGTGTTAGGGTTTGAGAAACCCACAACAGTTTATTGTCATTTAGACAATTATTCTATCACCCAATGACCCTTCCTGACCCAGAAAGGAGAATCAGGAAAAAACAAGGAAAGCCAGAAGCTGAAACATAAACAGATGTAATAGAATAAGACTAAATGAATAACATTAATAACACTAAAGAATCAATATTGCTCCCAATACCAATATAAAATGCACAAGGATTATACTCAGCCCACTCTATCGGAAGGAAGCTGTGCGCCCCCAGCAGGGGACAGCAAATGTGGGACACTGTGAGTGCTGCGGCTCTGGGAGGAAGGGAAGGGCTCAGGGGTCCAGCACCAGGGCAAGAAGTTCTCTGGATCACCACCATCAAGGAAGAGGGACATGTATACTGAATGTGTCATTCATGGTATGAAATAATCCTGTTGACCAGCTTGGGTCAAGTGCCCGGATCTCGCTCCTCATCATTGCTACACCTGTCACGGCTTGAAAACACTGAGACCTTGAAATGCACGTACCATAACTGGCTATAAAGTAAATATTTTCACAAATTCAGACAATAGAGTCTTCTAAAAGAACAGTTTTCCCAAGAATTAGAAGAGAAATTAGTCCTATGTCGCTCAAACCAGGACACCATGAAACTGTATATCTTCAATAGCCATTCTGAGAGCTTTACAGCTTTTTACTAGATGTAAATGACACGGACAAAAACTGCAACACTGACTTCACGTCTCAGTGTCTCCATTAAGTTTACAAAAGAGGTGACATGAAGACATGCTAGCAAGACGTCATTAAAATACCATCATCATGGAAAATGCCAAGAACCTTGACTCATGATAGAATTATGAGTATGCAAGGCTCTGCATAAGACAAAGCACTTTATTACCCATTTGCAAGCTTTTCTTATCTAAAAATGTTTAAGTATGGTACCATGCCCTGAAAAAAACCTCTCCCAACTATTTCTGAAATTCATAGGGTTAATAAGAAGATGGCAGGATTAACTATATCAAAACATCTTCTGTTTTGTATGAACGGTGATAACTCCTAAGTCCTACGTACTAAGTACTACACCTTTATTAGACATGACCGGACCAGACTTGCTCTTCTATTGTAGCTCAAGATTAAAGCACTTCTTACCACTACATTTTTTTGACTAATTCTCTCTCTGGCTGACTCATAACAGCTGTTAAATAACTAGATATTTAGCTAAGGATGAACCGAACCTATAAATTTAAACATATGATATAATAACCAACTCCTTTATGCATAGCAAACTGCTTCTGTCATGATTTGAATGCTTTACACTGACCTCACTGTCTGCATCTGATTGAACTGATCTAATGCCATGACAAAAGATGATGACAATGGTGATTAAATATTTCTGATGCATTATGGAGGAGGACATAGACCACATAGGAGTGTGAGGCATTGCGTAGGGGGAGATGGAAAGGCTGACATAATGTTTTTGAAACATCTGAAAGGTTGTTTGGAGTTTGTTCCTGAGTGTTTCAACAGCAGCACGTGCAAACATTCACATGTCTTGTTTTTTCTTATTTTCTTTACCCCTTTGCCAGTTATCTGGTAGTCTTTCCTCCCATGTGCAATGAAGTCATGGCCTTGTTAGGGATGTAACGGTACATTCACCATTTTTCTCTGCCTTCCTAGAGGTTCTGACTTGTCAGAAACTTACTAACAGTAATACTAACTGGTGCTCCTGCAGCAATTCATCATCTATAGAACATGGTGTCTTGCAAGCATTGGCATTTTCTGGTTGGAGAGGCTGAGACCTAAGTTCATGTAGGACAGATCCAGTCCTTTTACTCACAGCTCCCTCATGCCTTATATCACACGGAGCCCCCGTGCCTTTTTTTCACAACAAAGAGACAACATGTGCACTTAAAAGTTTTTATTGAAACAAATGTATGTAAACGCTCAGCCAGAAGAAAAAAAAGCCTTTTTTTCTCTTGTTGGCAAAAGTAACTTGCTTCCTTTTTACATACTTTCTTGGTTCAATTTGCACTGGTCCTAAAGTCCCCTTTAAAATAAAACTTCGTAGTCATGTTTTAAAATAGATCATCTATTGTTGGAATTAAGTCTAAAAATGTGAATTTGTTCCATGTGAGCAAGTTTCATGAAAACTAAAGTACAGTGGCAATTTTAAATATTACAGCACATTCAGGAAACCTTTTAAATACACACTCAGCTTTAAGCTTGTGAAAAGTGCCTTAGGACTTAAGGTTAATGGTGTGAGTAATGTCTCATCTCAGCGCAGTCTTGAATTCATAATATAGTAATTCATACCCAGAAGTGAAAATGCTCGGGTTTGTTCTTCCTGCAGTAAGTGTCAGAGCACCAGTGGTTGTGAGCACCAGCGGCTGAAACTTCAGGAGATTTGAGTTCCTTCTGTTCTGGGTTATGTTTGCACTGCTAGGGAGCCTAAGCAAGCTTAGTTGCGCTGCACTCTGTGCAAATATGGAACGAAATAACAGCATCTCATTGATGTGGTTTGCGGATCTCACCTGAGTGCAAAGGGCAACGAGAGAGAAAGTCTGAAGATGTTCACCTGAAATGGAATGGAGCAAACTCTAGCATTGTGAACTACTCTGCGGGATCAATTACTTTGTAGATATAAAAAGAGAGAGAAAAATTAGAGACTGGAACATGAAGAACCTTGACAGTAACAAGAAGTCACCTGTATGTGAGAAAGTAGAAGAGGGAAGCAGTGCCATGGGACAAAGAATGAGGCTAAGTTGCTAAGAAAGTGATCTTTTGCAGCAGCAAAAAAGAATGGAAATGGTTGATCTAAGCCCCTGCTTGCTTCTGCTAATGCTGTGATGAAGGTGCAGGATTTGGAGAGCGGAAGAACTGAAATATGTCATTTGGAATAGCCATATCTTTGAGAAAACATTGCACAGCACACAAGATTTATAAGAGAAGACACTCAGACGCCCAATTCAATATTACTGACAGTCTGTGTGGCAGGTAATTGTGAAGAAAGGAAAGTGAGGAAAGCCTGCCAAGACAGAGGGGTGGCTTAAAACTTCATTGAACTTGAGCCAACAGCCAGTCACACAGAAAGAGATGCGAGAGAGACAGGACAAGACTTCATTTTGAGAATGAAACAGACCTGGAGTAGCCTGTGGGTCCCTTGTCTTCCTCATGTAGCTTTGCCTTTGAGTAACCTCTAGGGTTAAATAGGAAAATCTCTTATAACATTAAAAAAATATATATAAACTCTACAGACTGCTGCCAGCTCAAGTGGCCCTAATCAGACATAGCATCTTTTTACTCATTTGAGGACATACGTGTGAAGTAACCCAAACCAGGAACCCAGTGATGCCAAGGGTAAGGTGCTCAGTGATATTTTAACCAGGGAAAGATTAACCTGGAATACTACTGGAAAAAAAACTGCTTAACATGGGATGTGGTCAAAGCAGTAACGTGGACAGAGAATTGCACCCCATTCTTCTTGACAGGAGGCCACGGATGTGCAGCACTGGGGAGGCTCTCAGGTACACCGCAGTCCTCTGACCTCTTTCCCTCCCCAGCTTCACGTGTTTTAGCTGTGCAGGCACTGCTTCTCTATATGCAGCCTGAGTTCCCTCAGGAAACAGAGCTGAAGCCACTTTGCTCAACAATAACTGTATTAATTACTCTCTTTGCCCGTTGCTTAATAACCCATTGTCCAAATCTGAGCCGATGCAGCAAGGTTCAGAGATGTGTTTCACAGAGACAGTGGAGAGAGACCAACAGTGACACTGCAGAGAGAGGACTGCAGATGCCATCACTTGCAGTAACGCACCAAGGGCTTCCTGCCCTTGCACATGGATGGAGTGGGGCATCCCATCAGAATCAGGAATCTCCCCTCCTGGGAGAGGATGGGGTGTGAAGGGAGGGGGTAAAGGGGACATAGCAGCACCATGCAAAACTAGCCTTGACTAGCTGTGCTGCTCATAGGGCAACTACTGCAAAGCAGCGGTTTTACAGCAAGGGTGAGGATCCCCAGGGGGCTTGGGTTCTGCTTCAGGGCTGATATGAGTGGGGCAGTGACCCACTAATAGAAGACACGGGGTCTTCTGTTAGCCATCAGGAGAAATGAATAGCCCATACTGTATGGTGTTCAAGGGCTTCTGGAAGAAGTGTAACAGTTTCGTTACAGTCGTAAGTCTTCCCATCCTTTCCCCTCTCCCTCTCCACCCCTTCATGTACTGCCAAGTATTCCCTCTTTAAACAGATCCACATCTCTGTCCCAGACCCAATTCCTGTCATCAGCTTTACTTATCTGCAATCATCATGCTATTGAAATCACACTCTCAGAGGCACCTAGCAAAATGTACAAAGTTCTGTTCCAAATAAGTTTTACAGCCAGACGCACATCCAGATGGCTTATAAACACAGGCTTGAAAAGAGGAATTTTTCAGCCCATTAGTGCCTCACACTTTTGCTGTACACAGCAGCTGTGCTGACATCGTGGAGGCTTGTGGCTTTTGAAAGATCCGATGCAGCTAGATTATTGACATCAGACACACAGGAGTGACTGACCCAGAGGGCTGAGCCAAGCTCCACACTGCCCACCACTCATCTCTAGTTGAGTGCCCACCACTGCCCACAATGCAGGAGATGGTGTTCACCACTGCTGCTTTTAATTACTTTGGTTTCTCTTGATGGTATGCCCTAGCCATTTTTGCTACTCTGGCACTGCCAAGCACCCCTGAAGTTGATGGTTGCCTGGGAGGAAGGAGATATGGCCATGGTATTGCTGTGCCCTGGCAGTGCTTGCCTGGACAACTGGGACATCCCCTGGAAAGACGGACAGAGAGAGATGAAGCCACCCTTTGCTTTGCAGCTGCTTATTGTAATAAGATCCTGCTCTCCCGTCCACCATCCCTTTGGAGAATTCAGCACCCTGCCCCAGACACAAAACCATGGAAGAACAAATACCACTTTTTTATTTTAAACATTGTCATGGATCAAATTGACACAGATTTGAGAGCTCAGGACTACCTCCAGTCTCCCTCCTGTAAGCCATGTCCCTTTTCCCACTCACTAAACTGCATTTTGTGCCTGATTCCAGCAGACATGCCTATGGACATGGTGATGGACTATGGACATGGATCTGGTGATGAGAGAGACAGGTAAGTGAACAGAGGCAGGAGCAATCTGAACACGTGTGTGAACTTGTTGTGAGGGTGAAGTGCTGTAATGGTTCTTCAGAACAGAAAATCTAATACTCATCTTCCTTCTCCCTGGAGGGAGGACTTCATCCTGAGAGACCCAGTAAATACTTGCAGGCAGCAAGGCGGGGAGGGGATATGTCACAGGTTGAAGAAACCAGAGGACGTTGGTGAACATCAGTAGACAGCAAAAAGCAGCACGAGGTGCACCCCTGTCGCATGTACAGAACCCAGAAGGGTTTCTAGCCCGTTCTCTCTGTTAAGCTACTGTCAAGAAGGCCTAGTCATGGAGAACAAGAAAAGGAAAGAAATACACTTCAGTTCCTGGCTCATGCCCTAGGCTATGCCAATGGCTGAGAGACATGGCTACTGGGGAATGGGTGGTTCTGAGGAATGAAATAGCTGTGGGTGTGCCACGTATGATACTGCAAACCAACTGATCACAACATGATTGTTGAACCCATGCATATGAAGATAACCCCTCCCACACAGATGACTGTTTTGGTCTGTATGTATTGACCAAAATACATGTTGATGTGTGTACACGGGGCTATGAGGTACTCTTAGGAGGACTATGGAGCAAACTTCCTAAAAAGTGAAGGTGTATATTTTGTCCTCTGCTTCTGTCACCTGCCCCACTTCTCTGTAGCCACCATGCTGTTAGTATCTTTCACTCCAAAGTAGCTCTGATACTTCCTCTGAACTGGAAATACATATATTTCCAGGATAAGCAGGATATAGAATTTAAGTTGATTCCAGTTACTAAATCTAATCCATCTGAAAAATACAATTACTGATGCTTTTAATTTATGATATGCAATGATGGTGAACTGCTGCATAAATAAAGACCATAGAAATTTAGACATACATGGAACAAGACATTTGGTAAATGTGGAGTCATGTATTGGGTTTTATGTGATGTATGCTCTGTAAAGTCAGAAAAGGCTGTCTAATACTTTCAATATTCAAGAGAGAAACTCAGTATCATGAATTCATAGACCCTCAGCCATTTCAATTTGAAAACAACATTTTTACAAATCAAAAGGTCCTTACTGCTGCTTTTAATTACTTTGGTTTCTCTTGATGGTATGCCCTAGCCATTTTTGCTACTCTGGCACTGCCAAGCACCCCTGAAGTTGATGGTTGGCTGGGAGGAAGGAGATATGGCCATGGTGTTGCTGTGCCCTGGCAGTGCTTGCCTGGACAACTGGGACATCCCTTGGAAAGATGGACAGAGAGAGGTGTAACCACTCTCTGTTTTGCAGCTGCCAAACCACCCTTCCCTTGCTGTAGACACAGCTTGGATACGGTTGAGGAGCCAGGCCTTTTCTTAAGGGTGCTGGGGTTCACTGTAAAGACTTAATGAGTTCTGAACATGCATACATATTTGCAAGATGAAACAGTAATTATACCTAAATGTTTGTGGTTTGATTCACTTTTTTAATCTGTCTGGCAGGAATAGACATAATATCCATCTCCATATGGCTCATAGTCTTTCCCTCTCTCTCTCCTTATTTTTTCTTCTGTAGAGGGACTGCTGTTCCATTTAGTATTTCCTAGATTCCTTTGTATTTGTTTTCAGCTTCCTTTATCTCTGGGTGAGAATTCTTCAGGTGGGAATTTCTGCAATTGCAGCATTTAATGCATTATTATCTTAATCTTAATTTTTTTATCATTTACAAGAAGAGTAAAAGCCGTAAGCATGCAGGAAATCCTAAATGAAGCTTAACTGAGTGTTCTCTGAGGAACTGATGAGACTACTTAGCTGTTAATACGATATCTTATGTATCCAGGAGAAGTGCAAAGGAAAACTTTCTAAGTCAAGGGTTTTCCATGTTTGCCATGAGGTAGACTTTTCTCAAGCATTCAAAACTGGCAGGAAATTTTGCTCCCTTCTTTTAAGAGGAGAGGACAGCATCCTGAAACGTCAAATTGTATCTTCTGTATGAAAGGCAGAGAATGAGGGGTATTTTCAGCACCTCACTACTCCATTACCATCTGGAAGATGGAGCCAAAATTTGATGCCAAGTCTCAGAGATTTGCTTGTGGAACAAGTCAAAAGTTGGCATTACCCTATGAAAGAGCCTGTGGTTAGCTTTACTCATCTCTTTCTTTCTGATCTGTGTCAGTACTGGAATGGAAATGGTTTTATCCAGATGTCTTTGGGTTTCAGTGTCTCTCAGGTAAGTGGAAAACTCAGCAAAGACAATGTTGTTGTTGGAGCCATATCCTTACATTGGCATTAAAACGTCTTGGTCTGCTACTCAGTGAGCTATGCTACAAGGCCAATGTATTAGCCCATAAATAGCTATTCCAGAAAAATTTTGTGTTGTCATTTAGTTAAGCCACTGGGACTGCTAAAATTTCTACCTGGCATAGATAAAATTTTCCATATTATTGCAAATTTTAAGTTATCTTTATGCAACAAGAGGCTCTCTTCATAGATCAGAGCAAATAACACACCTGTCCGGAGAAGAGGCATTTGAGCATTGCGTTCATGTCAGTATTTGCAACTCCTCCATTAAAACAGGTTTCTCTAGTTACTCAGAATTAATCTGTGAATTTAACATGCCATTAAACAAAACACTAGGTCCATCCCCGGTATTCACAGCACACCTTCTTCTATTAGTCTTTTCACTTCATAATATTTTTTTTTTCTAGTTTGATGGGTTTATATCTCCCTTTTTAGAACACCTGGGGCATTTTGGAAAGGCAGACCTTGTTTACAAACCATCTGCCCACTCTGACATGTTGAAATGTCACTGTGAATGCTGACACAGTAAAGGGGATATGATTTACAGGTGCCTTTAGGGGTGGGTGGGGAAGGCATAGGCAGAAATTTTTACACAGCTTGCCCTGGAAATTAACTATGTTGTAGGGGTAGCAAGAGGAGCTCTGGTGGCAGGGAGGAAGAAGCAAACAGAGGTATTGCACAGCAAGGAAAGGGACTGTGACTATGTCAGGTCTATAAAATTATGTTTAATAGCATATGCAATCTGATAGTTTATACAACTGTAATATATAAATATAATAATGCAAGCATAACAATAGTGACTACAGCTACCGTTTAGCAGTATTCAACTGTAAGATACCCATTAGGTAACTGATGATGGCTACAACAAGCTTAGCAGCATGCAATCATGGAAGAGTTAGCAGTACGCTGCTATGGTTATGATAGCTACTCACAAATCCCTGGATTCACCAGGCACTACAAGGTCTGTCTTTTGTCCCTAAGCCATGATCCACGTTGATGACAGGGCGCCTCAGGGTGTCACACATGCTCAGGGTGAATTGGAAAAGAGGATGGCCACTATAGCAGCTGACGCTCATGACCCAGTGTCATCAACGTGGCCCTTTTCTGCTGGTCCCACTCTTGTCATCATTGGCTTGTCCATTTAGCTGCTTAGGACACGATGACCTATGGCCCTTTGGGTTTCACTTCTTCCATTTTATGCACAGATTCATCATTCCTGAGTCACTTGCTGAGCTGACCCAAACGTGACCAGTCATAACACCCCTCCTATTATTGTGTCTTCGTCCGGCAGCTATTCCTCAGGGGATTTTGTTCCCTGAAACCAGCTCAGAGGGGAACACTGCTTTCCTCTTTGCTCTAGGCGTCTTAACCATGCTATTATTGCACTTTTTTGTCCTATATTTTACAAATAATGTTAAATTAACAGAACTCTAAATCTCTTCATGACAATGCATGTCAGCTATTTCATTGTGGTCTTATAAATATACGAAGGCTTCATAGTTAGTCTAGGCCAATGGTACATTAGTATATTAGTCTTTCACCATGAACAGTGTAGATCTATTTGTTATGTTTGTTATGTAATATAAGTGAAGTTACACTAAGGCCTTATCATGGTTCCGTGTTCCCTTCTCCCTGCTTTGGGGTGAGACCCCTACTGCCCTTGGGTTTCTTCTCTTACAAATTCATACAAGGATTGTTCCCTTTGCTTTGTTTCTTCATCTGTGTCATTGTCAATTTACAAAGCATGTATCGCCTGACGTGCTATGAAATATAGCATGGACCATTTAAAGTGGGTTGAGTTTCTTCTTTCCTAAGTAAGTAATGATAATGAATCAGACGTAGACCTGATCCTCCCTAAGTGGTAGCCACAGAATTTCTTAGTCTGTACTAGCTTCTTCATCACAATGTGGTTTTGTCCCATTACATCTCCCATCAAATGACAAAAATTATTTTTGAGGTGCAAAGGAAGAAAAAGGCCTGTCTTGTGACTTTTGAGGAAAATATACTTTGAATGAGATTTGTTACAGAGTGTTATCTCACTGATCCAATTTATAAAATACTCAAAACAAAGCTTTAGGAGATTTTCAAATCAGCCATAACATTTGCATGTGCAAATTCACCCGCCAAGGTTGGAAGCATGAGGAGATGACTAAGTAGGTAACCTCTGCCCTAATGTGTGCACTATACATAGCTGGGCACATGTCCAAGCCACTCATTTGTTTCTGTTGTTCTTATGCAAGCTAACACTATATTTGCTATAAATTGCCGTTGGTTGGGATTTGCTGAGTTGTGGCTAAGCAGTGCAAAATGTCTACAACAGAGTCATGACTCATCAGCTTTGTTTTGTTATGACAGGAGAAGATTATTATTGAAGGTTGTGGGAAGGAGGGCTCGGCATGCAGGACCTCCATCCCTGTCACCCCTCAAGACACAGCCTGATCGAATTCACTGGCGTTTATCTTCCTTCTCACCCTACCTGAACCCAGCAAGGCCCATGGGACTTCAATCCCCATTTCACCTACTTTTAGGTGGTGTCTTGTGTGCACTTACTAATGTTCTCTAACAAGAGAACACGTATGTGGTACTACTCACTTATTACATGATGTCTTATTGCTCTGAGAATTTGTTGTACATGACCATCCAGCATTCCCATATTATTGCTCTTCCCAGGATCTGGAAATTAATATCTTTTCAAGTTGTAGTTAGTAACGACCCCTGTGCGAAGCTAAATACAATTTCTAGAAGACTAGCTTCATATTTGGTACCTAGTATAATTTATGGCATATATTGAATCTAGTATGGCATTTCCTAGAAGTATGCATATAAAGACGTTTTGGTTTTGGGTTTTTTTTTTCTCATTAGTATTTCTAATGAATCTGTAAGATAAAGAACTGTAAGTTTTCCCAAAACTAACTGCTTTTTTCTCTGCTCCGTTTCTCCAGAAACTGGAAATCACATGTTTAATCCATGCAGAAGCTGCAATTTAGCTGCCCCATAGATTGCATCACCTCTGAGCCATGTTCCCAGAGGGCACTACAGGTTGCGTGACTGCCTCTCTCTGTTGCCTAGCTGTTTTTTGAATAAGATTATCTCTCCTACGCCTTATCAAAACTTTTCAACTTTTTTGAAGTTGACTCTTTAAAAAAAAGGTATGGCTAAAAAGAATGATCAAACGAAAAACAAAATCAGTAGAAAAAGAAAGAAATTCTTAACGTACAGAACAGCAAAAAGTTAATCTTATCCTGAAATATTTTCTTGACTAGATTTTGAACTGCACTCATGCTTCAAACATTCGTTGGTTTAATAACGTGCATTTTATGGAAGTACCCAATTTTTTCCAAAATAAGGACTTTCAAGATTCTTTTTTTTGTTGTTTTCAGAGTATCTTAACATAACTATGTTTTATTTATACTTTTGTAGAAATGTCTCCCTGCAATAATAACTACTTCTACGGAATGCTGGCAATTCCATAGTGTTGAATACCTAAATTAACAGATGGGTATGTGTCCAGTTTGCACAGAAGACATTAGCAGGTCATTAATCATTTGCAGGCACTTACTGCTAATTTAGTGATTAAATTTATACCAGGTTACCAGAATGAAGTGTCACAGAGCATTGGTCAGGTTTATGCATTACTGTGGTAGTAAATGAAGTGTAACTTCTGGGAACTATAGAAAATCCAAAGCCATATTAGCGGTGGTGGCAGCTCAAACTCTGTAGCATGCACCCTCATAACTGCACTTCTCCTGGATAACAACCTCTTTCTTTTTGTGCCTTAGAGAAGAGATGAGCATTTTAATGCACTGTCTCTTAAATCTGAATTGACTAGGGGTTTTTAAAAGGTTTTCTGCTAATGCTTTATACAGTCATTTACCAGACTCAATTAACCTGATCTCCAAGCTGTCAATAAATTGGATAAAATCAACAATATACTGTCCTCCTTTTACCAATTTGTAAATAGGTCTCCATCAATAATTTCCACACTTCAATCATGTAAGTCCTGCTAGAAAATCTCAGTAGTAACAGCCATTTAGGTGTGTCATATGTGAAGACCTACAATTCCTTCACATTTTCTTGAGCTTCAGGCATTAATAGAGAGGTAACTTATAGTATTAGTTTTACAGTTCAGTTGTGATTATGTTCTTACTTTTCCATCACACGTCTGTAATATTTGCTGCCTGGAAAAGCCCTTCCAGATCAGAACATAAAAGTGATCAGAGTACCAATTGTTAATTATTAGGTGAATGTTTTAAGTAATGTTTTTCAGATACATAAGATTATACAATAACCTAAGCGAAGTGTTAAATAATAGTTCTTTCTCATGGTGGGTAGTTTATCTACGGGTAATAATTCATATCTAAAAGTAGAGTGACATGCTTTTTATGCCTGTAAAACAATTATGTTATTCCTGAATGTACGCAGGATTTCAACAGGTGATCCCACGTAATATACTGCTGCTTTTTTCTGCAGGTTCCTATTATACAATATAACACAATACAACGCGATAAAATACCAGTTCTTTATGACTGGTAAAAGAACTGAAGTATATTTTGTAAATAATCTAAAAGGTGTGGGTCAGACTGCTTTGGGGAAAAGTCAGGGTAGGGCAGCAAATGAGGGCATACCATACCACCGGCATTGTACTAGTTCCTTAAAGACATTTTTTTCAGTTGTAAAGCACGTTTTCAGCTGACGATTCCCCAACAGTGTATAAAGGTACTAACTACATGTACAGTACTTGTCAAACTTCCCACTCTGCATCAGCCGAACCCATTTCATCAGGAATTTCCCAGTGAAATCCAAAGAAAGAATATGTGAAATTATGCAATCAAAAGTAATTTTTTGTTATCAGCCTGAAAGGGGAGAAAACAAGCACAAAATGTTAGATGTGAGCAGTTGATGTTTTCCAGCATGTGCTTTGGTAATCAAAGCAAATGCTCAGAGCAATAAAACATCATGTAATACATGAGTACAACCAAGTTCTATCCCTTCCTATCCAGAACAGTGTTTTCAAGGTATTTAGAAAGTTAAATTAAACATTTAAAAGCACAAGAACAGTTTTAACCAACTCATTTAATAGCTTTTATTTTTGACATTTTTTCCACTGTGAATGGCAACATATCCATGGGCCTAAGACCTTTAAGGTCTTATTAATACACATGCCAAGCCTCACAGAGTCAGCAGCCTACGGCTATAGCAATATATCATGATCCTGTTTTGGGAGAGCTTATGCTGGCATGAGAAATTATTGGTCTTATTGCTAGAAGTAGCAGCTGACAAAGGAGAGGTGACTTTGTAGTGTGGTCCCCATCTATTTGACAATGAACTGTCAGTTGCCAAATCTTTTTACATGTGTATCACCATATTTTTCCACCAATGCAGCAGGACTCAAACCACCAACATAAGGAGTTGAAAAGGTCTTTCTGCCAATCCCTTGAGTACTGTATTTCAGTAAGGAATACCATTACTTTTGTAAAGTGAGAGAGAATTCCTTCATCCTTGGCCCACTTCTGCTGCCATAGAGATCATCCCAATATAAAAAGAAACTGATTTCACGGCAAAGCAGCTAAATGAACAGAAGTAGGAACT
>VXBO01004590.1:8564-21268 GCA_013400135.1 Rhinoptilus africanus | reverse complement strand
AGCTAAATGAACAGAAGTAGGAACCCCTCCATTTCTTGAGGCAGACATAGTTAAAGTTCGGCTGTGGGTGGCCATCCATGGTGCTTCCCCCCAATCATTTTGTTCACTGACTATCACACTTGAGTGTGGACACCAAATCCTTAATCTACTTGACAACTGGGCCCTGAATGCTTGGTTCTCAGGTAGCTGTGAATGGTATTCATCAAAGACACCAGGGTTTATTTTAAGTTCAGGCATTTTATACTGTTTGGAGGTGTGTGTGGGGGTGGTTATATAGTTTTTTCCCTCCAATTTTGCTTTAATATATATTGGTTGAACAGGGGCTGTTTGATTCCGCACACAATTTTGAGTGCTCAAGTTAACGCAACTACATCCATGCCTAAAGATCAATATGGATTTAATACTCATGCTGACTCAGTCATATAAAACAATAATCTGGACAAGGAAGCAAAAAATAATTTCTTTCCCATGCTAGTTACTGGTCTTATTTCAAAATCTTTGACAAGTGCCAAACATTTCAGAAAAAAAATAACATACCTAATATGAATCTTGTAGGTGTTCATGATTTCAGAGACTTCACAAAAAGAATAATTTTTACAGTGACTAGGGTTGAAGAAAAGTAATGTCAGGCATATGTGTGCAATTTAAGCCGCACAAGAGGTCAATGAAGAAATGATTCAGCTTCTAATTTGAAGTAATAACATTTGCATCCGCTGCTTGTGATATCAAATCAAAAGAATTCAAACCCAGTGCTGATTACTTTCAGGAATACAGCATTACAGAATCAATAGTACTAATGGATGCTTAGCAAATGTGGTGGGTTAACCTCAGTGCCAAAAGGTTGGGAAGGTGAAGTACTTCCAATTTACAGAAATTAAGATTTGGTGAAGTACTTCCAACTTACAGAAATTAAGATTTGGAGAAGCACATCCTGAATGATTTGCTAATCATTCCTTATGTAGTAAGATTTTCTTGAATGTTGTATATCTTCAGTTCAAGGCAAAGGAGCGTGGTTCTTCACACCCGCTTTCCATTCTACAAGCAGCTGATGGACTGTGTTCAAAAAGCTTCATGTAATATTGTTGCTCTCTGCCCTGTCTATTATTAAGAACAGTCTCTCTGTCTCCATTATACATGCATGAGACTAAATTATATATTGAAGAAATAGCCTGAAGCCTCTTTGCCACAAGTCTTTACCATGGCATTTACGCTGTATTTATGTGGACAGAATGGGTGTTTTTTCCTTTTTTTTTTTTTTAACAGAAACCTCAAAATAAAGGTGGAAGAATTCATCAGGCACATTGGGAAGACAGAATGAGATGGACAAAAGAGAAGCTTAGAAACAGAGGAGAATAAGAAGAATATAGGAGAATAAGAAAAATATAGGAATATGTGATTTAAGCTGTGCAATGAAAGAGAAGGAAAAAAGTATAAAAAGGAATAAAATATGCTATTAAAAAAAAAGTCATGTAGTAAATCTGCACTCCTTGTGCCCAAGGTTATGTTTTTTCTCCAAGTGTGTTTTTTCTCCAAGTGCTTCTTAGCTTGTGGTTTAAATCAATAAAAAATGAGATTTCCATTTCCTTTCATGTTGTCCAGTCANGCCGCACAAGAGGTCAATGAAGAAATGATTCAGCTTCTAATTTGAAGTAATAACATTTGCATCCGCTGCTTGTGATATCAAATCAAAAGAATTCAAACCCAGTGCTGATTACTTTCAGGAATACAGCATTACAGAATCAATAGTACTAATGGATGCTTAGCAAATGTGGTGGGTTAACCTCAGTGCCAAAAGGTTGGGAAGGTGAAGTACTTCCAATTTACAGAAATTAAGATTTGGTGAAGTACTTCCAACTTACAGAAATTAAGATTTGGAGAAGCACATCCTGAATGATTTGCTAATCATTCCTTATGTAGTAAGATTTTCTTGAATGTTGTATATCTTCAGTTCAAGGCAAAGGAGCGTGGTTCTTCACACCCGCTTTCCATTCTACAAGCAGCTGATGGACTGTGTTCAAAAAGCTTCATGTAATATTGTTGCTCTCTGCCCTGTCTATTATTAAGAACAGTCTCTCTGTCTCCATTATACATGCATGAGACTAAATTATATATTGAAGAAATAGCCTGAAGCCTCTTTGCCACAAGTCTTTACCATGGCATTTACGCTGTATTTATGTGGACAGAATGGGTGTTTTTTCCTTTTTTTTTTTTTTAACAGAAACCTCAAAATAAAGGTGGAAGAATTCATCAGGCACATTGGGAAGACAGAATNTGAGAAAGGGTAAAGAGACTTTGGACTGGAAGTATCTCTTTAAAACTGAACCTGACCCAACATGTTCATTCTCTCAAAGCAGTTATCCTTAGTTATCCCTATTCTTAATGATGAGCATGCACGTACTGTTGCTGACTTCAGCCTAATGTGTTTTAACTCAGTTGCATGCTTAGAGGTGAATTTTAAAAGTATGTCTTGGTACTTGCTTGCTTCTTTGGCCAGAATTTAACTAACTAAAAAATAAAAGTACTCATCTGAGTAGCAGAAACACTGAAGCTTGGTTTCCAGTACATTTCGGAAGGATTTTCTGTTTGATAATAAAAGGACAAGGGTTTAGCCTTTTCCTTTGGAAGAAGAGTTGGAAATAGGAGATTATTAACTGGCTCTCCCTTTTCTGCCCAGTCACATCTTTTCACATGTCTTAAAGGAACCAATATCTTTGAAGCTTCCCTCCTTCTTAGGCTGGATTGACATTGGACAATAATGTCAAAAGTTAATGGGAGGGGACAAGAAGAGAGGATGCAGACACACACAGAGGCAGAATGGTTGAGTATGTCCAACTGTCCCCAGGAAAATCCTCTAAAATAACTATGTGAAGTTTAAGCATGACTTAATTTTTTTCTGTCCGTATGTCTCTCTTTGCTTTTCTTTGCAGAGGAATGTCAAGGCTGAAAGCTATTAAATGACTATTTTTGCTTATGGAGATCACAAGCTTCTTTCTTTTCTCCCTCTGTGGACGGTGTAGAGATCCTTTCACAGGGAACCAGTGTATGCTCTGTTTCCATAGGCCTTGCCATCTTCTGTTGTGGTCCAGGACATAGGAGCATATACAATGCCGATTATCAACTCATAGCAAGAATACTCTGCTTGCTTTCTTTTCAGTTCCTTACTCACTTAGAGAGATAACTAAATAGAAATTTCCCCTAACAAGAATATCAGCTTAAAAGTAGATTAGATAATCAGGCCACAGTAGCTAGACATATTAACTGTGTATTCTAGTTTGGTGCTTGGCTTTTTTCCTTCCATAACCATAGTTTTCTGTGTCTTATATAAAAGGCTATTAGAGGCTAACTTCACTCAAAAGTCTATGACACAGCTGTTAATAATACCTAAAATAAAGGAGCATTTACTGCTGACTTTCAGATGGGCTTGAAGTTATTCTGTTCCCACTGAGTCGGTAGCTCTTTGCCAAGAGCTTTTGAAATCCCCCGCTTCTCTCCTGCCATTTTTTTAAGCTAACACGTTTTTCACAATGGTAAGCAGCACATTCAGATCACCAGTATGTACACCCCCACAGGACAGCACTGTGTCCTGCCTGCTCACACATCAATCTGTATTTATGTTGTTATTCTGCCAGTCTTTCTTCATTCTCCCAGTCAACCTTCCTTTCTGCAATTCAAATGAGTCATGGGATCACGCAATCTGTTGTAGTGAAGTAGTTTTTCTACATGTTGAAAACAGTTTCCTTAGAGCCCCACCAAAGGCATTGACTTTAAGTACTTTCTAAATAGGGCATTGAGAATTACCTCTTTAGATGACACTTCACTTAGCAGCTGAAGTACCCAGCTCCATAATGCATCCTCCAGCAATATTTTCATCTTTCAGCTCCTACCTAAATTCATAAAATGTGTTATATGCTGTTTGAGGACTGTCAAGAAATGCTCTTCAACCACGTGATCTCTCAGACTGCACAGCTCCTAATTTCACACAAATCCCAATCACAAGCCCACTGCAAACATCCCCACAGTGGCCTGCAGTATGTCTATGCAGTGCATTGTTTCCTCTAGTCCTCTGCTTTTTCTTTGTGGCAGGACTATCAACACAAGAAGCTTCTTCATGGCTGCAGGGTTTTACACTGCTAACAGCTTTTGACAGTTTGCTAAAGCTTGTTAAACTCAAATAATTTTGATAATGCATTATAGTAACAAGACAAATCAGTTACCCCAGCATAACCCTCCCCTTTCTTCATCCAAAGATTTATATTAATTGCTTAGAAAAAGAAGATGATCTTGTTAAATAAATCTACTCTTATTAAACCAGAAAACAGGGAAAAAAGATATTTTAGCAGCACAGCAGCGATTCCACTGGGCTCACAAGCCTGTTAAACAGCTCATTATACCCATGTGGTTTTTCAGGCTTCTAAAACTATTCCCATTTCATTTAATTGAGGCTCATCAACACTAGAGACAAGACAATCATGGTCTTCTGCTGCTATCCTTCTGCTTTTCCAGTTGTTTGAGAATTCTCTGAAGCCATTAAAATTTAAACCTGTTGTCAGGCGCTGTCCTGAAAAGCTGGGGAAGCTTTGGCAAAGTCCTTTTCTTCAGCAGGGAGGGGTGCAGGTTGAGCTGTTGGGAGGGTGGAGGGGCAATGACTGTGCAGAAGCATCAGGGTGAATTCTTAATGCAAATGAGTTGAAAACTAGGGTTTTGGACAAATGGACCACCGTCATTGCTTGAGGAAGCTCGCTGGCTGTAACTTTGTCTCAGTGGAAGAAGTATGGGACTGAGAGTCAGGAGACCTGGGTTCTGTTTCTGTATTTTCACTGCTCAAGTAGCTTCAGATGCTTCTGTTTCTGTCTCACGTCCTCCCTTCCTGTTTGGATCTGTGTAAATAGAAAGCTCTTTGGAGCAGAGACCGTTTCAATACATGCTGTGCAGTTGCAAAGCACTGCCGTCCCAATTAATAGCACTTTTGCTTGTACACACTGAAGATTTTTCCTTGCAAAGGTACAGCGGTGGCTACAGCAATGCAGTTTCAGAAGAGAGACACCCTGCACATCAATACTCTTGTTAATCATGTTCTAGTTATTACAGCAGCTAAAAAACAGCAGCAACGGATGTTGATCCCAGGACCTGAGGTTTTCACCTTATAGCTATCTCTTAAATCATGCTTGAAGGCAAATAGTGGAAATTAGATAGACTTTTCTTCATAAAGAAGAATTTCAACTTCTGAAAACTTCTGTCACATGAGCTTCTGACAGACATTCTCTGCCACAATCAAGGAGTTGTTTTCCTTATATCTGAGTCTGGGTGAGACTCAGATGCCTGAGCAGTGATGTCTCAGGATGCACCTCTGTGTTCGCTTGAGACCCAGACAATTCTCCTGTGAAAGGCTTTTTGTGGAATTCTCTCCCTTCTCTATGCAGATGTGACCATGGCAGAATTACTGACTATGCCCTCCTGCTTGAGAAACTCCTCCTCCTGACACTGCCCTCCTGCTCAAGTTTGCCAAAAGACTCAACCTGTAGCAGGGACAACATGGAATTTCCTCCATGAGCTCCGGGTGATGTCTCTCCTGGCATGTGGGATACCTTGCTCTCATTACAAGGTGTGCAGCTCTCCCCATTAACTTACCACCTACACAGAAACCTAAGCACCCGCTGAGATCTTCAATATTTCAACACCCTGACCTCTTTCTGTATCAAGCCTTTAGCCTATCATCTGTAAGTAGTTTTCCCATCTCATTTGGGTGTTGTTCGGAAAAACACTTTTAAAATATCACGTTTCTCAACTACAGTAAGATGAATGCCATACATATAAAGGATACCTGCAGACATGAACTCTGTGTTGAAAGTATTGTCCCTTCACTAAGCTGGAAAGTAATATGTCCTTTGATTTAGGGGTTTTATTTTACTCCTATTACTACTTTGTGTTAGTCACCCTCTTTAGCCTCACTCCAAATATTTTACAATAGTTACTGAATTAAACTCCTTTTTAAGTTGTCGCCTTCTTGGCTCAAGCCTCTCATTATTTTGGAAGATGGCATATAAAGCTCCCCTTTTGCAGGTAACATGCACAGACTTTAATTGTTATTTAAAGCTGGATGATGAGCTAGAAAATGAAATATACACGAAGGCTTAACCAACGTTGCCACACAGGTTGCAAAGAAGCCACTCATACAAGGAAAAGGAGCTATTCTGCTGCTGGAGTTAAATCACATTGCTGAAGGACGTAAGCCGCACCTGCAATGGACTCACATGGAAGAGTGATGTGGGTTTTATTTGGCATAGCGTAGCCACATGTTGTCTAGAAACACCAGCAAACCTCAGAACAAAGCATTAAATGCCCATGTACCTATTCACCTCCAGAGAGAACCTGCAGGACCAGGGGTCAAACCATAGAGAAGGGGACTGTGAGCCCACTTAATGGGAGCAGGCAGAGGCATGAATGAGGTGGAGATCTGGCCCCACTCCCGCTACTCACCGTCCACAGCAGCACTGTGTGGGATGGGCACGTAATAACCGAAGGATGCTCTAGGCCAGCAGTGAGTACCTGCACGCCTGGGGCTGGGAGGAAGCGGGGAGGCAGCCCGTGTCAGACGCCTCTGAGTCACCATGCCTCCCGGGCCAGCCTCCTGGGCTGCAGCTTGCACTCGCTGGCACCTAAGTCGCAGTCATCAGGGACACGCAGAAGAGATGCCTGAGCAGAGACAAGGAAGGCACCTGAAGTCAAGCTGCAGTCAAAGTGGAGTTAAGTGGGTAAACAAAGTCCAGCTGGTGTTCGAATAACTGCACCTCAGCATAGGCCAATGGACAATTTATGCCAGCCTTTTTCATTCTTCTCCTTTTAACATTTGTGTGATGAATGTGGAGCTAAGCTGATGCGTATGCTAAAAAAAATGCTGGAAGTAGAAGCATGCAGATGAGCAAGTTCCAGAAGAGCCACATGAGCTAGGTAGCTCATACTGTAGCTACCTAGATTAATTTTATAGGCACTTCTATGCATAGGTGATTTGGATGCACTCACGTACTTCATGCACAAAACCTAATTAACTGGTACCAGGGCAGTATGAGGGAGAAGCACACGCCTCCAATTCTAACAGACTAGTGCAGCTATTAACTGAAACGCTCATCTTCTGTAATCATTTCCTACATGATCTGGGGTTCCCGTTTGTCTGGGGCATCACTGAAGATAATGGGGACTTTTAAGGCCATACACCACAATTGGGAATAAAAGTATGACTCCGTAATTGCAGTAATGATTTTATATTCTGAAGTAACTTGTGTCAGCAAGTCAAATGTCAAGGTTCTGGACCCAACTGTCTTATCGTGTAGTAGATTTTATATACCTGACCTCATACAGCGTGCGTTTCTTTGCATGGAAGCTTTCCAAAATACTATTTCAGTAAATTACCTGTAAGCTGAAAATTCTCCTCCGTTCACCTGCAATTGGCAGAGTTGCCCTGTCTGTGGACTGTGCAATCTACACCTCATTAACGTGATTTAGCGCTCAGGGAGCATATCACAGTTTTGATGATGTCAGCTTCTTGATGGTTCCTCCTTGAGAAAAAGTCATGCTAAGGAAGGGATTTTCTGGTGCTTCTACTTTGCTAAAATGGTCCCTTGAAGATACTTCCACTTGTTGCAGATGAGGGACAAACTAACTGTTCATTTTGCAAAGGGATGGACCAACGTAAAATGTTACAGTCCCACAGCAGCATCAATGTGAAGACAGCCGATAAAAGGTTGCTTGAACTTCCTTGGTTAGCCTTTGGCTGGCATGTGTTTGGCGGTTCACAGCGCTTTCTGCTCCACAAGAGAGCTGTAGAAACAGTAAGCTCTAGGTAGTGGATCCTAATAAATATCTGGAAACTTAGGTCTCCAATATTTCCTGAACGTGATGCTTGGATGCTCCCACACAATAGTCTTCAACTTTATTTGTGTTTAAAATTTACTTGCCCTAACGTCAAACACAGACATTCATTTTTCTTTGAAGACCGTGGAAATCTTAAATAACTCTGGGGACAGGGTCCAACAAATTGTTTCTAGTATACAGGAGAAAACATAAAACTTGCATGGAATGTGCAAGAGAAAGCTAGCTTCATAGTAAGAGCATACTGTTAATATGGACTTCCTCTTTGGGTCAAGCCTTGGCTGATATAGGACACAAACAATGCTCTTCTTTTAGTATGTGTATAATAATCCATCATGATTGAAACAAATTTTGTAAATTTTTAGGACAGAGACAACAAAGTCTACAAGCAGTACAGCATAACAGGGACTCTGACACTGAGATCTGCATGAATGAATGCAGAAGGTAAACGCAACTTGACTGAGCCTTTATTTTTCCCTTGCTTCTACGTGAATGTTGTTTCTTTGAAGTAACATTAGCAAAAGCAACTCAAAGCTCAGATATGTCTACACAGCGCTCTTATTTCTTTACAGCAGCTTTTTTTGCAACAAAAAAAATAGTAAGACCTTTTACCTTGATACAGTGCTTTTCATCTTCAAAGCATTTTCACAAATACACTCGAGTTAATATGAACATCCCTTTAATGTAGTTAAGGTTGATTATGAGTTTACAGGAGGGACAGAGTTTAAATTACTTAAATGCGCAAAAGTATTTGATGTCAGAAGAGGGATAAAAACTCAAGGGTCACTGTGTGCTAATTATCTGCCCACAACATTAGACCCTCTTCTCCCAACCTTGGTTTTCATTGTGAAGAATTATCTTCTTATGTATAGGCTGTTTTCTATATTTAACTAAATAACATACCATTTGGGTAATTAAAGTGCTTCTTAAACAAACAAGAATGGTTCATTTCATTTGGCCAAGATTTCTCAACTCTGTCAGATAGCTGTGGGGATCTTAAACTGTCAGACCTTGCCAGCAGCACTTCCAAGGACAGGGCCTTCAAGTCTTCACTACATGTGGGCTTTCATCACGATTCTCGAGTCATGAAAAATGACACTTCCCATTTGAGTTTGAAGGGCCTTAATCTGATGTATAAATTACTTATATTCATCTTCTGTTCTTTTGTATTTTTGAGTGGTGTAAGGTGTAAAGTAGACTTAGTTCTTACGCGTAATTTTAGCTCAAGCCAAGGAAACATGGGCCATGAGACACAGACACCTGAAATACCGAGAATACAAAGCAGAGAGACTCCAAGTCATTGCACATTTATTTTATTTTTGAAAAAAAGTTAAGTGAAACTCCACCAAATGATTCAATTTATCGATTTATATTTGATTTATATTCCATCATTTGGAATACGAAGTACAGAGTGCACCCTCTGAGAAAATACAGAGCTATCACTTTATTTCAAGGTTTTCTGTAATGTCATAAATGGAATTATTAACTGAAATTACAACCTCTCTAGTAATTCTGTAACTGGTGTCTTTTTAATAGCATACATTCATCCATGTTCACCATGTTTTCCTAAATATTATGGTGGTGGTTTTGGTGGGGTGGTGCTTGTTTCCAATTTCAAATGGCTGCAGTAGGAAGCTGACTACTCACAATGGTACATGCTGCGTTAGGAATTTCTAGATTACAGTTTACTGATGAACAGTCACAGAACCGCGATCCATCTCTCAGACCTGTAACAGGATTGTAATCATAAGCTGTTCAAAACTGAGTTACCAAAAGCATATTGTCTACAGAAATGAAAGCATTTTTAAATGTTTCTTTCATAAAGCACTATTTCTAACTGGCTATTGAACAGTTAAATCATTTTGAAGACTTAAATGCATGTAAGTAATGTCAGTTCACTAGCTGTTGATACACAGTGAGCTCACTTGAAGAACTGCAAAATTTCATATTGATAAAGGTTTTCCTTACTAGTTAACTGCTAAACTGAAATTAGCATGGTATTAAATTTGAAAAGGTACTTAGTTTGTCTGCAAGGATATAGTTTATCAGATCCTTTTTCTGACTCTGATATAAGCTGTCCATCCAGTCTCTGAAATCTGCCAAAACAGTGGCTAGACTAGTCATCTTTGGAAACCCCATTAACGAAGCTTCTTTCGAGCTTCCAACTCCACACTTCCTGAAGTATCTATGTCATTAAAATTCACCATGAGCAGGCTTTTCTGTGTTCAGATTTACCCTGGATATATAGAGAGAGCTTTACACAGAGTAATACTCCTACAAAGTACATACATTACAGAGCGTCCATAAGCATGAAGTTGGAAAGGTGGTACCTCCCTGGACAGCTACAGTATCAAACTCCCATAGGAAAACAGCCTGCCTCCTAACAGCTAGCACAAGTTCTAAAGGGGAGTAAGAAAATTATGGTCCCAAGGCTACACTATTTCCCCACTATTGAAACAAAGTGAGCTCTCATATTCAAAAAGAAGCAAAATACAGAAAAGCAAACGGATTGCAAATAGTTGTGGTAACAGATGAATACCGCAACACAACCAACACAGTTTTTTATAAACAGTTCCACAGAAGAAAACTGTAGTAGAATTAAAGACAAGGAATTGCCAGAAATTATTCTCTAAAAGATTCTGTGAGCTGAAAGGAGAATCATAGAACCATAGAAGATATCCCTTCAATAGAAAGGCCAACCTAGAACGAGAAAAATAGTGTAAATTTCAGTCTTAATACGGTATTATGGTTATAGTGCACCACAATTAAGAAGTTAATGTGTAATTTCACCCATGTCCTTCTTTCTCCCTTAACATGAAACCACTATTTTCCAAAGTCCATTTCTCATCAGTATAGTCTCACATTTTGAACTGCAGTGAGAGACTTCAGCCTCTGTGGCAAACGTTCCAGCTGTGTATGAAGATTTCTAACATGCACTGAAGACAAGAGTTTAAAGCTGCATAGAGAGCCAATTCCAGCTGAAATGCAAGTTCAGCACTAGCTGATACTGGCTTAAGATATCAGCAATATCCTTCTACGTTCAGTGATGAATCTGAGCCTGCATTTACTAGCAGATGCGTGACATTTTTAACAGAGAGGTAGCACTGAGCGGCACGTGAGAATGGCACGTCTGGATGGCTGAGGTCTCTCCAACAGACAAAGTTGCTTTGAAGAAAATCTACGACAAATACTTTTAAAAATAAGTACTTCCAATTGACAAGATACTGGCTATTTTTGAAAGCTCTACATTTTATATTTATATCTAAATACAGTAATAAAATACATAAATATATCAAAACTAGTGACGTTTCTCAAAATGTAAGATCATGTTAAACAAATATTCAGCTTAAATGTATGGACTTCTGACAACAAGCAAAATGCCATAAATAGGAAAATTGTAATTATTAATATATAATGAGATAGTGTTTACCTTTTCATATGACTTAAAGCTATATTTAGCTTGCAGAGCTAAATGTATGTACTCTCTATGTAAGCGTACTTCAGAAAAAAAAAAACACAACTTTTTTTTTTTCAAAAAAATGTTCAGCTTGTTCTCAGAATCATTTTTGGATATTGAAAAGACCACTCTTAATTTAAATCATATTAAACTTCTAAATTAATTGGTTTTTAATTGAAAACAAACCTCTTCCACTTAGTTACTATATAAACTATACTATGTATACTAAAAATACTGTAAATTAGGAATTTTTACATAGGTTAGAGCTGGAATTTTGGTCTGGTGTTGCCATTTCTGGCAATCCAGGACTAATCAACATTTTTGCTTGATGTCACTGTTTTACGGGATGCTCCAGGGATTTTGTGGTGCTGTTGAGTTCCACACTCTGCTGACAAATTGAGGAATTTGGGGGGAGGGGGAGGAACCAAATAAACCACAGTGCCTCCAAAAATATGGTAGATGGTCCTGCTGAAATACAGACTATCTGAAAGCTAGTTTTGAGAGAGCCCAAGCCAATGCTTAGCATTTTCAGCATATGCTTACAACACTCAAGTAGATAAATTATTTCTATTATACCACGACATTTACGGAACACTGTTTTCTGGAACTTCAGCATAATTTAGGAAAGTATTTACATACCACCAGCTGCAGCATCACTCTGTTTACCTGCTGTCAGTGAAGACTCCCGGAGAGTTGCACGCGAACATGCAGACCAGAAATATTAAAAAGCAAGCAGGATGGGTACCCTGGCTGCGATTTTAAGAGATATTTAAACACACCAGTGTTCTCACTGATTTAATAAAAGAACTTCCAAGACGAAAGCTTTTAAAGAAGTATCAAGGCCCTTCACTGAGGGTCCATTCCAAGGACGTAGTAACATTTCAGGGCTTATGGAACAGAGGATAGCGATGTTTCAGAAGCAAGCTGGAGACGTTCTGATGAGGCCACCGAGGAAGTGTAAGAACAGACACACTCACAGATAACGGGAAGGCAACATCCACTTCTGGAGAGGAGATATCCGGGGGGTGGGGGGAAGAGGAAAACAAGCAGTTATGTCGCATGCTGTGACACATAATCACGGTAACTGCTCTCCTGTTGCATGCTCGTAATCCTTCCCCGCTGCGCGGGTAGCATGAGGCGGAAGAGCCGGTACCGGCCTCACGCCCGGAGACCGGCCCCTCAGGCCCGGGGAGAGCGGAGGCCTCGGCTGCCCCCGGCTTGTCCCACCGCGACGGCGGGCACGGACCCTCCGTGCCACCCCTGGCCCCCTCAGGCCCGAGGTGCCGGGGAGCCGCCTCCCCCCAGCGCGGGCGGGCGCTGCCCCCTAGCGAGGAGCGCCGGGCGGCGGCGGCGGAGGCCCCGCCGGGAAGCGGGGGCGGGG
>VXBO01004589.1:0-11867 GCA_013400135.1 Rhinoptilus africanus | reverse complement strand
ATGAAAAGCTGGAAATGAGCCAACAATGTGCACTTGCAGGCCAGAAGGCCAATTGTATCTACTATGATCTATGGGTTGGTAAGACTCTCTGAAGTAACTTTTGGGACATTTGGGAACCGCTTTGCAAGGCTTCACAATAAAGCTGAATTAACCTTTTTTTTTTTTTCTTTGTATGGGCTCTGGTTTGCATGTTGGAATCTCTCCAAAAAAGAACCTGTTACAGGAAGAGAGGAGTTTTTAGGAATAAGTCATGGCCTAGATTCAAAAAGTAGTCTGGCACTTTATGCTGTGTCTAATTAACAATCTAAACTTATTGAATTAATGTTAAATATTTAAGAAGATGAAAACTACATATACTCATGGCATGAGGATGTACATGTAAGCAGCCCCTCTTTCTCATTTATTCTCCTTACATCATGTTTAATCACGCACAGCAATACAGAAATGGTTACACCTCTCCCAAAAGCATGGCAGAAAAATACCTTAAGTCAATTTGCAGTAGAAGAGCCAGCAGCAAAAAGTTACTGCAGTGCTACAAGACCCTTCTCTGCCCATTGAGATCATTAGCGTGTACATAGATGTACATTAGCATGTACATTAGATCACTGTACATAGATGCCCTCAGACAGATCGTTCACACACATCCCACCTTCCCCCTGCACTCACCTAAGGTACCAGAGCTTGGTGCCCGTTTGCTCTGTCCAGGTTCAATAGTCTTCGCTAAAAAGCAATGGCTCTTCATCCTTTGGAAATGCCCCTGAGTACAGTCCAAGCTATAATAATTATTCTCTTCATTTAGGTTCTCCAGTTCCCAAAGTACTTTTTAGGACATCTTAGACAATTTGACCCCATCTCCTATATACAGCATACCTCCATGTTCTGGGGCCCTGAAACAGCAAAGGTGTTTCCTTTTCATATTTCCCCTACCTATATACAAAGTAGCTTCAGTGTTTGCCTAAGTCCCTCTCTTTATACACCAAAAAGGGACTATACCATCACTAAATTTATAGCAGAATCTTAAGAAATCTACCATGCAAGAAAGACTATTCTTTGACCACCATAAATAAACCACTTTTTTATTAATCCCTCCATGAACTTTATAGCAGCGCCCAGTCCATCTCTATTAGCTTTTTCAAGCAACAGATACAAAACATACTCAGACAGTATTAAATCAAAGATGAGTTTTACAGTCCTGTTGATATATTGCCCTTGCTCTGAAGCAACTGTAGAAATGAGTGTGCTTTGAGAGAGTCCTGCTGAAATAATGCCTTCTCACAAGTGTTTTTATTTGATTTCCTCCAGATAAGCCCCTAATGGTCCAGCTGGTGGACTGGATCTTGTGAGGGACCTCTCAGGTGATGTTTGTCAACAACCCTCTCAGTGGGCTGATCATTTTAGTGGGTATCTTCATCCAGAGCCCCTGGTGGATGCTCACAGGCTGTACTGGAACGACCATGTCCACATTAACTGCACTGGCCCTCAGTCAGGACAGGTAGGTGGTAACTCACATCTGGGCACTTAATAAAAATTTATCCTTATGGTATCAGGAACCCACTGATAGGTTATAGCCCCACATTTGAGTACGTTAGAGACAGCAGACTGGTTTTCCTTACAGATAGTTTGGAAGCAGTTAGGTAAGGACAGAGCTGTGGTCCAGGAAGAAGTGACCTGTCCCCATAGTTGGCTGTCTTTGTGACAGCAGACAGTTATCTCTCTCTAAAAGCCATTGTCACAACCATGCAGGTCCTTTGGGTCACAAGGAGCCCCCTAGATCATCATCATTCAACAGTTTCCACACACCAGTGCAATACAATATGACAGCAACCTCACTGCTTTTTCATCCCTCCCCTACACTCCCTCCACCAGGAGCAGAATGCTTATAAATTGCATTTCAGTGGGTTCCTGTGACAGTTCACCATCAACACAGCTAGGTACCTTGCAAACATTTATTTCCATCACAGATCAGTCATTGCAGCTGGGCTGTATGGCTATAACAGGATCTTGGTGGGACCACTTATGGCTGTCTTCTCTGACAAAGGGAATTACTACTGGTGGCTTCTTCCTCCTGTGGTGATTATACCGATGGCCTGGTAAATGCCACTTCTCCTCCTAGGGACAGTTCTCAGAGAATGAGGAGTCCTTCTATATACAGCTTAAACACATTAGAAGTCTCCTCTACGCCAGCAGCTACAAACATGGTGGCACTGGAAAGAGGCATCCATTGATGCACGGAGCTTGTGAGGCACGTTGGTAGGAGGTGGACTGCACAGACAATACTGATTATAGCACATGGCCTCGCTTCAATGCTCTGCAAAGGACCCTCATCAGCAGAACACATTCAGGGTGGATGTCATTGTGCCCAGCAGCGCAATGGTTCTTCCTCATCCAGGTGCTGAACCAACCCAGTGCTCTCCCTCAGGCTGAATTCAATATTCCCCCTCTCTGATATGCGGCCAGTCATGGGCAAAATTAATTGCTCCAAGTAACTCCAAATGCCAGACAATGTCCTTTCACGATTAAATTTACCATTTTTAAATATGGACAGCACTGCAGAATCTATTTAACAGTCTTAACTGAAATTAATTCGAGTCATGTTTTAATCACTGCTAGCGATAAGATGCAAGTCATTATTGCATTTCTCTGCTTTTAAGATGAGATTTTTTTTCATATTTTATTTCTTTAGTCACTCTTAGCAAAGGTCATTTTGTAACAACCTCTCAAAACCCAGGACGTGTTGCAAGAATGTTTAGTTTGTCTTGTCTGCTGGAATTCCTTGAGGCTTTTTGTTCAAACTTTTCTTCATTCTTTTAGTACACAAGACTCAAGGGTAGAGACAAAAGGTTTTAAAATTAGACACTTCAGTGATTTTTTTCAACTGATATTTTGAATTTCAGCTTTATGAGTCAGCATTTCTTTAATTGTTTCTTTTTTTTTTCCTGACGAGATGTTTAACTGGCAGAAGCTTTGTATTTCAGCACAGAAATTAGGGCACTGTTTTCACTGAAGTGCTAATTTTTTTCCTACAGGAACTGATGCAGTGAAATAGCCTTGGTGACTATTAAGCAGGTATTCTTTATTGCAGCTCCAAGCGCACAGGGGATTGGTCCACCTAATGTGTGCGCCGACTGATTTAGATGTACAGTTTAAATACATACTATGTATGCATATTCACTAGTTTTCCAAGAAATTATTAACTATTCATTAACTCATTATTACAGGTACTGCCCACTCCCGCACGCGCACTAGAGCCTCTCGGTGGTCTTCAGAGACACCTGGTGGTCGTTTACTTCCTCCACTCCTCTTCATCGTTGTGACCTTCTGGGTGAACTGCAGGCCTTTTCCCTACTTCTTTATTCTTGCTGGCGCATCAAAAGTGTTGGCTTTGACTAGTCTCTGCATTCCTCAGTAATCCTGGGCCCCTCGTTTTGAGGGATAAGCTTCTACTACAAGGTTATATTGTCCTAAAGCATTCTTTCTTAAAAAAATGGGAGATAAGTTCTGACATTCAGTACTACAACTGTTGCATCTGCTCTTTGCACAGCCTTAAGGCACCCAGTCTCCTAAATTAAGCTCATATTAAGCACCTACTTCAATTAGTTTACAGCTTTAATATATCAAACCCTATTTCAATACAAGCAATGAAATCTGTAAACTGCTCTGGGAACCAAATTTGTTATAAAAGAATAGACTTCATCTGAGATTATACAGTGAGAACAAAGCATTTTTTCCACTGATAGTATCTACACAACAGGACACAAGATGTTGCTTTTGAAATGCCAAAAGCTTAATGACTTTCTAGGACTCAAATGCAGCTTCTTGAAAAATTCAAGTCTTTAAAATCAATTTTTGTAAACTGCAATATCCACTGCTACTTGGAGGCTGACCATAAGAGCTGCTCATCTCACTTATATCAGGAAAGCTCAGCTGGAAGCAGCAGAAAACAGTCTATTGCCATCAAGGACAGGACCTAGCCTTTCACTCTCTTCCACAAGTTTTCTGGGCCCCATAAAAAAACAGATATTATCTTACCAAAATGCTCTTACAAAGGCATTCATGCAGAAGACTTACTTCAAGGGGAAATAAGGCAGTCTGGAAATGTCCAGAGGAAAGCAGATCTGATGAAGTTTATAACCCCAGTTCTACAGCCAAGAACTTTGGGAACAATCATGCTATCTCAAGGTTTGCATGCTTTTTAGTGTTCAGTCTCAAAATATTTTGAGGGTCACCCCAAATACTTTACATCCTAAATAGAGTCAAGCATGTTTCTTAAGAAGGAACCTCAGTTTTCAGAAAATACCATATGATTTTGGGTGTTACCCAGGCAGAACACAGTAACATCAACCTCATTGACATAAGCTGGGTCACAGCTGGCACACCACCTTCCTCAGCTCTGTTATAGTGATGACTTTGTCTTACACTCTGTCAGGCTACATATGTCCTAAGGACTCCTCATTCCCCAAAAATAATGTCTAACATAGTAAATCACAGGAAATCACAGAATGGTAGGGGTTGGAAGGGACCTCTGGAGATCATCTAGTCCAACCCCCCTGCCAGAGCAGGGCCACCTAGAGCAGGTTGCACAGAAATGCGTCCAGGCAGGTTTTGAATGTCTCCAGAGACGGAGACTCCACCACCTCCCTGGGCAGCCTGTTCCAGTGCTCTGCCACCCTCAAGGTAAAGAAGTTCCTCCTCATGTTTAGGTGGAACTTCCTATGCTCAAGTTTGTGCCCATTACCTCTTGTCCTGTCACAGGGCACCACTGAAAAGAGCCTGGCCCCATCCTCCTGACACTCACCCTTTAAGTATTTATAAGCATTGATAAGATCCCCCCTCAGTCGTCTCTTTTCCAGACTGAAGAGACCCATGACAGTGTCGAGCTTTTTTTATACCCTACTCTAGCCATAAACCATTTACAACCCACTCTCCACAAACTCCTGCCCTACTCCTATCCTAGTGTTTTTCCAGATAGCAGTTTTGCACTCTTGCAGCTGCATGAACTGAGAAGATGACTCCTGTGAGCAGGTCAGACTGGATAGAAAGGACACTGGGTCTTCAGGACAGGTGGGCAGGGGAGGGAAGTGATGTGTGTGCATTAGGGAAACCATTCATTTTGTGAGTGTACATCAGCAGCAGTATCCAGAGCCTTACATAAGCTCAGAGCACAGGTAGTTTTGACTATGGCAGGACCAGGAACTGCTGTTTATGAGCCCTCTAAAAATTGGCATCTGAATATTTGCTTTGATTTCCATAACTGCGCATGTGCCGGACACATACCACGAGAGGGAGCCGGACAATGGAGTCGGATAGCTCTCCTCTCCAGCCATCCCTATAGCCACTAGCTAAAGAAAATGCCATCCAGTTTTCACACAGAGGAATGTCAAATAGCAGCTTTCTCTAGAGAATTTTTACAGGCCAAAATGAAGGAATAGAAGCTGCCCACACCAGCTTGGCTTTTGGTCCACTCCGTATAAACCGAAAACTACTTCCCTCAGCAAACAAGTGCAAGATTGTGACAGACCCCTTGGTGTTCTGTGCTGAAACAGATTTTTCCACTCTGCATTTGCTCATGAAAACAAGACAACAAAAAGCAACGTGGCCACAGATGCCAACAGGCACAGACTTGCAGATGTTGCTCCTCCAGGCTGGGACAGCTCAGCCTCCTCAGCCAGCACATGGGCTGAGCATCACTCTCCCTCAGCACACCATGTGGTTATCTCCCCCTCCAGCCATACCTCCATTTCCATTGCTGCCTCTCCGTGCCACTCCAGGGAAACCACAGACTGGGAAAAAATCTGGAAGCAAAATAGTGGATTCAGTCGTAGTCAGCCTTACAGCAGGAGGCTAGACCAGGTGACAGAGATCCCTTACCCTACAGTCCTAAGTCACTGGAGCAATTTTGCAGCATCATTTGGTTTTGACATTATTTCCCATAACATCCTCATAGACAAGTTCATGAAGTATGGGCCAGATAAGCGGACAGTGAGGTGGATTGAAAACTGGCTGAATGGAAGGGCCCAGAGGGTTGTAATCAGTGGCACAAAGTCCAACCAGAGGCCAGTCACTAGTGGTACAACCCAGAGGTAATACATACTGTGGCCAAAACTGTTTAACATCTTAATGATCTAAGTGATGGGGTAGAGTGCACCCTCAGCAAATTTGGGGAAGATACAAAACTAGGAGTAGTTGATATACCAGAGGGTATGCCATCCATAGGGTCCTCAACAGGCTGGAAAAATGGGCTGACAAGAACCTCTTGAAGTTCGACAAGGAGAAGTGCGAAGCCCTATACCTGGGGAGGAACAATTCCATGCACCAGTAAATGCTGGGGGCTGCCCAGCTGGCAGAAAAGGCCCTGGGGGTCCTGGTGGACACCAAGTTGACCATGATCCAGCAATGTGCCCTTGCAGCAAAGAAGGCCAACAGCCTCCTGGGCTGCATTAGGAGGAACATTGCCAGCAGATCGAGGGAGGTGATCCTTTATTTCCTTCCCCTTTACTATGCACTGGTGAGATACATCTGGGATACCATGTCCAGTTTTGGGCTCCCCAGTACAGGGGAAACAAGGACATACTGAGCGAGATCAGTAAAGGGACACAAAGATTCCAGTCACAAGTGGTGTCCCCCAGGGCTCAGTGTTGGGGCCGGTTCTCTTTAATATCTTTATCAATGATCTGGATGAGGGGATCGAATGCACCCTCAGTAAGTTTGCAGATGACACTAAACTAGGCAGGCGTGTTGATCTGCTGGAGGGTAGGTNAACATTTTTACACTGAAAGGGTTATTAAGCATTGGAATAGGCTGCCCAGGGAGGGGGTGGATTCCCCATCCCTGGAGGTGTTTTAAAAAAATGGTAGATGAGGTACTTAGGGACATGGTTTAGAAGGGGTTTTTGTCAGGGTAGGTTAATGGTTGGACTTGATGATCTTAAAGGTCCCTTCCAACCTCACCGATTCTATGATTAAAGGATTAGAGGATCTGTCATACGAGGAGAGGTTGAGAGAGCTGGAACTGTTCAGCCTGGAGAAGTGAAGGCTCAGGCATATCTTATCAATGTGTACAAATATCTGATGGGGAGAGCCAAGAAGGCAGAGCCAGACTCTTCTCAGTGGTGCCCAGTGTCAGGAGCTCAGCTCCTGGGAGTGATTTCCCCACCAATGAGGGATGACAAGTTCCCCACAAACATTGAGGACTGGACTAGATGATGGTTGGACTAGATGATCTGAAAGGTCCCTTCCAACCTAGGCAATTCTATGATTCTATGACTGGCTACGTTTCATACATCCACAGCCCAACCTATCAAAGGCAGAGCAGGACTTGAGTTTTGGCAATCTGCAGAGCTCCATACATGGATTTACATCACTTTAAAGCATCTGCTGGAGTTCAAGAGCTGATGCAGCTCCCTGTGCAGACATAATCCCTGCAGTGCAACCTGAGCCAAGGAGCACAGCCAAAACCAGAAGTACAATGTCAATCTGCTACCAAGTGGCTTTCAATGCGCCTCTTGAAGGCCACTGAGTCTTGAGAGGAGTGTGGAGATAGAGCCTGTGAAGCTGGATTAGGGCCATAAGAGTCTTTCCTGGCAGAGCTGACAGGTTAAAGCACTGTACCCAGCTAACACAGCTAGACACCTCCTGCTTGGCAAGCTAACACTGTCAGGGATAATTCAGGCATTTCTCTGGGACAGCTCAGGTACTAAGTCTGGTTGTGATCCAACCACCAACCCTTCTTCTGACCATGTCAACCATTGGGCTCAGTCCAAAGGGCATTCTCAGAACCACCTACCCACAGAGCACAGCAGGCAGAAGAAATGCATCAACCAGCTTCACCAGCAGAGTGCTGATGAATTAAGCAATGGATTCAGCTCTCCTAAATGATGTGGGATTTAGGTGCCAGACACCAACCCCAGCTGCATTGTCCTGAGCACCAAGCCGTCTTCACACATCCCTAAAATCAAGAGGTAACTTGCTAGTCACCTCTAAGTGTCACCAGCATGCACATCATTACATGGTTACCCAGAGCACAGGAGTAGCTACCTATGCCTTTGAGTGCTCAGCACTGGAGGTTAGCAGTGGGCACCTAACTTGGCATGGACTGAGTTACACCTGGGAGGCTTTCGACCCTTCCCACCCTTCTGCACCAATCCTATAGGGAATCTCAGTCCTCAAGCAACCAGGAGTGCTTTAGCCGGCTAAGGCATGCAGCCATGGGCAGGTGTTCCTGCACCTGACCCCAGCACCCTATCTAAGATCTGGCCCAGACCTTTTTGGAAGGTAATTGTTGGAAATTTAGGGATTCTCTAAGGCAATTGCTGCAGTAGTGAAACCCTCCCCATGGTTGGCTGCACCTATGATCCAGTGAACCCGTCACATGGCAGTGGAGAACATCACTCCTCTGCCTCTAGTTCACAGAGCAGGCTGCTGCCAGGGACCTCCTTCCCACGTAGGTATCAGCAGACTGTGATCCTGCTACTTATTAACCAGCTCTCTGATAAGCTAAACAAAGCATCGTTCCAAGACATCCATCACAGACCTGCAATCCAGTGGCTTTTTTGTGAATCCCTTCCAACATGTCAACAACCTCTTTAAATCACCAGAACTGGACAGGGCAGTCCTGAATCTGGTTCCCTGGAGGAAAGAGCCACCCAACTGCTCCACAGATGGAGGCAGCACAGCCCGACAGCGAATCCTGCCTGCCCCCTGTGCTGCATCCCTTTCACAGAGAGCAGAAAAGATGCTGTTTTAAATGACTTGAGGCCAGACCTGAGCATCCCTGGAACATGAGAGATGTGAAGTCTAAAACTCTATCCAATCAGATTCCCTATGAGGATCTCCCATCCAAATTACCTAATGCATTTCCCTGCTCTTGAGATGCAAGGATTCATTTTACCAGTGAGACAGCCCAAGGAGAAATTAACAGTAAAGGGACAAAAATTTACTGCACTGTAGTGAAACAGCTTCCCCTGCAAAATTTCATGTAACGTGCAATACTGGGTGCAAATTCAGTGGACGGCAGCTTCTGGCTCACTCACAACGGCTGGTGCCTGTTTGATTAGAGCAAGCCTTGCTCATGCAGCAATGCTAAGTTGACAACCTCTATCAGATACTTTGCTCTTGGGGGGGGGAAATCCAGTCTCCTGTTAAAAACATCTCCATCAAATGAGAGGCACCCTGGGAATGAACACAGGGAGAATAACATCACTACAGCTCACGTAGATGCTGAGGCTGTTTCCACAGGGCTGGAGGAAGCAAAGCCATAAAGCTAGATGGGTTCTGGTTCAATAACGAACCATTTGCTCCAGCACTTGGGTGAAGTTGCAGGGTTGCTTCTCTAAACCATCACTCTAAAAAGGTCATGAAGTGAATTAAATCATGGTTTAAATTAACCTAACAGGTTCCTTAAGTTCGCTAGCTTTTTCTCTGCCCTTTCTCCTATAATTCATTCTCTCAAGACTTCCCTCTCCAGTCTCTTCTCTGCCTCTCACAGTGATTTCACAGCCTTATAAACCTCTCAAATATGCCACACTTGTGATATTCCAGATTCCTCCAGCGAGCCAGGGAGGTCAGCTTAAAAAAAAAGAAGGAGGAAAACTACCCCTTAAATTTCTCAAATAACTGATAAAAAGCAATTAAACAACAGAAAGTCACCAGGTCCTTCACTCCGGTGTGTTAACAAAATAATGCCTCGCAAAACTACCCAGAAACAGGAAAACTCTACTGGCTGCAGAATGCAACGCACTGTGATGCACAGATGCACACTCCTGGCTCAGTGTTTAGAGAGGGAAGGATGCTGAGCTGTCTTGAATAAGGAGGAGAACGCTGGAGAGGTCGAGTTCAGGTATACCGAGAGTCTGCTTTGAAGCCTTGAGTCCTTTTAACTGGTGGAGGAGAAGGACAGAGTTAAAGGAGAGTTAGTTAAAAAACAAAACCAAACAAAAACAGCAGGGAAAAGGACATTTGGAGAGGCTGTTGGCAAGAGACCAAGGACAGAGCAAGAGGAAAGATGGAGAATTCATGAGGGAACCTTCTTGACATTTGCTTGGAGCTCACCAAGTGGGAGGAGAAACAAACTAATTAGTAATATCAGGACAGAAGCCACGCTAGCCTATATAAGCTGGTGGGGCATATTCTTTTTCCCATTCTCTTGGTCCTGCTTTCCTTCTGTCCTAGCCAGCAAAGCAACAGCTACCCCTCAACTCATCAGAGAGGTAAGAGTACTTTCTTCATTCCTTTTCATGCACAGCAATAACTGTGCACCCTGTTACTGACTTACCTGGATCTTTCTTCTCCCTCAAAACACCTAACAAACAGCATTTGAACAGTCCTCCTGAGCAAGAGCAGCAAAGGCTCAAGAGGATGTCGTGGTTTGGCCTCAGACAGCAACAAAGAACCATGCGCCGCTCACTCCAGGCTTTCCTGAATGGAAAGCGCAAGGAAAGGGCAGAACTCGTGGGTTGAGACAACGGCAGTTTAATAGAACAGCAAAGGTAACACAAAAACAACAACAATAACAAGGACAGAGGGATACACAAGTAGAAGAGAAATTGATTTAGGGAGACATGAAGATGCATAACATCAGTGCTTTGCTTCAGGACATTTATTAACTCTGAAAAGATTATAAAAAAACCAATAGATTAGCTTCTTGGCCCTGTGATGATTTCATTTTCATTCAAGATAAACATTTTTTTTTCTTTTCTGTTCGCACAGATCCATTTCATAGCTGATACAAAAGTATTTAGATACTTTTATCTGCAAAACATTCCTTCTTGCTTATGTGAGCATCCTTAGCAAGGATGTCAGAGAGATATTATACAACAGCACAAAGATATCTAGGCAAGGGGTGGCAGCAAACATCTGGAATCACTGGGGAAAAGCAGCAGTGCCCTAAATTTAGCTCTCACTTTCCATAGTACGCCATGGGAAAATAGTTTTAAATAGTTCATCTGCACTCACAGTAGAGCACAAATCAGTCCTTTCACCAAAGACATGAAAATCACATTCAGACTCGCTCTGCCTGGGTCCTGCTGCTGCTCCTGTGTCACACCAGTTACACACCAGCACCAGGAACCCGCACTGTATTTCCTACCAAATGCTTGTCTGGAGTACCTGAGCACCTCTCTAGAGCATACATGAGATCAGGCAGCGTGCTTCAAGCTGTATGTCTGAGAGCAGGACTTACACAGTCTTTAGTTAAGAATCTGAGATCAAAAACACTTTACCAGACTAATAGAAATAAGGAATAAATAAAAAATTAAAAATCCTACCGCCTTGCAGAAGCCAAGCAGTCTATTCCAGCAGAATAGTCCTCACAATTATTTCCATTTCCTTCCTTCATGCACTAAGAAAAAAAGCCCACTTTAACTGAAAACCACGTGTTAACTTAGCTTCAATAGCAGGTCTTCAAAAGACCTGCTGTAGACCGGCCTTCATGCAATCCCTGTCAGAAAATGCATACTTCAGCTTGAATTAAAATTCAGACATCACTCTCTTAAAATTCTCAGAGCATCTCCATTATTCTGGGATGAGATACCTTTTGTCTTCTGCCCTTTCTTAGATAGCTGCTATCGCCTACTCCCTAAAACAAGGTATGTGTTAGCAGGTTGTCAATCTGAGCATATATGGCACCTTACGATGCCAAAAATTATTTCAAATGCCCCAAAAATTCTATTCTGGTACTGGCTTCCAAGTGGTTTGCTACTTCTTTATACTTTCTTTGGACAAATGAGCAGAAGTAATGCAAGTCCTCCATGCTTTGCGTTTCTTGGCTGGGGTGATAGCCAAACCATCATACACAGAAGGCAGCCAACAGGGCTGGATCTGGGTCTTTACATTGTCGTGAAGACCCCATCTGAAACCAAGGGTGCTCTTAGC
>VXBO01004588.1:71509-100713 GCA_013400135.1 Rhinoptilus africanus | reverse complement strand
GGTGGTTGTGATCTCCCACTGCCACTTTTACCTTTCCCCAATTGCTGCAAATTTTTGTTGATTTTATGTCTTCTCCAGCAGCTGTCTGGTTTTCAGCCGGTTTTGGTACCTTCTATGGTGGTATGTTCCTTGTTATCAGCCTTCTGTTTTTCTTCAAAGGTATATTCGTTACCAAGACATTTATTGTTTACACTAAATGTCTAGTTTCACAGGGCCTTGTGACCTTTATACAGCCCTTTGTTCTTACTTAGTGGAAGATTCTACCTTCTAAAATATATTTTGCCTTTTTAAAAGTACATCCTACGTTCTTAAAGTACATCAGTATGTCTATAATTTTTTCCTATCGACCCTCTACATAGTTCCTGGGCTTTGTTTGTGTTTTTTCTTCTTGTTGTTGTTTGGTTTGGTTTTTTACTGCCTTTTAACTATTAAAAAAAATTACAACAGTACTGTTCAAATTTTTATCAAACCACTGTGAGAGTATTTCCCCCTTTATGACTTCTATTTTGTCCTAATGCGTTTCCCACTATGATTATATAGTCTACTATTTTTAATGTGCAAAATGCTTGGGTATATACTCAGGTCAAATACTCTTTGAGTACATAAATAGGCATGGGATGATATTTTATAATCCTTCAGTACTGAAATCTCCCTTGGAATATGCTAATGGAGTGAGTGTTCTAGAGTTTAAAATTAGGGACCAAGACTTCTAATGTTGCTCAGATAAATGTTTTAAGTACACAGATGGGTACAGGTAGAAAAAGTATTTTTAGTCAAATAATTCTGAAAAGAAAGAAATATCAAAATATTTCATGCCTTCAGTTGGTGTTCATCCAAGCATCGACATGAAAAAGCATAATGAATTGTAAAAGTCTGAAGTCTTTCAAGTGTGTCAAGTTAAATGGTTAGATTCTGACTGGCATTCAAAGTATTTAAATATTGGTTTTAAACCTTCAAATTTGACTGATATGTTTTCTAACTAGAAAGTGTTGGAACTGTAAGCAAAACTTCTGCGAGATATTTTTTTTCTTTTTATTCCTTTTTATTCTTGCTACAATTTTTTTTTTTTTTAGATTTTAAATAACAAATGATGGTAAATAGAAATTTCCCTGAAATATTGAGTCGGTGTAATCCCACCATGAACAACCTTACAGTAAGTATCAACAAAGCTGAAACACTCATTATTTACCCAGTTTTAAGAAACACCGGAACTTTATGGGTCCTCCGGCAAATGCTGTGATGAGTTAATTGATGATTTGCAAGGAAATGCTTCACGTTAAGCTTTCATTTCACTTACAACAATAGTATAAGAGTTTACATTAGTATTGCTTCTAAACAAGGGATAAATGCCGTGCCTAGCATTGTGTGCAAGCCTATTCAGAGTAATTAACAGGTGTGAATTGCCGTTTGCTGGATAAACCTCCCACTGTGCAGCCCTTTTGTTGGCTGCAGGCTGCTCTCCTGCTGTATTACTGCTTCTAAATGAGCCAATCTCAGTTTAATGTAGGATTTTACGTATGTTAATTCTTTGTACACTTGCTTATTTTTAAAGTAGTTAAAGCAATAACAGTGAATCTCTTAAAAAAAGCCTGTATTTCTGCAAGTTTCTGATTACCTTGCACCACCCTAACCTGTTTCTTGTTTCTCCTTTCAGCAGGGTCTGATTCGTTTAGAAGGAACTACTATAGTAACTTGTAGGAGCATCAATCTGACTCCTTAACTGTAAGACCAAAGCTTATTCTGCCGCTTGGAGAATCATAAACCTGCTGCACTGGGTTCTTTACCGAGAAATATATAAGAAAAGTAGAGAGAGTACAGACAAGCCTATGGACTTCTGTATCTATGGGCTCCACCAGCTCTGAAATGAAATTTTTAATTTTGGCTTTGAAATTCTAATACATCTTTGCAAATCCCAGTTGGGGTCATCTTTAAAGACATGAAAGAAGTCCTGAGTTGTTAAAAGTTTGTGGGTTTAGAAAGTCAAATAAAAAAAAACCAACCCAAACTTCTTGCAGCTCCGACATGAATTACTGTTTCCCTATCAGTAGACTGTATGTGCATCCATCCAAGGATTTTGTTATAAAAATCTCTGATTAAAACTTGTCCATAATTTTTTTCTATTGTTTGTGTTCTAAATGTAGTTAAAGAATGACAGGTCTAGATATAGAAATCAGATAAACCAGTATCTTTTCCCTATATCTCTCTTTCACATGATTGCTGTGTTACGGGATTGTTTAAAATGGTTTTATGTTTTATAACGACCTCATAAGAAAAATTAAAATGTCATCTTCGTTGATTCTGTTTTTTTAGTTAATACAACCAAGATGGCAATTGACTTCAGCTATTATAAAAATAAATGTTTTACCGTATTTTATATCTTCTTTGTTAATCTAGTTCTAAGCACTTCTAGAGAGTTATATTTCATATGTCTACAGACAAAGAATAGTCTGATCTCTTGCAGAGCATAAAAAAATTTCCACTACAGAGCTGAAAAGTTGGCCTAGCTAGGAGAAGATATTGTGTGTAGCCTTCAAACTTCTTCCAATGAAGCCTTGGGACAATCAGTTATCTTTATCTAACTCTGTCGCATTGTGCTGTTGACTTTTTCTACCACCTTAGAAAATCCAGTTGGAAACTTACAAGTACAGGTAAGCGATATTGGTTTTTTGGGGTTTTTTTTTCCCCTCCAAACTACTATAACACCAGTAATTTCATTTGGCTGAAAGCTTGATGTTTTTGCTGATGTGTGGGTAGATTCCAGGGCATCTGCTTTCCACTGGTACCTCTGGCGTCCATAAAATATTGCCTTCTTGATTTTAAAGAATATATGGACTTTCTGTTCTCTGATATAGATAAAAAGCTTATTTCTTTTTCCTTTTGTCATACAAGAACCTATACCACAGCAGAATTAAATTGTTCTGTCATTCTCTGAAAAATGAAAAATATTGAACCAAATTAAATGTATTGTCCTTTCTTATATATTAAGTATTTTATTTTATATCTTGTTATTTGCCAAACTACGGAAAACTATAGCATTCTTATACGGAGAAAGAGCAGCTCTGAGTTACTACTACCCTCAGGTTTCCCTTTCTGGGGAGAAAAATATATTTATGACACATTGTTTTCTTCCATTTTTAATGGAGTACTACAGTCTTGCTCCCTGTACATTTCAAGTCATCAAACAGTGATGTAGGCAGAAGCTGAAGGGATACTTATCCGACTTAAGGTTTTTTGTCAGTTCTGGCTTCTATGTTTTTCAATATGGCTATCAGGTATCATGTATCAGTGATCATAAGTTTAGGCATAAATTTACTAGGAGACTGTAATTTGGACAAAGCACTCAAAGCAAGTCAAGGCAAGACAGTTAAAATGTTGATCTAAATGAGGTCAAAAGATATTCAATTAGGGTGTTGAATTCCTCTTAAAAGAGAAAATTCTGCCTCCCTGGAAAGAAGCGATTGGTTTGTTTAGTCAGACTGGAGTGTAATTGTACTCTTGGATTGTTTGTATTTGATAATACGGAATCTAATTAAAAAACACATATGGTGTGTCTTTCCCCTCTCCTTCCAGCCCAGAGTTCGGTGTAGTAACTAGCATTATTCTTTAGCTTGTTCCTAACTGCATCTCACAGAAATTCATCAATATTTGTCTGAATTCTGCAGGGAATTATTTCTTATATTGCGTTTCAACACTTAAGAAATTAACACGCTGTCTCAACAATTCCACACCTGCACCGCTAGAGTTGCATTATGAAGAGAAAAGAGCTGCTTGTTAATTTACACAATTGAGATCTGTGGCAATCCACTGAGTTTGGAAAACGGAGTGTAACAATTCTATCTGCAGAAGTTATTAAAACCTCTCCAGCTATTGGGTGCCAATACCTAAACTGTAAGGTCTATCCCATGCCTTGTGCCTCCTGTTTGGTCACATCCCTGCTCTGTACCACTCCCCCAGAAGCGGGGTCGTGGCTGGCTTCTTCCCAGGGGACTGGAGACAGAGACGGATGTTCTCCATCTTTCCTCCCCTGCTGGCAGTGATCTCACATATTTCTGTCTTTTTCCATGTGACTCTGGTTTGTCTGCTGAAGTTTTCCCTCGGTAGACTAAAAGATAGGTTAGTATTCATTAATTAAAAGTAGCAAATCTTAATCAATCTGCTACACTCTTGCTCCCAGTACATTTCAAGCCATCGATCAGTGCTGGAGGCAGAAGCTGAAGGGATACTCAGGCAACTCAGGTTTTTTTGTCATTTCCAGCTTCTGTGTCTTTCAATAAGGCTATCAGGTATCATGATGATGAGCTCATTAAAGAGAAAAGGAGAAGAGAAACTACTGTCCGTTCTACTAAAATCCCTTGATATTAGCTAGAAATCTCTACATTTCATCAAACAATATTACTTATATTATTGAGCACTGCGATATAAAGTCATTAGTCATAACATTATAAAGAACTCAGTGTGTGACTGACGCATCATATGCATTTCCCACCTTTTTAAATTGATCCTGGTTACTTGTTCTAAGTAAGAATACCCAATGCAATGTAGTCACTGTTCCTCTGTGACTTCTGCATGCTAATATCGCTTTTGGAGGAAAAGGCCCTCCTTGATACACACTGAAATGGCTTTATCATACGTTTAAGAACATACTTTATGCTTTTTGCTGTCTTGTTGTAGAGGGAAAGAAAACTTAAATACATTGTCTCTCTCAAACACGTACACTCCATAAGCAGCTATCCACGCTTGCTCTATAAGGCCAAATGTTTTGAACTCCTGAAGAGCTTTCATACTGAATAGTTTTTCTAATCCTCTGATAAGTTCTATCTTTCAAAGAATTTTAATACATATACAGTGACTGACACTGGATAGAGCTTTTGTAAATATGCCTTTACTCAACATAACACTATTTATGTAGATTTATTACTATTCCCTTTATTTATGTTTAATTAGCCTCACACTTAATAACAGTTCATATATTTTTCAGACAATGTTCATGTGTTGATACTTAATGTACAAAAGCTGTGTTTTCTGGCTAGAAAAAAACAGGAAAGCAAGCTGTCAGAAGTATGTTCTTTTTCTCTCACCTTACTCTGTCACCCCCTTACTTTGTCTGTTTATAAATACACATATTATGTTTTGAGTACTGCAGAAGAGATCTATCAATAATAGCTGTTATGTTAAAATGTTTTAGTCTAGCTTTATCCATGTTTTGGTTGGTATCACCACGAGGAAATATTTTATGAAATTATTTCACTGGCTGAAATGATCTCAGAACAGGTCATCTATAGACAAAGCCATAATGAATATTCAAAAATGTTTAGGCAAACAATCAGTTACTCATTAGAAATTTTTTCCAATCCCATGATCTCTTTGGGCAATGAACATCATCAAGAAATATTACCATGAGAAATAGAGAATAGATAGATTTGTTTTCAACAGAATAGAGTGCTTTTGTATTTATTTAGAATCATGGAATGGTTAGAGTTGGAAGGGACCTTAAAGATCATCCAGTTCCAACCTCCCTGCTGTGGCCAGGGACACCATCCACTTGACCAGGCTGCTGAAAACCCCATCCAATCTGACCTTGAACACTTCCAGGGATGGAGCACCCACAACTAGTTTGCACAAACTGTTTCAGTGTCTCACCACTGTCACAGTAAACAATTTATTCCCAATATCTCATCTAAATCTAACCTCTTTCAGTTTAAATCTGTTACCCCTCATCTTATCACTACACTCTCTCATAGAGAGTCCTTCCCCATCTTTCCTGTAGGCTCCCTTCAGCTACCGGAAGGCTGCTACAAGGTCTCCCCGAAGACTTCTCTTGTCCAGGCTGAACAACCCCAACTCTCTCATCCTGTCTTCACAGGAGAGGTGCTACAGCCCTCGGATCATCTGCATGGCCCTTCTCCGGACATGCTCTAATGGGTCCAGGTCCTTCTTATGTTGGAGGCTCCAGAGCTGGAGGCAGTACTCCAGGTGGGGTCTCACAAGAGCAGAGTAGAGGGGAAGAATCACCTCTTTCCACCTGCTATCCATGCTTCTTTTGATGCAGCCCAGGATACAGTTGGTCTTCTGGTCTGAGAGTGCACATTGACAGGTCATGTTGAGCTTCTCATCCACCACTACGCCAAGTCCTTCTCAGGGCTGCTCTCAATACATCCTCTGCCCAGCCTTTATTTTGTGTATTGATAATGGAGCTTATAAACATTTTGCTGATTGTTCAGATTTTGAAAGGGAAATCATACGTGTGTGTGTGTGTGTTTTGGAAGAGGGATTCTTTCTGTTACGCATGCAAAAAATGTATCCTGCATAATAAAAATACTGTCAGTAAGCAAAAATGTCCTGCATTTAATTGTCATCATATTACTTTGTCAACATATAGTACTGAATTTTAAAACTCATTCTCAATTTCTCTTCTCATTTCCTCATCCTGTTTAAATCCCACTACACTCTGGAAGATGGGATAAAAGTTGCTGCCAAATACAGTCATAAAAACTGAAAAGGCAGAGAGAAATTTTATATTTCATAAAGAGTCTTTTCCTAATATTTGAAGATGTCCTTTATACCCATCATAATATGTAGCTACTAAGACTGGACACATCTATTGGCAAGTGGTTAGTAGCTGAATTTAAAATATGATAGTCAGGGAGAGTGGAAATACGCTGGATGGAATGTATCTCTGTAATGACTGAAAATCCTTTGGAGAATCTTCGTAAGTTACCAACTTGTTGTCATATTTGCAAATAAACAGGATTATTTTTATAATAATTCAGCTGTGTGTGACATTTATTTTAGCTGGAGATCTAAAGAACAGCTTTAGGGCTGAGCAGTGACTATAGAAATATAAACACTGAGACAAACAGGCAGAATTCCCCTCTATATCGTAAGAGCATATGTTGTATCACTGGCAAACTAACAAGATTTATATACAAGAGAATGTCTTTTTTTTTTTTTAAAAAAAACCCCAAAGCACTGACCTTATGAGCCTCTGGCATTCTCTCTTGTTTGATGAAGAGATGTTTCCTATCTCGACTGCACAGAAAATATTTTTATGAATAATTGTATGGTACACCTATTCTTTAAAGTTGCCACATTGTACTGGGGTAATCAAGTGTCCCATTCCAACTCAGCTTGATTTATTGGGGCAAGCAGAATTATTGATTGTAGGAAGAAAAATATAACATTTTCCAGTACTTTGAATATAAATCAATTTAATTTTAGAATGTGTTTTGAATGCAATTTTGGGTGGAGGAGGTGTTCGTTTTCTGTATTATGGCAGGTATGTGTTCTCCAACAAATTTACATTTCAAACATTGTGTCCTGTAAGTATTACTACTGAATGCTGTGGAAAAACTCCGATCTCAGTACTGCTGGTGGATTAGTGTATTTTTTAAACCCTGGAAGAGCCAAACTAAGCTTGAGCAAACTCTGACTGAGGTATGACTTTATTTCTACTATAGGATTGATCTTATGATTACTGTTTATTGCTTAAGTTCTCAGAAGCACAGTTAGCTTTTACTGCAATCCAGAGCCATACCGGTGTCTTGATAAGTGGGTAAAGGAGTGCGTATTTGACATTAAGTGGTGGTAAGAATAAGCGGAAAGTAGCCTAGGCACCAAGTCTTTCATGAATCAGTTAAAAGTATTCTTTATACAGAGTGGAGGCACTTAGCAAGTTCTTAAAACTCATAGGCTGTAGCACCCCTTATCTGTCTCTCCTCCAGCTGTGGAATTGCTCCAAGTATATAGCTTCCCAGGTTTGCTGCTACAAAAATCTTGTCAAGGTGTGTAGATACCTCCATACATTATAATGGTCACAAAATGCTAGTCTTATAGAAGAAAGCTGAGGGCAGAAAAGCTTGACAATAAAAAAAAAAACGGAAAGGCAGATCTAAAATTGGAAAGTCAAAATCAACAGCAATGGACCTGTAGAACTCAGAACAGAATTGTTTTACTGCTTTTCCTCAATCTCATTTTCTTACAGAATGTTTACTGGTGTATATCTAATGAAAAACTCTAGTACAGAGACATAATTAATGATGGAGGTCTATATGTGACAGGATGGACCACCATACAGCTTGTTTCTTAGGCAGGTTTATTGGTTTATTCTCTCAGGATTTACTGGCCTTCTTGCATGGGTGAATTATGTTCTAGTCTAGATGGGTTCTCTAATACCTCTAATAGATATGAAACAAGATGTTTATCCTAAGCCTAGAGACATACATTTCTAAGCACTATCCTGCAGCTAATCTGCTCCGTTGCTACGTAGATCCTAAGGACAACCCTAAAAGGAATGACTGAGTTGTGATACCATATAGAAAGATTTAACACATGACCAAATTTTTTTTACTGTCATCTGCTCGAAAGGAGCCAATAACCAGAGAATTTGCACTAGTCTCTAACCTGTGGTTTTGAGGAGCCAACTGAACTGCTGTTGTACCTCAAAAATTTGGTGTTTTTATCCTCTTCTGAACTGAGGATCTGTATAAATTGCAGTGTAGCCAAAGCAGAGGCCTATGACATCTATGAAGTATAAGTTCATTAAGTAGGGTAAAATTAATATTAATGTGCCTTGAACTTAAATATAGGCATACTAAAGTAGTGTTACTAACAACAGCCTATAAGTACTCCATAAGACTGTCATAACACAACCAGACACAATGGATAAATGTTTCAAATAAGCATATGAGCAATGTGACCACCAAAATATGTGAATCATCAAGGGCCACATATCAGGTCATATAGTATTCTACACTCACAACTAATTTAGCATGTAATGTTTTGTAATGAATGAATTTAATAAATTCAGTTTTAAAATATAATACTCATGTGATGTATTAGTCTTCTACGTTTCCTTCACAGTAATATCTAATTCTTTAATACATACATTTCCTAACTTACATTTGCTTGCAACAAGAATGTGAAGAGACATTTTGTTACCTGCTTCTTGTTTAAACCTCTTCACTACGCTATTCAGTTATCCTTATTTTCACACTGAGACATTAATGTTAACACAACCTAGAGTTGTGCTTTTTGGCCTGGCCTTCCCATTTCATTATTAGTGGCATTCCTCTTCAGGAATGGCAAATTTCCTTCCCTTGCGGTAACACGGTTAACTAAAATAATAGGTGCTACAAAAAGCAGAAAAGTGCAACAAGAATTGTAGTCTCGTTTATATCCTGCAGTGTGATGATAATAGTAAAGACGGAAAAAATTCTTAACTAGTGACTCTTCAGTCACAGATCATCTGGGTCAGGATAGCGTTGCTGACAGATTTCTTTAAGAAAGGCTACCTTTGAGGAAATGAAGACCTTTTATTCCTGTTAGTGACAACTGCACGTGGTAAGGAAGATTACTGTTTCTTGCCTCTCTGTGTCAGCAAGCATGAATGATGACAAAGCATGAAGGCAAATAAATCGGAAAGCGGCTATTTTGTAAACACTGGGAATGTGGAACACTCTCCCTCTGCTGCTACAACTGTTTGAAAAATGTGTTTAATAAAGCCTCACACGTTTTTAAACTGATTATGATTTTAAGGCACAACTCCACAGCAAAGGTCCAAATCATTGAGCATAGTGGGAGGTTGTATGTTCAGCTTCTTAACTAAGTCATCAATCGCTTTACAAGAGTTGTTGGAAAGCTGTATAAAACTAGAATGCGCTGTTTTTTCTGCCTCTTTGTCTTCCCACAAAGTATATGTATGCCTTTGTGCATCTCATGGCCTGCTACTGAACAGAATGACCATCCCGTCAGACAAATTTTACCACATATGCTTCCTTATGACCATAGTTTATTGACATTTTAAGCTTAGTTTGACATAAGACGTAAGTTTGTTATGCAATATGCAGTAATCTATGTTATGGAAGTTATGCTTTCCAAGTTCCCAATGTTAAAAAAAAAAAGGTACACCTGATTAGAAGTGTGTCAGGCAAATTGTTCTTACTGCCTTGATTTTCCTTAGTTATGCCTGACTTTTTTACCCTATTTTCTCTCTGCTCCCAAAACATGGGGTCTCGTCCCCATGCCAATTGTCATTATTCTTGTTGCTTCAGGTAGATGTCCCACCAACTTGCAATCCGTAATCATTGTCATTTCCTGGCAACTTTTGTCACTTGTATGCCTTCTGTGTGCAAATACACCTGTCTTTCTTTGTCCTTTTGATGGTTAAATTGCTCAGAGTAATGTAAAATGCCTATAGATGGTATCTGGCTATGCCATCACAGTGTTGCAAAATACCTGTATAGAGTTATTAGCAACATACGCTTGTATTTGGGTTCAAGGCAGGCTTACTAATACCAATTGCATCCTACCTAATGCACTTAAAATTTATAGGTGTCACAAGTCTTAGCTTTGGATGCATTCCTGATGCCTTTTCATTTCAAAAGGTATTTAGATGTCTAGTATCTGCTGACATACATATGTTAAAAACATGTCCCTTATGCTCATATTTTCCAATATGGCTTCTTTTTTTAAGCACTAAATGATACTACACATATAGCTAGTTATCCTAGGATTCCTGTTGCCTAACTTTAGCTTAGATTAGATGTCTTATTTTTAGATGACTACTCCCTTATGCTTCATCCATAGTCAACAGAAGGAGAGGCATAACAAGAAATGATTCATCTTTTCCTAAAATAGAAATCTCAAGTAGGTGGGCTTCACCACATGTAACTACCACTTCAACTGAAAAAAAAAGATAAATCTAGATTTGATAAAAAAGGACAGAACCATCCTTAAATGGGGATTTATAAGATTTTCTACTCTTTCCAGAGCAAACCAAAGTACATATAAAATTAGACGGTGTGTTACAAAATTCTCTATTATTTGGTGTGTGCTAATGCTCAATTTCCATTTTTGCACTCAATAAATCAAATGTTATGCTATTGCAAAAGCCAAATGAATGACAACCCTTTTTTAGGGCCTACAAAATGGAGCCATAAATAATCCTTACGGAAGGTACAAACAACTAGTTTGGTAAGAAGGGAATTACTATCAAACTGATTCAAATATCACATTAATGCAGAGACTGAAAAGTTCGATTCATTTGTTGTTTTGCTGGTACCACTGTTACTACTACAACTGGAATATTTGATAAAAAAATGTTAAGAAGAGGTTGCACAGGGGATCTTTTTCACTAAATGGGTATCATGAAATGTTGCTAGCTTTGCATAATGGGTGACAGAAAAAGAATATATTAATTAATATCCAATATAGCCTAGAATAGATGATTGAGTATGTATCAAGGTTAAAGTACTTATGTTACTACTGTCTTTTAAAATTTGAATCAGAAAAACCTGTAGGTTCTATTATCTTTTAATGCGTTTCTGTAGTTCAGCTACCATTTTACAAAGCCTGAAAAATTCTAGATCGCCTCCTCCAAGCTCAGGAGCGATGCAATCCGACAAAGAGGAAGTCAGGCAGAAACACCAGGAGGCTTGCATGGATGAACAATGAGCTTCTGGGTAAATTCAAACACAAAAAGGGAGCCTACGGAGGGTGGAAGCAGCCTGGGAGGAATATAGAGAAATTGTCCAAGCACCCAGGAACATCTGGAGAACTACAGACCAGTCAGTCTCACCTCTGTGCCCGGCAAAATCATGGAGCAGATCCTCCTGGAAACTCTGCTGAGGCACATGGAAAATAAGGAGGAGATTGGTGACAGCTTACATGGCTTCACTGAGGGCAGGTCATGCCTGACAAATTTGGTGCGTAAGGGAAGAGCAACTGACGTCATCTACTTGGACTTGTGTAAAGCATTTGACACTGTCTCTCACAAGATCCTTGTCTCTAAATTGGAGATACAGGGATCTAACAGGTGGACCACTCAGTGGATAAGGAATTGGCTGCATGGCCACCCTCAGAGAGTTGCAGTGAATGGCCTAATGTCCAAGGGGAGACCAGTAACAGGGTGGTGTTCCTCAGGGGTTGGTGTTGGGAGTGGTTGTTTAACATCTTTGCTGGTGAGGTGGGCAGTGGGACTGAGTGCACCTTCAGCAAGTTGGCCCACGACACCAAGCTGTGTGGAGACATCGACACGCTGGAAGGAAGGGATGCCTGGACTGTCTTGAGAGGTAGACCCATGCAAACCTCATGAAGTTCAACCAGGTCAAGTGCAAGGTCCTGCATCTGGATCACGGCAATCCCAGGCACAAATACAGGTTGGCCCCTCTACTGTGCTCTTGTGAGACCTGGACTATTCGTCCAGCTCTGGGGCCTCCAACATAAGAAGGACCTGTTGGAACAGGTCCAGAGGAAGGCTACAAAGATGGTCGGGGGCTGGAGCACCTCTACTATGAGAACAGGCTAAGAGAATTGGGGTTGTTCAGTCTGGACAAGAGAAAACTTCGGGGAGACCTTATAGTAGCTCTCCAGTACCTAAAGGGGGCCTACGAGAGAGATGGGGAGAGAGACTCTTTATCGGGAATTGTAGTGATAGGATGAGGGTAACAGATTTAAACTGAAAGAGAGTAGCTGTCGATGAGATATTGGGAATAAATTGTTTACTGTGAGGGTTGAGACGCTGGAACAGGTTGCCCAGAGAAGCTGTGGATGCTCCATCCCTGGAAGTTTTGAAGACCAGGCTCGATGGGGCTTTCAGTAACCTGATCCAGTGGAAGGTGTCCCTAGCCATGACAGGGGGGGTTGTAACTAGATGATCTTTAAGGTCCTTTAAACATTCTGTGCTTATATGATCACAGCACATTTCATGTTGCATTTATCTATCAGCATAGATTATCAGAAAGAAAAGTGAGTATCTTTTAATTTTCCTCTTCTGGTGTGATGGTAAAACTTCAGTTACTTAAACAGTTTATCTTTTCTTTGTCTGGTTACAGACAGAGATTATAACATGAATACTTTCTCAGTGAGAGGATTTTTAGGTACTACTCCAGGAAGGTATTGCAAGCCACCGTTTTCTGTTACACTGCTTGTAATTCCAAACAGGATAGAAATCTTCATTTCTTTGTAAGAGTTTGACATGCTTGAGTTTCCATTGTTTTACTTTTTGTGATGGCAAATCCTCAGTGCATGAGAGTCTCCGTTGAATCTGGTTTGTGAATTGTACAGAACTGAGCAGACATTTGATGAGTAAGTGTAGTGACTCTTCCTTACCTTCCGCAGTGATAAGAGCCTCTTTAGGACAGCAAGGTGTTCATTCTTGACGCTGATATGAATTTTAACCTTTCAGCTCATATTGGCATAGACATCTGTAGCATAAGCACTAGAGACGGTATGAACAGAGAACAAATTTGAATAGCATGAAAGCACAAGGAGGAACTGCAGAAGGTTTTCACTGCATCCAGTCCAGCTATGAAGAGATCCAGTCCAGGACACCCAGACAGATAAAACAGGATAGATGCCAAAAAACATGGGGTAGGCTCTTCTTCATTTCATCCTTGTTCTTCTAGGTATATTTTGTTCTGCCTACTTACATCTTCTCTCTGAAAGTCTCATGAAGATTTTGGGTTTCTTTTTTTTTTTTTCAGGTAACTTTTTTTTTTTTTTGGCTTCTGTATGGATTATTTAAACTCAGATAAGGGCTGCACCAATTCCAGAGAAACAAAATTAAAAACACATTTAAATATAAATTAAAATGTATCAATTTTTATCAGTATTATTAAGTATATTGTCTATGACTTTTTTAGGAATTAACAATGACAAAATTATATGCCTTAGGTCCATATAATTACAAAGACTGTCTCAAATTCTGTGTTTAAAATATGTGACCAAGTTGAAAGTCCTGAAGGAAATTTTAAAAGAATGTAATTGCATTAGAATTCCTCACAATTTCTTATTGTCATTGCAATGCGTGCTGTCAAATATGCCTTTTTATCTCCACTGAAAATAACCGTCAACATGGAACACTACATGCAAAGCCGACAAGTACAGATTCAGCCTTGTCTTTTTTCTCAGGGCAAAAGCATATTTGGGACAGTCTCTATGACAAATACTTCGAGGGCACTGGAAGGGTGTAACCAAGTAAGTATGCAACTAGAGGGCTCTGAAATAAAATGGAGAGATCAGATATTTCTCCCTGTCCCCTGCTTACCTCTCAGGTGCTGCAAATACCTAATGGACATTGTAATACAGGTTAACTTGGTCAAAACTCAGGAAGTTTCATGAAAAACAATGGCATAGATGGGATAGAGAAGAGATTAACCTACAGGCAATAGACTGAAGTGGAGATGGGCAAATTCAGGTTATAAAATAACCTGAATGAGTCAAGTCTTCAAACTGATATTTATACTCAGATCTCATGAAGAAGTATAAGAAACAAAAATGATAAAAAGTTGGTTGTTTCTGACCAAAGTGTGATCCATATGGAAGCTCTTCTTTTGTCTTTTCTCCAGATGTTTCAGACAAGGAGTCTATTATGTTCTATGTATTTTCTTATAAATATATCAACTTCACAGTACTTGTTAAAGCTGATGGGAGCTAACCACCTCGTGCTTCTTGAACTCACAAGAGCCCATAACCCCTTCTTAGCTAGTATGCGCTATCAAATGTAGGAGTGTATATTGGACTAATCCGAACACAGCTCATGTGTCGAAAAAAGATGGTTGAGGGAGGACCTTACCAATGCTTCTAAATACTTGAAGGCTGTGTGTCAGGAGGACGGGGCCAGGCTCTTTTCAGTGGTGCCCAGGGACAGGACAAGAGGGAACGGGCACAAACTTGAGCATGGGAAGTTCCACCTAAACCTGAGGAGGAACTTCTTTACCTTGAGGGTGGCAGAGCCCTGGCCCAGGCTGCCCAGGGAGGTGGGGGAGTCTCCGTCTCTGGAGACATCCCAAACCCGCCTGGACGCGTTCCTGTGCCCCCTGCTCTGGGTGACCCTGCTCTGGCAGGGGGTGGGACTAGATGATCTCTAGAGGGCCCTGCCAACCTGATGATTCTATGTTCTTAAACAGATTTTAAGTGACTCAGAACAGTGTGTTTTATGTCACCTTTCAGAGAGAAAAAACCTCACGGCCTTTTTTTGGTTTCATATTCTGGTAATTATGTTTTCTTGCTGAGATTTGTTTCATGCAAAGGACCTTAGTCTTCATCCATGCAAGACAAAAAATACTATCGATTTACAACCATTTGTTTGCTACCTACCTAATTCGGCTGACGTGCTAGGTCCAGTGTCATTGGAATGCAACAGATTAATGTAATGGTGGTAAAATCAGTGCTTATCATCCTTATATCAGTAGTTCAGTTTAATTTATTTTAATTGTGAAGGTAGTTACCAAATTGCTTGATTAGCAGCCAGATTGAAACAGTTAATTAGGCTTTCTGCTAATTTCATCGCATGACATGTTGAATGAAATTAAAGACTTTCTTCTTACATTTAAATTTTGACACCTGAACAGATCAAAACAAAATAAAAAGTTCTCTGCTATTTAGTCATTAAGAAAATGTTCTTACTGATTTCATTTTCTCATGTAAAAAGAAAGAAATAAAAGAAACAAAAAACTTAATGAAACTATTACAGTTACCACGGCAACAAAAGTTGCTCAAACCGCAGGAGTCTGTTGTAGAATCTTTTAAATATATAATTCTTAATTCTAGTGAAGGCTCTTTAAATATCAATTTTAATGTAAAGAGATTATTCTCTCTCCAGCATTATGTCAAGAGTAATAAACTGAGATTTACCATTAGTATATATTGAACAACTGAGCATAACATGCAAATTAAAATAATTTTAAAAAAAAAATAAAAAAAAATAGAAAATAAGCTGCCTCATTGCAACTTCACAGCAACTGTTGTCTATCTTACCTTGTCAATGGTTCTAAAATAACTCAGCTGCTCTCTATAAAGATAAGAATTGGCATGCTACTTTACAGGTGTTGGAAATCTAGGCCTCATTCAGGACCAAACCACTGACACATATTACATTTCTGAATCACTCTTTCTAAAATATGTACAGTAGCACGGTATAGCACTTAACTCTTCAGCATACAACGGCCTTAGTAAACTTGGTCTGTGTGTGAGCTTCAGTGCAGGTGAGCTCTTTATTGAATTTACTTCAAATTTTACTTCTTATAATGGTTTAAAATGTAGAGCTGCATAATGCACAATATACCAGGTAGAAGTCCTGCTTGACCTTCAGAAGGGAGAGAGGGGTTCCTCTGAAAACTTTTAGTTAAAAAACGAAAGGGTTACGGGCTCTGTCCCAATGCTAAGAGTAGATATTTGGCATGCAGATTCAGACTGCCTGCTCTAGTTGCAGGGTTTGGATAAGTTAGGCGTAGAGCAATGAAATATTGGTACCACTGGGTGTTAAGAAGTGAACGATAGCTTGCTCTTGAGATACCATATTTTAAAGCCTATTTTAAGAAAGCTGTCACTGTAATTTGCAAGTCTTGTGATTTATTTTTTTTTTTTGATACTTACTTTCAGTTCTCATCTGCAAATCTTGATACTAGGTATAATCCTGTTAGTAATTTTAAAAAATAACTAACAAATATATAAATATAAATGTTTGGTTTTCGTAGCCTCAGATATCTTCTGACACGCAAAGCAGGTATCAGGTAATGGAAAAATCAGTGTTAACCACCTATTAATCATGAGAATAGAGGGTCTGTTTTTCCTTTCCGTTTTTTAAGACAAAAATATAGTGAAGCCGTCAAAAAGTATATTTTAGTAAGTCTGAAAGTTAATTTTTTTTTAACCAAAACTTTTGGCAAAAAAATTGTCAAATCATGGTCTTCAGTATTTCTATAGTAGCAAATATCTGTCGTATCAGGCTGAGAAACTCTAACATCATACGAATATATTCAGTCTAGGAAAATTTGATATATTGCCTTGGTTTATCTAAACCATTGCAGCTTGGGAAACTCAGAAGATTCTGATTTTTTTTTTTTTCTTGCAACAAATAGTTACAATACAGATGAATTTCTGATATGTAGATTAAGTGTCAAGACCAGAAATATTCATGAAATGATGGGTATTACATAACATTGTGTGCATTTGAGGAAAAGAGAAAGGAAGAAATGAAATACTGCCTAGCACCATCAAAGCATAGGTCATGTCCTTCATATGTTAGGCTACCTATCTGTCAAGTTTAGAGGTAGAAATATGAACCAGATGATCTACTAAAGTGTTTTCCAAACTTAATCTCTATGACTGATCTACTTTACAATTTGCTTTCTGACTTCTTTATCAAACACCTCTCTGTAATTGTTCTATGTACCTACTTTTCTATTCCTTTGGACACTCCGAAAGAAAAAAAAATCTATTCAAATAACAAGTAAAATTGCCACCCATTCAAATTAAAGTGGATTCGAGCTCAAGTTAAGAACAGGATTTTGCCTTTCTTCAGCTGAGAACAAGACACAGTTGAAAAGTTCATTATGAAATTGTTATATTGATGATGTCCTTGTTCCGTGCATATTTTAAAAGCCAGAAATAAAGACAAAACCTCTGCCAAGATAATTCCATCAGAAAAATCACTTAAAAGACTTTTTATCCTCCGCCTACACCTCTAAGAGAATGGATCTTTCTTTACTGAAGAAGGTTTCTTCTACTCAATAGTATTATCTTTGTCCCCAGGGTAGTCTCTGTCTTTTAGAGCCTGACAGCTTCATCAAAGTTTTCAAATTGTGCTTTTCTCTGTTTCAAAGCAGAAGATTTTTGCTAAGCTCTAACTGAAATCGGCTGACCAGCAGTTCTCAGCCACTGAGCCCCAGTGCTGATGAAGTTTTCATGCTGACCCAAAATATTCACAGGAGTATTTTGTATTGTCCTCATTTCTAAACCATACCCATTACAATAGATGTAGGTGTTTGAGTCAGAAATTATCATGTAGGCTTGGGCGGGATAAAAATGACAGCCATTTGGATAAATAATGATATTTGGAGAGTTCACTGTTGCAAATGATGTGCTAATATATAGAAAGATGTTACTGCTACTTCAAGGAGCATAGTTAATAACTTCTGATTCCCTTTTGTGTCTATGTGTGTGTGTACAGAAATCACAACAATATGACTAAGCTTTTCAGTGAATTTTAGCTGCTTACGTTCTACTGCACAGACAAAATATTAAAAGTTACGACTGAAGTAAAACTGCAGTTTCTCAGAATCACAGAAATTAGGCTCCCTTGCACACTGTGGCTGTTTTGCCTTGCCCAGGTGCGCTAAGAGACACGCAGTGCAATTAAAGAAATGTGGTGGGTTTTTTTCATGAGTAAAAGTCTTGCAGGATACCCGTGGCATAAATAAAGCTGATTGAAACCAGAACTCATAGTCCAAAATTTAGAACTGTTCTTGTCTTGGAGCTTAACATTACTGGAGTGAAACAGGACAGGAGCAGAAACACAGTGTCAGACCATCTGTTCACAATTCCAGCCCATGTATGTGGCAGGTGATTTGTGCTAAACAAGATACACATCATTAAAAAGGTTCAAACCGAACTATTACAGTACAACCAGACAGTTTTTCATTCGTGGTGTAGTTCTTTTATATTTTTTTATTTATTTCACACCGCTCCCTTCGGAAGTGTTTAAAAGCTATTGTTTTCTGTCATATCTGCGTGCAAAGTTATGTAACACTGTTTGAATATACAAATCTGATCACTGTTCATGAGATCTTTTTCCATATTTAAAATCACTCTAACTTGCATGTGAAAAATACTGAAAAGTAAGTGTTCTGGTTTGAGGTAAAACAGAACCATTTTTCTGTTTCGTAGTTTTAATTTTTAGCCAAACCTCTTCTAACTCTCTGAAATCAACAGCATATTGTGCAGAAGCTGTTCACTCTCAGAGTGATAAGACCTGTGTTTATAGTGAATGCCAAGGAATGGCATGAGGAGAGGCTCCTGTTTGTATAAGTTTTATAGCTTTATTGCTATAACCAAGGTCAGCTAACTTTATTTGCCCCATTGGAGGGTCAGAAGCAGAAAATGGTAGAGGTCACACCTATAGGGAGAAGCAGACAGGACGGGTGACCCAAAACTGATCACCAGAGTGTTCCATCCCATCTGCATCATGCTCAGTATAAAAGCTGAGGGATCAAAGGGTCAGGCTCTTTCTTCAGTGGCCAGCATCCAAGGAGGACTCTGTCTGTGCGTCTGCTTTTTATCCCAATCTGGGCATTTCTGAATCCAGATCCATAATCCGGTTCCAACCCATCACTAAGTCCAGTCTGGGACTTCCCCAGTGCCTGCTGGTGACATTATTGTCATCCTGGGAGCTTAATACGGTTTTGTGTATATTGTATATATTTCCTTATTTTCTTTTTATTTTATTATTAATATAACATCAAAGTAGTTTATCTCCTTCTAAACTCATAAATCTCTTTATCTCTCTCACTGCTCTCCTTGGAAAGAGAGGTGGGGGGAGAGCATCTATCATCTCATTATTTGCCAATCTGTCCCTAACTATGACAGTAAATACACATTTGCAATACAAAACTGTATGGTCAAAGTAGGCGGTAAATATCTGAAAATAAAACTTCTGTTCTTGAGATTTGTAATATATTTCTTCACCAATCAATCATAATCTATAAATGCATTCTTATAATTACTTTCTTCATTTCCTTCTTTGCCGTTATATTAAAGTATGCATTTTCACAGTCAAAGCTCTGCAGAACGTTATGTGACCTTGTATCTCAGATCTCACTACATCCTTCCTCATTTGTTTATGCTGCTGTTGTTACTAGTGTCATTACTCTTTTATTTTATTCTCCTATTCTTATTTTTGGGCTTTCTGCCATGCAGTCCCATGCGTAGAAAACAATTAATAAAATTCAGTATTCCCACAGAGACTCAAACTCTACTCTATGTCAAACAGAAGGTTTCTACATATGGACATTTTATAAAAGAATTCCTAATTTTCAACTCCAGGTTGACAAATGTCTCAGTCTGTTCACGTTTTATTTCTTTTTGTCTTTTGTCTGAAAATTTTATTGGCAAAACCAATAATACATACTTTAGAGCACACACTTCCAATAGGAAGTTAAATTTCCACAGGTGAAAAATAAGTTGTTTTCACCGAAATGTGAAAACCAATCACTTTCTGTGCTTTATTAATACAGTACCTGGTGTACTTGGGTTTTCACCTCAGGGAGAACAGTTATTACATATCATCAGCTTATTCTCTGAGGTGGCCTATCATGTAATATATCTTATAGTTTTAAAAGCAGAGAGCTTCGCGTTGTATTTTAGTGTGGGAAAATATGACCATGTCAGACTGGATGGTTAACAAATGGTCACCCTTAGGTCATCAGTTCTAATGTAAGGCAGCTACTGGTGACTAAGCACGGGTGTTACCAAATGACCACCAATTGGACTGTATAAAACTATTTGCATTTCAATCTAGATGTTAACTGACAGGCGTTCACTTCACAACAAAGACTGCCACTGAATTTGTCAATCCCTTGCAACGAGTGGTTTCAGAAGAGAGGCCACAACTGAAAACAGAAGCCCAGGAAGCATTACAATTTTTTCATCAACAATACAGTTCTTCAGGCAGGACTGAAATATAGTTTACTACTCCAGTGCCGCTTACACACACATTTGATGCAGAAGTATTTTAGTGTTCTATCTGGATCTACAGGTTGGTTCTGATGGCATAACTGATCTTGGTTTTATAGTGTGGCTACAGGTACAAAAGATATTCTCGTGTTAAATATGTCATTTAGGTACCTAAATTAGGAGATTAATCTACATAGGTGATCTCTGTAGCAAGTAAAAAGGAGAAACTCTTATGAACTAAAATTCAGAGTAGCTCAATCAGGACCTGAAGGGACCTGACCTTCTCTTGGCTGCAGAGGGAACTTACAGAGTTTAACAGGTTAACATACACTCAATAAATTAAGAGCTTAAAATTAGAGCCTCCTATTTTCCACCAGAATTACTATTTTATTAACAAATTTAGTAGCTATTTCCATATTTCCTTAAAGCCAGATCCCACTTAATATAAGGATATTCAGTTTGATAACAGTGTGTCAGAAAGACTTCACATTGGTAGCTCTAGACTGTGAGTGGTAGCTTCTGTAAAAATAGTACAACTGTCCCTCATGAATGTTTCAGGATTATAGGAGAGTGGAAAAGCTGGGATGAAATAAGGTTAAGAATTAACAGGAGGTATCAGTTATGCTTGCCAACAGTTTCAGTTTATAAGCTGAATAAAGTTGACCAGTTTGAGTTGTGTGCTTTTTAGCTGGCCACAAGTAGAACAACAAATGTCCTTCTCTTTTGCAGAGACAGTAACCTCTACTTCCCCATAATTGATATTTGATAATATGCATCATGACACAAAATGCCAATAAATTATAAAACAAATGCTAAGTCACTTACTTCCTTACTCCTCATCCTTTCCCGAAGATCCCAAACACCAATCCATTATCTGAATCACCAGGTGGCTTTTTCCTTTGTAGGATTATAAATTTCCTTTGTAATATGAAATGGGTTTAGTGATCTGTATCAGTACTTATACTACTCATCTGCAAATACAAATTACCTCATTAGTAACAATGAAATCAAGACTAAACTTCTCTGTCTTCTCTGCTTCTCTTTTATAAACCTCTTTAGTTATCCATTTCATGAGGAGACCAGTTTCAGTACATCTCACCTGTCAAAATCTTCCCACCGTCCTGGGAACCAAGAGAAAAAAGTGAAGCCCAGACTTTGTGGCTGTACTTAGCTGTGCACACGGTTGCAAGAGGCAAGGTTTGCAATCAAACAAATTTCTTCTCAGAGTTCTACCTACTTTGAGGGAAAAAATAGTGAAATCGCCTGAAGAAATTATGCCAATTGTGTGATTAGACAAACATAATTGATACAGAAGCCTCCTTCAGCAAGGATTAAGATCTTTTCAGCAGGGATATACCCTTGGGTACGGAATGCAAACAAAGAGGAAAGACCTCAATGAAATATTCTCTGCATAGAAAAGCACTGTGGGGTGGAGAAAAAAGCCTCTTTCTGCACAAACGTTTGTGTTGAAATCATATTTTGACTGCTTCATTCATTACATGTTGCACTGTTTCAAGGTTGCCAGGGAAAAATGTCCCACCAGAGGATTCTAGTGTACCCTTAATATCCCAAGGGCAATCTCACACGGTGGTGTTCATGTTTTTCTCGCAGATGGCATCTATTGCTGTGGTGTTTTTAATAATTCCCTGAGGTGAAAGTGGATGACAGAATCATCCATTCAAACTGTCAGAAGGAGAAAAATCAACACATTTATGATAAGTGGATGAGAACTTTCTTATTTGTTTTACTGTTGACTTTTGGTTTATTTGATAACTTCTACCATGCAGCCATCGGTGGGATCAACTCATGACATTATCTGCATTGTCTTCCTGTGCCTAAAGCTTTGTCCAATTAAGGATTTTTTATTTACAGGGCTTTTTACAAGATGTTTTATTCCAGTTTCACAGCCTTCGTGTTATCGAAAGTTCAGTTTCAGATTCATCTGAAATACACCTCTAATGCTCTGATACTCTGGCGCTAAGAAATCTGGCAATTTTTTAAGTCAAAACTCTGGATTTGAGGATTGCCAGCCTACTACAATCACAAGTGTTGGTGAGAGATTAGATTAGGCTAGGTGGAACTCAGGTTAGGTTTATGTTGTAAAAACTTTACATATCTGCAATATGAGCATTTTATTCTTTTTTAATTATAAATGGTGTCATCATTCATCTTACTACATCATTTTCTTTGGGTTTTTTTGTTGTCTTTCTCTCCCTGCATTCTGTTGAACGAAGATCTGATCAGTCAATTTGCTTTTATTTCTTTTGTGATTACTGTTACTGCCGATACTAAAAGACCCAGTTGTTATTACTGAAGTCTACTCCTTATTCTTCATTTTATTTTATCCAGGAGTTAAATCCTAGCTATCTGTCAATAAAAAGTTTGGGGAATGCGCATAGCCCAATACAACAGGCCTGGAATTGAAAGTGACCCCTAGTATTACTGCGATGGGAATATTAGCATATTTAAAGTTTATAGAGCTGTAGAGAAAGCTGATTTTTTTTTTCTGGCTTGCTGTCTGAAGAAGCTAAACAGCGAAAAAAAGGGAGTGGGAGTTGTTTCAGGTCAAACAATGCAACCTGGCACTGATTGTTTCTTGTTTAACCTTCTAAAAAATCAAATGCTTAGATTGAGCATCATGTGCCCCATCTATAATCAGTGGAAAGAGGTTTGTTAAAAAGATGATTCATGCAACTTTTATGAACACCTATATGAAGATGGAAAATATTTAGAGATAAGTCTCTCGTTTGCTACCTTTTCAGTAGCTTCAGGGCTAGAGATAAAAAGAGGTGTTCCTACAGATGCCGATAGACCAGATACTATTATTTACCTAAACAGTATTATTTATTTGGCCAAAGTTAAATGCAAAGAGTCCCACTTTAAAAGCCTACTTTATAAGGTACGGACATGGTTTAAAAATGTAAATTTCTAAATAAAATACTGTTTAATTTAAAATACTGGAGTTGAAAACCAGCTTTATTCTCTGGTCAAATTAATTTTACAAAAACCCTGAATTCATATTTTATGTGGTCCTGATCAAAATTTCACATGAAAATTTGATCCAACTCTAGTGCTTATTATAGTTATTGTGTTATAGCTAATTAATTTATTTTTTTCAAAATAACCTTCTATTTGCTCATATATCATTATCCTCATGACACTGGCACAATAGAGTCCGAGTATTTATGTATGTGTGTCAGATTACTTTAGAAACAGGGATGGTATCTGGAGTAAACAATGTCTATGTTTGGTATAGTGTTGAATTTTAAAGACAGTTTTATCTGGCGCTGCTCGCATGTATGTGAGCTATGTGTTGCTGAACAACAGGGCTCTTATTTATGTCTGTCTTCTGGCATTACTGACCAGGGAAGCAAGAGAGCTTATATGCCTTCAAAATCATCTGGAGAAAAGTAGTGCTGGTGTCTAAGTCCATCTGTGGGCATTTTGAGCTATCAGAGCACTGCATTCTTATTTGAAAGACCATTTCTACCTAAAACATTAATTGGACCAGAGGAATTTACGTGCGGATTGCTAGCATGGCAGTACTTTCAATTACAAAACCCAAGAGAGCAGCCATGGTTTGCCCAAGGTCACGAAATCTTCATATGCAAAGTCTTCTGCAAGACTGCTGATATAGGGAGGCCTCCCAGGGTAAAAGGGAGAAAGTAAAATCAACTTTCAGGTGCACAGCCCTGTCCTCTGTCATAGCCAAGAATGACAGAAAGAGTTGGCATCATTGCTTTTCTAGTGATATTTACCCCTGCCTCCAAAATAGTAGCACAAAGTCTGGAAGTAAACCATGAAGATATCACAAGCAGTGCAAATTATGGTGAACAGATGACCACATGCTACTTATGCAATTTTCTCTATGCTTTGTAGTTGTTGTGACCAATAGCAGCTACTGTAATTTGGATTTCAGCTTGGACAAGCGTTCAAACCAGACACAGCACTTCAAGGCCAACTTAGTGCTTTTGGCATTGAAATAGCGTAGAGAAACCACATGTTTTTCTCTAAAGTAGTCAATGAACTAGCGCCCGAGCACTTTTGTGTTAAAAAATACTGTGACAGTAGAGATGCCAAAATTGTCAGTACTTAAGGCAAATCTTTAGGATCTGGAAAAAGGCATTTTCCATTAAGGATGTATGCTTACACATCTCACGCTAGTCTTTGAAAGAGAAACAAATAAAGAGTTGGATTGCACTGCTCCGGACTGCTCTCTCATGGGGACATTATCATAGTTTCTGAGCTTTGGGCACTAATATTTTTTAGAAAATTATCTCTATTTTAGTATTTAGGTGGTTAGGACTATCATGAGAGGTGACTAAGCACTAAGGAACATAACAGTTTAAGCAAATTAGCTTGTGACAGCTTCCTCCTCATTACTTTTTTCCTTCTGTGGTGTCAGAGCACAATGTAAACTGCATGAACACACTTAATCACACTCTCTCTGGTGGTTACTGGTGGCTGGGTGGCAGTGAATACGAGGACTTTATCACACAGATACGAAAAAAGAGCCAGCATTAACTTATATGTACTATGTGAACAGTTGCATTCCAAGTTCACAAGAGAAGCAGTACACTAATGGTATTTTTTATTGTCTTAAAGGGTTTGTAATATACACTTAACAGTGACAGTATCAATAGTATCCAGAGAAAGGCACTTGCATTGCAGCCAACTTAAGAGCCTTTTTTAAAGGTGGCTCACTGAAGGTAGGAGCACATCTAGAGGGGAAGGTTCGCTCATGAGACCTAAATCATACTGCCAGCAAAGTTGCTCTAAGTAGTACCAGGGTTCACGATACAAACTTAAACGTTTGTTTACTTTTTACTCATGTCAACTATGAAAAAAATACTAATGTTTTTCTAAAGGAAACAAAAATATTACATCATATAATATATCTAACTCATAAGATAGGAATTATCATAGTTATAAGGAATAGAGAAGTTTGAAAAGGCAATATGATAGCAATAATTACCTGTGTATGCACTACAGCAAAGACATTTGGAGGACAGTTACTGAATCACAGACATGTGTGATCAGATGTTTCTGTAACGCATCATGATCAGCAATGCGTACAGATTTACACAAACTTACTTCTAATAAGGAGGTTGTCTCTAAAGGTTGCAGCAGTGAGCAGCTGAGTATTTTACACTGTGATAGAAAGAAATTCAAGTAAACGATATAGGATAAACTGGTGGTGTTATCATTGAAAGTATCTTGGCCACAATTACTGCATCACTGCTTAAAAAAAACCACCTTATGACACATTATATCCTACATGCATTAGCACTAGTTAAATTACCAAAGCATAAATATTTCCTTGGTTCATATGTTCCAAGGTAGCCCTTGAAGAATTAAATAGGCAAAAATTAATACAAGGAAAACAAAATGGAAAAAGGAGATTCCTTTTGTGTGGTGACTGCCATCAACCATTCCTTCATTTTCACTGGGGTGGTGTGAAGGAAGCAAACATGAAAAATTTAATGAGCTATAATTTAAGCACAAAAGGACATTTTTTTAATTTTCCTGCATAATTTGAAAGGACAGGCCGAAATATACACTACTGATCTGTATGGCAGCATGGTGGTAATTCAAAGGAAAGTCAGCATCGTGAATCACGTGTCTACGAATCATGTGAGCCAGTCAGATGTCACTGCGTTTTGACTCTGTTGTTGGTCAGGTACATGCTAAAGCAGAATAAAGCCGGCACATTAAACTCACAAGGTGTCATGGTTTCAGCTGGGATGGAGTTAACTTTTTGCAAGCAGCTGGTGTAATGCTATGTTTTGATTTTGGGATGGGAATAGCTTGATAGGACACTTGTGATTTTGGTTGTTGCTAAGCTCTTAAGGCCTTCTTCACACCGCCCTACCAGCGGGCACGAGAAGTTGGGAAGAGACACAGCAGGGACAGCTGACCCCAACTGACCAAAGGGATATCCCATACCATATGACATCATGCTCAACATGTAAAGCCGGTGGAAGAGGAGGCGGGAGGGGTCGGGGTGGCATTTGGAGTTATGGTGCTTGTCTTCCCAAGTAACCATTATGCCTGATGGAACCCTGCTTTCCCGGACATGGCTGAACACTTGCCTGCAGATGGGAAGGCAGTGAATTAATTCCTTGTTTTGCTTTGCTTGTGTGTGTGGTTTTTGCTCTACCTATTAAACTGTTTTTACTTTAACCCATGAGGTTTTTCTCACTTTTACTCTTCCAGTTCTCTCCCTCATCCCAACTGGGGGATAAGTGAAGAACTGCGTGGTTCCGTTGCTGGCTGGAATTAATCTATGATACAAGGTCTTTGAAGACTCTCAAAACCAAATTTGAACAGTTTGGTGCATTTTCTCTCTTTCTTGCCAAGGATCTCTCCTCCTAATTTCTTTAGCTGCACAGCCAGATCCCAGAACACACAATCCAACTTGGTTCCAAAGTAAATGTTGTATTTTCAAAGAAGTTGATTACCTAGCCTACAGAAAAGAAGTTAAGGAACTGACAGTCTTCCTATTATGTGTAACATTCACTACACACCAAACATAAAGCTAAATTCAGCTTTCTTTCTAGTAGAGGTCAACACCTCATCTTGGTAATTTTAGTTTGATTTTGAAGAAAATTAGACTTAAGTTACACTTTATTTAAATTGATATTTCCAAGATCAGAATTTGATCCTAATGTCTTCTGTAGAGGAATTGTTCAAGCAGGAAGATTTCATAAGATGAATGAAAATTCCTACTTGAATGAGGACTTAATCATATAAATAGGAGGTTTAAGCCAAGCCATAACCACCAGAAATGGCCTTCTGGAAATAAATGTATGGTAATTTATAACCTTCCTAAATTTACAGGAGTTTTTCCTATCTTTTAATAAAGTAAACTCCAATGCTCTAATGATCAAAGTATAACAAATGACATTTTTGTTACCATAGTGACATATTTTTTCTTATATGTTCCCAGGGTGAATGCTTTTTTCTTTTCCTCTTGCTTTGTTTTAGCAGAATAAAGGCCACAGCTACATTAAATGCAACTTCACTTTTCTTTATTATAAATAAATGTAAGAAAAAGGATATATGCCCTAATAATAGAATATGTTCATACTTAATTATTGGGTGCCATTATTTTGAAGGCGTAATGTTTCTGAAAAACATAATGGCTCCTTGTTCCACAGAGTAATTAATAGTGTTGTTTATTGTACCATAAGTTTTTCCTTTTCTCAGACACAATTTGTTAAGTAAATTAGATACTGAAATGCATATGTGCTTAAAAGACAGTGAATAATAAAGTATTATCAAGGATTTAATGGTACTGAAATAGCTGGAGAGAAAAGTAGCATTCTGATGCAAACAGTTTCCATGGTAATGAGTTAAAGCTTTCAATACTGAAGGAAAAAATAATTTAAAACCTGTATGTTTGTGTATATATATACACATATATATATGTAGTAAACCATGGATGCATCAGGCATACCAGTACTCCATTTCAGACTTCTTTAATCTCAGAATTCACTGCAGTCCAAAGCACCACCAGTGACATTTCTGTCACGTGTGCAAGAATCAATGTGCTTTTGCTTCTCATTGGAGCTGAAATTGATTTACTAAATTATTTTATATTCAAAAAAATCCACTGTAAGGATTCATTCTGTCTATATTAAGCCTAATTGCACGTAATCGCCCAGCCATAGACAGGTGAATCATTTTTTCACAGGCTTGCTGTCGAAATTTATTAGCCCTTCAAACCATAATTGAGTCATGTGAAATGCCTCTACATCACTGAACTTTAGTCCTTTTGCAGTACTTTTCAATACATCAAATCTGTATAGAAAAACTACTAATAAAAAAGACAAAAATTGTATACTTCATATTCACCAATTATGTCTTAAAAATTCTGTTTCAAATAATCAAAAAGAAGCACTTGCATTATTATTGGTTTTGAGAAGAAACACCCTCTTGATAAATTTACTTTCCAATGCATGGCAAATTAATTTAAAAGTTTAAAACCAAAATTTGGAAGTTTCAGTTTATAAATGATTCTTTCAGTTTATAACGACTGTAAACATACCCTTTACACTTTTTATATCCTAAGTATAGTTTTAGATTTCATGTAAAAAAAAAATTGTTGTTTCAGCATTTGGATAAAAGGAAGTACAGCAGGTTACTTGAGAAGACATTGACTGTGAAGACTAGTGACCAGGAATATTCTGGCTGAAATTTTGTTTCCCAAAGGCTATATGAAGATGCACATTGTTTTTTTTTCAACTGGAGTCAGAAAATTCCACCTAATGGCTTCAAAAATCATGTGTGTTCTCTCAGCTTTTTACAAGTCCCTGTGTTCCTCATAAGAAAAGGGTGGTAACACTTTATTCCATTACTTTGTGGCTTATCTTTGAAGAAGAAAGCCGTCCAGAATATGAAGTTTCTCTGGGGAATCTCTAATTATTCAGTTGAAAAAATGGTAATGCTCTTTATGATTATATGCTCAGAAAAATACAAGAAAGCATTTAAAATCCTTAATTATCTGTTTTCTTTTGTCAGTAAATTTATTTTCAATCCTTTCTATTGAAACAGAAATTATATTGATGAAGTTGTTCTAAAACTGCCCCAAGACCAACTACACACCATCACAATAGAATCCTCATAATAGGATAGAAACCTCACAAATGAAAAATTAAGTTGCAGTTTATAGACCTGGCTTAGAATGGGGTGTACGTTATGATCTGTGCTGAAATCAAATATCTGTGAGATTCTATAAACTGGAGATCAAG
>VXBO01004588.1:55474-68626 GCA_013400135.1 Rhinoptilus africanus | reverse complement strand
GCAATGTGCACAAACGTCTCAATAGAGTCATGAGTTACCTATCCACTACTTTTCCAGGCTAACCAATCTGAAGTTGCCCATTTTTTAAAAACTCTTAATGGAGTGGAAATGGCAATCCTCTATTTCTTTTTAGTTCCTCTGGTTTTCCAATACTTACTAAATATTAACATTAAAGTTTCATAGAGCTGTTCAGATAGTTAATTGTCGCTCTTGGTTAGATATTATTCATGCCTGCAGATTTGAAATTCTTTAAATATAGTATATGTAGCTGAATCTTTTGCTACAGATAATTTTCCACACCCACTTCCTTCCCATAGGATAGTATCCAATATCTGTTTCAGGTACAGAACAGGGATGCATTTGACATTTCTCTTTTTCTCAAATTACTGTCCATGGGATTTTTTAGCCTCAAGTAGCAAAGGCACTGTAGCTGTTACAGGACTCTTTTTTTCTTAAACTATTTAAAGATGTAGTCTTATTGTTTCTAATTCCACTGACAATGGGATGGCACTGAGACTTTCTCATCAATAAATTATATGCCTTTCCTTTACCATTTTCCAATATTTACATGCACACAGAGAAATGATAAAAAAGTAAGAGGTAAATAACAAAGACAAATTGTACACATAACTATTCAAGTGATGTATATTTAAATCACTTTCCAGATATCTAATTAGCTAGCATGGCTCTTTTCTGGCATAATTTCTGTATGCATCTGTTATAGCTGTCACAAGGCAGCCATGTTTACTTCCCAAATTGTCATGAAATTTTGGAAAGTTAACNTTTCTACTTATTTCAGAAAAAAAAAAAATTGCTTATTGTAGGTTTTGAGTTTTTTTGTTTCTCTTTCACACACACTAGACACACACACATCCATAGTGACTATAAGTAGGTTCTATGTGACCTGTGTATATATCCATGTACCTTACACATATACAGGTTAATGGAAATGGCTAAGATAAATTTCATGACTTTTTTTCCGTGTCCCAAATTTGAAGGCACTTCTAATTTTTTAAGTCAAAACCTATAGATTTGTGTGATTTGGAAACTTGTTTTGTCTCCCTTAGACTGTCCAGAAATTAACTGAAATGCACTGAAAGACAGAGTTAAATCTTAATTTTGTATTCTTTTGTTACCTACTAACTTTTCAAACAATTTCCATCTTCTCTGTTTCGTTTCTCTAGTTTCTGCACTGTCTTCGATTGTCTAAAAGGAACAGGAGATAAAAAATGCCTGATGTGGCATTGATATAGTACTTTTTCCATGATTAATCATGGTTTTAATAACATTTAAATGATTGTCCTTGCTATTATTCCAATTATTTTTCCATTTCCTTTAATACACTGGTAGTAAAACTGAGGTGGCTCTAGGATCAAGTTATTATTCTCACACATACACTATATTGTTCTAATGATAAACGATGGTTCCTTTTGCTTTAGCAGTCACTCATCATGTTGATTCATTCAACAGGAAAGGACAATTGTCAATGGATTATTTGGTGACAAACAGTGGTTAAATCACCTTTGATGAAATATATTGGTTTTAATATTTATTCCTGTTAAATAATGCATTTCATATTCAAACTAGTCTTAATGAGTAGTGTTATGAATTTAACACCCATGTTTTGATGAATTGTTTGAAAACCAGCCTTGTTTTGCCCATATTTCTTAGATATCTGTATGTAATCAGTAAGTTGACTGAAAGTTGTTCATCAAAAACTCTGAAATGTTTTGCTGCATACACAATAAGCAATACAGTATTCACCATTTTAGATGTGTGTTTACTTGGGTTATGCATCGTTGTTTTGGATACTTGTAGCAGGTAAATACTGAATAATAAACCTTAAGTATTACATTTCAGGGAGAAATTCTCAGATGAAAGGAGTCATCAAAATCAAAGATTATAGTTTCACTTTATGTATTTTTATGGACCTTATCCAAACACTTGTCAGTAACAATAATTATTATTAAATGAAAGTGAATATCACTGAATTTAGTAATTTTACTTAGAATTATTCACTCAGCAGTTCTTTCCCTACATTGCAACTCAGGATCTGTACTTCTTATGTTACAATAAAGCTGATTAAGTATAAAGTATGGGTTTATCTCAAACTTGCCCATACTTAGTATTTCTATCAAAATGAAGACTTGAATTTCTCTGTGTTGGAACTTACTTAGGGTTTTCTATGAAGACAGGCTTTTAAATATTTTTAACCACCTCATCATAAAGTGTACTGAAGTATATGTTCATACTTTACCACTGCTACATTTGAACCATGTGAACATCCTACAAATCCAGATTACTCTGCTCCAAAATAACTGATTTCAGTACTGAAGGTTGTTTCTTATTAAATTTGTTTTATTTTAATATTTCTTTTCTCTTTTTTTTTTTGATCCTCATTCTAAAATACTCTGTACTTATCTCTATGAAAGGCCAAGTCGCCATAGGTCAAGAATCTGATTCGAAGGAGCAAAGTTTTGCTCTTATGGATCACAGGATTGATAAAACTTGTCTTCAGGATACGCTGTGTTACTTATGTATGAATAAGTTGTCATAATTTTTATATGTTGGGAAAGTGTGAAAGGACAGTACAGCTATCTTGCAAATTGCACAATTCAGAAAGGCAAAGAGATGGGACTACATAAGCTCTCTATGGCAACTCAAGGACAGAAAATCAAACAGGTTTGGATATGAGATTTTACTGCTATAAAATGGGCATCCTGTCCATTGAGGTTGTACATGAAACTTCTCAATGGCATTAGGCAACAGAGGAAGTCACTTCTTTTAAAGTCAGTAAGAAAGATTGCTAGGGGATAAATCAAGTAACTTAAAAGTTTTTATCACGTGCTTGTCATACTACTGCAGTTGTTTTTTCGTGCCTCAGTCTTGCCCTGACAGTGCTAGAGGGCAGGTGTTGAAGTAGAACAGGTGTGGGTGGGAGATACGAACTTCGAATGAGGATATTTTACAATTTTATTGCTTCCTTTTTCAGCCTTTAGAAGTTTAGTTCCTTGAAATATGATTAAAGGCGATAAAAGATTGAAGTGATGCATTGGCACATCTGAACTGTGGACAAGAAAATACTCTTGTAATTCTTTCCTAGGATATGAATAGCTTTAACTGTCTAAGGGAAGAGAGAGAGAGAGAAAGAAAGAAATAAAGACAGACAGATTGTTGTTACTAATTTATATCAGAAGCGAGGAGGTGAAGCTGAAGAAGGAAAACAGAAATAAGGGAAAGTATCAACAGACAGTATTAAAGACAGGCAAAATCAGTGGTTCAAAGCATGCTTTCCTAGAACATAGTGATACGTATATACAACCTTATTAAAGATGACTTCAGAATTACATTATGGCTTTAAACATTGTTGGGAAGGCAATTATTGCTAAAAGAAGGAATTAGTAGCTTCCATTCCCAGCTCTGCCTCATGCTGAAAGAAAGATGATGCATCAGGAGAGATCTATATGCTTCTACTTCCTGCAAAACGCTGGATCCATTAGAAATAGAGTATGATAAAGAGCTCATTTTCACTTTTTGAATAGGTCATGTGAAAGGTTTTACCCTGAACAGAAGACCTATAGTTTAAATGCAAAACTCAAATTTTTAAGCCTGTAGCTGTGCCATGTGGTAAGTGTTCGTAGTTTCAGCCAGTGGACACCAGAAATAACACCACAGAATTATTTTTGTTAAAATATTGATCAGTCTCCTCAGTGTATTTTCCCTGGAACTAGGCTAAACTGATTCTGCAGAAGAACCTTAATCAATGTTCACATTGTCCAAAAAAAGCATAATGTCAAATAACTTAATCTTCCTTGTCCAAAGAATATATAATATCCAAAACCCTGAAGGCAGTGTATGTTGCCAAAGATTCATTTTTTTAACATCATTATCTTCTTGATTAATCAAGTAAAACAAATCTCCCAAAATGTTTTATTCAAGTATCTTATTTCAAGTAATTTAAAAATGCAAAATAAGCTGTATTAAAAAAAAAAATCTTAAATGACTTTCTGTCAGTAACATTAGCTGAAGTCACATGTCAAGTAATATTTCTGCCTTTCACAGGCACAAAGTTTATGTGTAATGAAACAAATATCATTGAAGATTATGCAGTTATTTAGTCATATGTATCTCAAACACGCAATGAAGAGCAGTTTTTTGGATATACACTTAATTCAGCCTAGTCTGCAGCTCTGCCATTTCTACTTCCAATTAGTTCATAAGGCCATCAACAGTAGAGACTAAGAGCTAACGTGATCCAGCAAAGTATTTGGTGTTATGAATGTTACTCTGATCTTCTGAAACAGCCTTGGTCCAATTACTTGAAGAGCTAATGAGATCCAGCAAAGTATTTGGTGTTATGAATGTTACTCTGATCTTCTGAAACAGCCTTGGTCCAATTACTTGACCTTGCTGTCCAAATTTTCCCTTGATCTAAATGGGACTAGTAACATTTGACTACTTATCTGACAGCATTAATTAACTAATTTTGCAATTAGTATACTATTATCTTGCTGTCAACAGGAGCAGGTGGACTAGAGCATAGCCTGCTTCCACTCTTCCTGAGGCAGTGCTACCAGCAAAGTATGCCTGGTTGTCTATGGAGTCACAGAATCACACGTTAGTATGGGCTAGAAGGGACCTCAAGACACCATCTAGTCCAACCCCCTTGCCAAAGCGAGTTCACGTAGAGGAGGTTGCAGAAGATCACTTTTGGGAGGGGGGGGTTTAATATCTCCAGAGAAGGAGACTCCACCGCCTCTCTGGGCAGCCTGTTCCTGTGCTCTGTCACCCTTAGAAGTAAACAATATTTTCCTCATGTTGAGATGGAATTTCCTGTGTTCCAGTTTGTGCCCATTGTCCTGTCACTGGGCACCGCTGAGAAGAGCCTGGCCCCATCCTCCTGACACCCACCCTTTAGATATTTGTAAGCATTGATGAGGTCCCCTCTCAGTCTTCTCCAGGCAAAACAGGCCCAAGTCTCTCAGCCTTTCCTCATCAGAGAGGTGCTCCATTCCCTTCATCATCTTTGTAGCCTCCGCTGGACTCTCTCCAGTAGTTCTCTGTCTTGAACTGGGGAGCCCAGTTAATGCTGTATAGCTCTATACCACACCAGACCATGGAGAATGGAGCCTGTATGTATCCCTGAGCTATCTTCAACCGAACAGGCAAATTTATATGGTACAATATACATTTAAACAGGAAGAACAACTTTCTCTAACTCCAAGTAGCATGATCTTCATCAGTAAGGTTATTTCAGCCTGTGGCTACACTACTGGTTCCAGGATGAGTCTGTTTGAGGTACCCTACACGGTGTTCAGCTGAGTAACACAGAGCTCCTCTGTCATCTGAAATTTCTTCTTGTTATTACTTACAGTTGCTGAAAGCCATGCAGCTCCTGCGAGAGGCAAACCAATGTATCAGAATCTTAAATACAGGGCTGGAAATGTGTCTAGACCACATCTGAAATCAGTGAAAGATATCTTAAGTGTAATTGTTAGGAAAGGGGGAGTAGATACGGTTCCTACGTAGTGGTGGCATCAACTAAAATACCTCCACCCAGTATATCTCACCTTTCTTCTAAGGAATTTCAGATACAGAATTACTGGAGAAAACATCCATTGTTTAAATTTTCTGTCCCTTTAGCCCCTTTTTTCTGCATGCCTATGTGTCAGATCTTTCCACACATAACTGGATAACAATATTGCCTATTTAATCCAGAAGTCTAGTTAATGTGAACAAAGCCCACTCCAAGAAGGGTTTACTTTAACAAATCCCTGTCGACTATTAAATCTTCCAGTTCTCTGAAGCCCTTCGAACAATAAGCAGAAGGAAGCAGGCAGAGACAGGTTATAAGGAGGCAAGATATTTTGGGGTTTTTTTTGTCTTGTCTAGTTTTTCCTTTACAGTGAGAGATTACTGAGCTGGAAAAAGCTATTAGGACCCAAACAGGGAGGTCTGATGCCTCCTACTTACTTGGTAGGGCCATGACTGTACCTCATTCATATTCTAGTGGATTGGCCTTTTGTGGCCTGCTGAAAAGCCATAAAGGCGATGACAGCAAGAATGACTGCATCACGAGTGCACCCTTTCTCATTTCCATCTCTGCTCTCCTCTGAGACTGACATTATTAGAAAGTCAAATGCAGTGGTTGCAGGGATTCTTGTGTGGTTAGTTTTATGCTTTTTTTTTCTTTTTTCCTTAGATTTTACTTCTTTATTTCATGCCACAATCCAGGCTTACAGCCTTCCTGTTAACAGTCCAGCCACCTCCCAGTGGGCCCACATCAGCGAAGTCTGTCTCTCTTGCTCTCTGCTTTTTGTTTGAAATAATTTCCTCAAAACTCAGCTCTTTTTGCAGTACGGAATTTAAGCTTGAGAGATATTTCTTTAATGATCTAATTCACCAAAAGCCATAGGTTAAAAAAAAAAAAAAGTTAAACAAAGGGAAAAACAGTGAAAAAAACCCCCTCACTGATGGGAATCAGCCATCATGATGATTTTTAAAACGTATTTACACCCTAACGCCTTCCTAGGGATAGGGGCTCAATAGAATTATAATCTTATTAAAGGACTTCATTTGAGTCTAATGACAACATGCAACTGAAGAGTGCAATTGTGAATAAGTGGGCAAAACATGCAAGATAAATTTAACACTAACAGAAACATACGATCAAATGAACAGCTACGATTTGAAGATTTTGAGACAAATCTTATTTTGAACATACAAATACGAAATACTGATCTAGCTCTTTAAGCAACAAACAATTGTTTCCTACCTTGCTTTCAATAATAGGTATCATAGCGGAAAGAAGGGGAAAAAAAAAGAGGAGCAGAGGTAGTGAACATGCTAGTTAGTGGCCTTTGCTGACTGGACATGAGCACCTTTTATAAGAAAGCAGTTTAAAAAAAATCTAAAGGTGTATGTGAAAGAAATAAGCAAAAGACTGACGTGGACAATTAACATGGAGACAAAACCCAGGATCTCTGCACTAGAATGGCGAATGAGGAAGAGCATTATTGAAAGGATTGTGTTTTATGGGAAGTATTTAAACAGTATATAAAGAGCAAATAAATGGAATGCCATGACATTTACTATGCATTGGTCTTTCGGTGCTGCATGGACATTAAAAAGCCTACGGCAATTTCACTGTCAGCAGGATTTGTCCCTGAGTCCTTGACCAGAATTTGTCTTCCTCTCTCTTGCTGTGCTGCATGCTGATTTTCCCTGGTCTGTTTGTTTGCCAACATCTATCGCAGAGGTGAATTCATTTTGGTGATGACTATGGATACACAGCTGTAGGACAAAATGTTATACAGAAGTTATGAATGAAAAAATGTTACTGTTATTGCTACTATTATTATGTCATAAACATAGAATGTAAAATTCCAGCTAGCATCACTCAAGCCCTAAGATCCAGTGTTTGAGATCCAGTGTTCTTGTTCTGCTTCTTAAAGTTACAGGCCTTAACAACCCTATTGAGAAATAGATTCAAACCTATCCTACTTCTAGGTGCATGGTCAACTTTCCATTGTGAAACAGCTCAAATTTCCTTCCTAAGTATAACATTAAAAAGAAACGAAGATGTTAATTGAAGGTAATACAACAGCATTGATATAATGTTAATTAGGTAGCTGTCTAGCTAATGTAATGTAATAGCTAATATACCACCACTGAGAAAAAAAATTGGCTGTGTAAGAGGAATATCTAGCACAAAAATTATTGACTTTCATCGGGTACACATTTGACTTTCACGGTGCCCCAGTTGGCTTTTGTATCTTTGTGGATTTGTGCCAGCGTAGTAAGAGTACTGGAGACACTGCAGACTGCAACATCTTCAGTACGAATGTACCTCTTTTCCGAGTTCAAAAACCACGGCACTCCTGTTTCTAGGCACTCATAATGCCATGCACTTTTTGTCCTGAGTTGGTGGCTCCCCGCACAAATAAACCTGCACGCGCTTAGTCCCTCTGCCTGATGCACAAATGTTATAAAGCGCTTTAGCACTTGTCGGCATAAGCCACCGATGGCCAAAAGAAATAGCATCGCGCGCGGGGTATTGCTGCCAAGTGTCTCTAACAGCCAGCAGCCCTTCAAGATACAGGGAAGGTCCCCAGCGGGGGATGCTGCTGCATCCAAGCACCGGCAGGGCTGGGTGAGTGGTTCCCTGAGCAAAGGCAGCTTCCAAAATACGCAGCAGCGGCAAAATCCTGATGCTGCTGTTACCGTGGAGACAGCCAGAGAGAGACCGTGCATGTGTGTGTGTGTGTATGTATGTGTGAGGGGGTGGATCGAGGAAGGAAAATTGTGAAGAACTTCAGGAACAAGCATTTTCTGGCTTATTTTACACCTAGGGTGATCACTTAGTTCTGCTTTGCCCAGTGTTGCTGCAATTTCCCATTTTACAAACGGGTAATGGAAACAGCTCCAACAGTAGCTCTCTACAAAAGGTCAGGCATCTTTTGACTATGTTTATTTTATTTCCCCCTTTCTGAACGGGACACCATAGGAAGTTTTTAGTGCCTCGTCTTGCAGAGGCACCAGAAAAAGCCTGAGTGAGAAGACACACTGCAGCTGAACTGGACATTATTTTTTACCAAAAGCAGCTCATTCTGTCCTGTTGTTTCTTGTTATATAAGAAATATTTCTATAACATTCCTTTAACAACTACATGAAGTTTCAGTGAAACTAAGGACTGCAAACGCCATTGTTACCGAAGGAGGCTCAGTAGAAATTCCTTCCTTTTACAGATCGTTTCTGTTCTTTACGTGCTGTGTTCTGTCCCTGTGATGTCTTTGCCATTATGTTAAACGGGTGAACTTTGTATTCAGGCCTTAGAAAAGGTTAATGGTTATTACTGCTATATGGTACAGGAGGTAGAGTTCAGAATGATAATGAGGATTCATGCCCATACCTATTCATGTAGACATTTGTCTGAATATCAGCTGAGCCTCAACTGCCTCCGTCAACCCAACTCAGCCCTGATTTTCCACTCTTATTCATACTCAGGCTCACGATGCCACATGCCTCTTGTACCCGCTGAACCTCTCTTGCTGTTGGCTTCATTGTCCTTGCCAATATGTCTCCAGGACTGGGCATTCTCTTGCAAACATTTTCTATCTCACAGTTGTTTAATATGTCAGATTAAACCAGGATTAACATGCAAGAGTCCAAAGGAAAAAAAAAAAAAAAATAATTGATCCCCCAGTTGTTGATATATTATTTTCCAAATATGCTAACTTGGGAAGAACTTAAATGCATTTTATATTAGACAAATTAATGGAAACAGGTATACTCACTGATTTAGCACTGCATGGTTGGCAATGAAGCTATGCACTGTCCAGTTGTAGTTGTTTAAGAATTTCTTTTACAAGGATCTTGTTTTCAGTTGTTGATACTTTTGCTGCTTATAAAAATTTGGGCTGAGAATTTCCATTAACATCCTGTTATCAGGTGAACTCATCTGGAAACTCATTTCAAATAAGACAATCCAGTACCTCATGAGCTTGTATCTTATTTTGTCCAGATAAAACATTATTCTACTTTCACCACTTCAAATGTGTAGTATCTCCATTCTTGCTGTAGGCTTGAGAAAGAATTTTTGGTTTTGATTTGGTTTGGGGTTTCTTATGTTTGTGGGGGTTTTTTGTTTTGTTTTGTTTTGTTTTTTTAATCATGGAAGTCTTCTTATGTTTAGAAAAGTCACAAATACATCTTGAAAAAAAAGTTCTTAGTAAAGTGCCAGTTTGCCAGGAAAAGTAGTTCTGAAAAGAAACATCAAAGCATTTTTAGGAACAGTGTTAGCCAGGAGTGAAAAAGAAAGTGAAGGAGAGGGAGAAATAAAAAAGGTAGTGAAGGGAATTCAGAAAGCCAAGACATTTCCCTCTGCTGAGAACACTGACTAACAACTTGAAATGGATTCTCTAGTGTGGTTAAATAAGCAGGCTCCAACCCAGTACAGCGCCTGAACATGCGGTAAACTTGGAAAGAACTATCCAGTTTTTAAAACTGTAGTTTGGTAAAATGGATACAGGAGGAGCTTTATATATCCCCAGAATAGACACTTTGTACACAGCAACTCTATTTTTCCAAATAAACTTCAGCCTAAGATTGGAGGAATACTTTAATATTATTTGGTTATTATTCTTCCTCAATCCAGTTGAAATTCCTACTATAATTCACAGTGAAAAATATCATGTAGGTATTAGGAGGTCAAGGAAGTCCAGGATCCCACCATCAAAACCAGAGGACAGCTGCGTTACCTACAACACCGCAGGACATTTTACTGCTTACCCCTTTTACCGCTTATCCCTTAAAACAGAAAACAGACTGCGAGTATGTCAGGATGTATTGTCCAGGGATGCATAAAGAATAAATTTGTCATATATGATCACCTGGGTTTAGATAAGAATAATTTTCCCTTGTGCTGGGCACATGTGGAAGCAGTAATTTAAGAACCTTTTCTTGATAGCACAGATTGATGGATCTCTTTCATCTACCACTAGATGTCATGCACTGATACCTGTCCCAACAGTGCAGGCTCAGATATAGAAATATATGGAAACTCTTCCCTTTAAACCTTTTTCATTTTTTCTTGTTATTTAAAATGTCAATGGCTGCATTATTTCAATTCTGGAAAGGAAACGCTGTGTCAGTGACATTAAAGGTAGCAATCACTGATGGAATGCAAGATGTCCAGAAATATCTGGCAAAGGTAGTGAAATAAAAATGCACAACTTTAATGGGCAAACCTAAATTAAAAAATACAAGAAATATGGTATCTGCTGAACACTTGATCATTTATTTTAGCAGAATTTTTTTTTTTTTTGGTCATGTCCCCAGTGAGAACCTTATTTAAATGGAATTTAATTGTGGACTTTCATTTTTCTAATATTTTAAAATAGTTTGCCCAAAAGTAGATTAAGTATCTGAATTCTTATTATACAATGTCTAAAATGTTTGTTGGTTGTTTTCGTCTTTGAGTAAGGCAGATGGAAATGACGATTTTGAAAGTGAGTAGAGACAAAATTAGACAGCAGTTGGACTATTAAGATTTTTCTTTCTCTAGGCAGTGAACTAAGGTAACAGTAGCAGCCAAATTCACCTCCGGTATAATTTAGAGGGATGGATTGTCCTGTCCCCCACCTGCCTGCATTTTATTTCAGAGTGCCTGTTTTGGGAAGATATCTCAGATATACCGTATCAGAACTGGTAAAAAACATTTCTTCAAAGCATTTTTTCCCAGCAGAAAATGGTACATTCTTTTTTTTTTTTCTATAAAAGTAATTTTACTGAAAAAAATAAACAATTTTTTTTTTCAATGTCAAACCAACTTTTTGGCTCTAAATGCCATTTGTATTTTTTGTACCAAATAAATGAAAAGCAGGTATTTTCAAAGAACAGTCTCTAAAAAAAAAAAAATAATCTCCATCAGAAACAGGCATGAAAAAATAGCTTTTTACCTGTGTCTGTGCAGAAGTCTTTTGAGATAAATTTTTCTATGTCATTTCATAATGAGGTAAAATTGTTTGCCTCAGTTCATATAATGCATTGGTGGCAGAAGCATAAATAGACTCCCAGCATCCAGATTGCCAGCCTTTTGTTTTAACTGACTGTTCCTAGTTAAACAGCTAGCAAGATAATCTTAAGGTCCCAGCTCTCAGTGCCTGTTTGTGATTGCCTGATATTTCCTCCTCCCAAAGATATATATAACACGTGATTTAAAAAAAAAAGACTAAACATGTGGAGAACAACAGAAAACCATGGAAACGAGATGAGGTTAGTGGCACAAGTCCATGCACTATATATATTGAATGTTGCAGTTACCTCACTAAGCAACAGCTTTATATATGGTATAAAAATAAATGTTAGAACATTTTAAAATTCTAGATTAGACAAAAATGACATAAAGAGGTACAAAAGCCCGGTACAGTGGCAGTCACAGTACAATCTTGATAAAAATCTTTGCTGCTGACAGAGTTGGGCCTGATGCTGTTTATTAGATTCTGAAGTGGCTCGAAAGGTCATGAAAGCCTCTCTATATAACGTGATTATAGTGTAATAGAAAAAGGTACCTCACTCAATCCCCCAGTTACTGCTTGGTTTTATTGAGTTTCAGTATTCGTTTCTGCTTAATTAGAAATAAAATTAAATTTATTTCAATGCCAGGTTGTTGTCACTGTATTTTCAAACCTCATTAACAAAACAATATGAACGTTTGCAGATAATATTTATGTTTCTGCAAGAAAATATGTCTGCCTGCTTTTTGTCACCTGAGGAAATTAAATAATTGTGATTGATGCCCTAGTCCGCTCCTGGTGGGTAATGGTGAATGGAGTGATGTGCACTTGAACTGAACAGAGCTACACTGGGAGTCAGAAGAGACTGTGACTTTAAATGTCATGTTACCGTCTCTCACTGTAAAGGAATAAAATTAATGTTAGTAAAACTGAAATAGTTCATAGCACTGAGTTAAGCTATGTGTGTCAGAACTAGTTGGAGAGATGATGAAAGTTCAAATGTGCCAAACAGAGAAAAGTTTGATAGAACCTGACAGAAATTCCTCATCTGAAAAGTCTTCTGTTGGAGAATGTAGATTCCTCAAAATCAAATATTTACAAGAGTTTTCAACATTACCAAAGTCCTGACAGGAAGTCAGGAAGGCCCTGAGGAAATCTTCCCTGCCAAAACCCTGTCAATACCTGACCCGTAAGCACTCACCCATTTTCTTGGGAGCTGTTTTGCCCATCTTCTGAGCCAGGTCTGAGGGGGGTGAGGCTGAAGGGCTCATTTTCTCTTCTCTTCTCTTCTCTTCTCTTCTCTTCTCTTCTCTTGTCTTCTCTTCTCTTCTCTTCTCTTCTCTTCTCTTCTCTTCTCTTCTCTTCTCTTCTCTTCTCTTCTCTTCTCTTCTCTTCTCTTCTCTTCTCTTCTCTTCTTCTCTTTTCCTAAGGCGCTACAGGAAGAAGTCATCTTTTGCATGCAAGTGCACAAGCTGGTGACTGGTTTCTTACAGAAAGTGCTGCCAAAACGCTGCCATCTGTGCTCTGCTGCATTGAGCCTGGGCTCTCACATTGCTCTGGCGATACACCTTGGTCTCAGGCAGAAACACTATAACTATTCACTCCTTCGTGGTCTCGTATAAGACAGTGCAGCTGT
>VXBO01004588.1:35626-46917 GCA_013400135.1 Rhinoptilus africanus | reverse complement strand
TCCTGGTATTGGTGTCAGCAGCTGAGCAAGCATCAGACATTTGAGTATGTCTCTTGCTGTTCAGTGGTGATCTTCTGGTGGGGATCGCAGGTGAATTGAAGAGTTTCCTTGTGGACACATTCAGTTTCTCTTTTGAAGGGAACCCACGCTTTAAAAGAGCATATTTTACAGCTCTAAGATCTTATAAATGTATACAATAATGAAAAGTACTGTGATTTTGTGTATGTATGGGGGTTAGTGTTTTGCTTTTTTTTTTAAAAAAAAAAAAGGTAATACTGAAGTTTTGTCAACTTTGGCTCACATCGAAGGAAAGGGTAGCTCATTAAAATATGGAAATTACTAATAATAAACAATTCAATTCCGGTGTTAGAATTACACTGCAGAATCACAGTGTTATGAGATTGAGGGTTGATTGGCTGAGGTCAATGGAAGAACAATCCTTATCATTTGGTCTCACCAAAGAAACATCTTTATGCACAATACTATTTATAACATTTATTTAACATTGATGGGGATGGATGTTATTAAGATATGAATTTTTCACTAATAGGGGTTTACATAGGTGCTAAATTAAGCAAGATCTACTTGTCTTTTTTGTGTCCCAGTAAATCAAAGGAAATAACACTTCTAACATAACTCAGGTGATGCGAGGATAAATTCACTGCTGGTTATAAGAACCCAGACACTAACGTGATGAACACTGCTCATAAGCTGTTAAATAAAGAAATTAATTTACAATTAATGAGTTGCCAGCTCACTCCCACGACAGTGATTGCTTCTCTTCCTTCAGTTTCAGACCCTACCACAAAACTGTCTCAACTGCCCGTGTAGCTTAAGCTTTAACTTAACATTTCTCAAAATTTTCAACAAAATTTGTTCTGTTATTGCCATTGCCTGCCATTTCCTATTTATATTCATATACTATTACTGCCAATAGACAAAGTAAACAGCAGTCACATCTATCTGTTAGGCTGCCTGTAATAGGCATTATTACAGTTGCTTAGCAGCCAAGGGGGCAAGAGAATACATAATTTCAATACAAGGAATGAAAGAGAAAGTAAATGTAAGCAGTTATAATATGAATAACCAGCTAAGACCCTAGCATGAAAAGTCTGAATCATGAATTATCCCAAGAGATCAGCATCAAAACTTTGGTTTTGAGTTTCAGGTTTGAAATATCTGTATATTCGTATGACTTTTTTTCCTGAAAATATGGCTTAATTTCACAAAGGGCTTTAGCATTATAACACCATGCTTTTAAGATACGTTCCTCTATGGCCTCCTAAGATCCTTAACTAATCAATACAAGAGTAAACCTGATATCTTACCCATGTAAATTGTTAGAATGCTTTCTAAATATGAAATTTAGGAGCCACGTGCTTTAAAAGTTCTATATTGGTGAAGAATTAGTAAGATTTCTTAAAGGACAATCATGTCACACACATCTAGTCAAATTCACTAAAGGAATCAACAGGCATCGTACTGACAAGAGATATCTAGCTGGTATAGTCTGTTTTGATTTTCAAAAAACATTTTGCAAAGTCTTTCACCAAAGCCTCTTAAAGACAGTAAGCTGTCATCGAATAAGAAGGAACATCTTCACATGGATAAAGAAATCTTTAACATGAAGGAAATATGGTAAGAGCATACAGTCAGCCTTTAAAGTGGAGGGATATCTTACATGTGGTTCTTCATTGGTATCAGTGTTGTTTCACATAATCACAAATTAATTAGGAAAGAAGATGAAATTAGGGAGGTGGCTTATGGCTAAGTTAGTAATGGTAACAAATAAATTATTACAGGCAAGAAAGATGATGGTCTGCAGTAAAAAAGGAATTCACAAAAATGAGTAATTTGGTAGCAAAGGGGCAGAAAAATTAAATATGAATGAATATTAAGTGATGCATAGAGAGAAAAAGTTATTCTTACTTTACTCATACGGGAAAGGGATTTAAACTGATTATTACCATTTATGATTGAGATTTGGATTTATAATAATGAATCGAAGGAAGTGTCAAGTTAATTATCAATAGTTATTGAGAAAGCAGATAGAAGGCCAGAAGCTATTTCAAAAAGAATAGAAATCAAAAGAGGAAGCCTTGTTATGCCATAGTTAAGTCCATGGTGTATCTGACTCTTGAATGCTTGTTCAGTTCTAGTCTTTTTATTTCAAAAAGAACATGATAAAATGGAGAAGATGCAGAGAAGGCTGGAAGTGATGTTCAAAGATATGATATGGCTTTTGTATAATGTAAAAATAGGTGATTTAATAGTTTTCAAGATGGAAAAGAGAAAAATAAGCTGGTAATATGATGAAGGTTTGTGAAATTGGAAAAAGCATGGAAAAAGCGAATAGGAGTCTCCTCCAAAAAAAAAAAGAGTAGAAAGCATCAAATAAAACTAACCTGAAGTTCAAAATGAATGAAAATACTCATTGATACAGTACCTATTTAATCTGTGAAATAATTTACCAGTTAATGTTTCGACTGATGAAACCCTTCAGAGGTTTTAAAAAAATGACCGAAAGAAAAAATATCCAGCGAGAACTGTTAAATACAAAACATTATTTAATTCAGGAAGTTTCTGAACCTTAAATTGCTGAGGAATCAGAGAGTGTTGCGGGAAAGAAGATGGTAACAGACACTCTCTAATGCTTACGGGCCATCCTAGGAATCCATGAGTAGTCACAGAGGAAGACAGACTGGTTAACCTCTAAATAAGGCAAAAGAATGATTGTTTAACTTCTTGCCACAGAAAGCGTGTAAGCATTAATTCATCCTTAGAAGCTTAGCTTGTGGATACTTGGTCAGAGGCAGATTTTTAGGTGCTCATGGAATTTTACTAACAGGCAAATGAGATGCTGTTGGATTATAAGTACTTCCAAGGACTACGTAGCCGCTAAACCGAAAACTGATCACTATCTCAGGTTTAGGTGCTTAAATCTTTTTGTGGGCATAGCTCAGAATATTGAATTCATAGATTATTTTGAGACATTAATACCTTGAGTATGGAAGGTATCCATATCAAAGGAAGTATTTTAATCCACTAATGTTCAATTTAAGATCTACCATAAGAGAATGTGTCTCTTCCCCTCCCACCCCAAAATCAGCTCATGTAAGAACTTCCAAAGCAAAGCAAAGATTATGAAAAAAAGTATTTTTAATTTAAGTCTCTGAAATCCTCACTATGTTTATATATTTCTTCCTGGTAAATATGCAATAAAATATGTAGTAGTACAGCCATGAACAGCTTCATTGCTCCCTAATCCTTTAATAAATATCCACTATAAATCATAACAGCAGATTATGCACATGTCAAATCTATTTATATAGTGGCTGAACAGATTTAAAGTCCAAAGATATTACATTGATAGCATCACTTTGCTGGTTGTAAACAAAGATAAAGAAATGTAAGATTCATTATGAGCCATTTCTTATTTTTCAAGTCTCACAAAAGAAAGTTATGATTAGACAGTACTGTAAGCAGCTTGCTATTAAAAGTTATCTTTCCTTTTTTTTTAGGTAAACAATTCATGGTCGATTTGATCTGCCAGTCTAAATTTCCCCCGCTCCCCCCATTTCTGCTATTCTTTATTGTGATTTTAACATCAAAAAAGTATAGGAAGATACAGCAATTTTCAATGACAGAGCTTTTTAGCTCACAACACGAACATACCAACTTCCAAAGCATTCTTGCTCTGCTGTAGCTCTCTAGACCTTGAGGATTCAACCTTCTTGCTCCTTGATTACTTAGATAATTACTATGAGCACTATTAGAAGCAGATTAAGACAGTAGAATTTAGAGGTTTAAGAGACTTTTCCTCATCACAATCCAGTGTTAAAATTTGTATTGATTTTAATGTGAGATGATTGTACCCCAGACCTTTGAAGAGAAACTCTGTTGTTGTTGGGTTTTACTAGGAATAGCTCTGAGAAAGAAACCATGGCATATGGCAGAACACAAATTCATCTTTCATTCTTTATATGTAGAGGTAATTTGTGCATAAAATGGTGTTGTCTGGGAACTGGGCATTTGTGTATGTGGTCTGAGACTCCTGCAAAGGTGTATTATTCCAGTGCTGCTTTTAAGTTCCTTAATTCCAGGACTTGTTTATGTATGTAAATAAAAAAAGTAACACTAAGGGATTATATGAGGAAATTTACCATCATAATTAGACTCATAGCAATATAATTCCCTGTGTAGATTTATTTTTGAACCTAATTTGTTTGGGTTTTTAACTACATAATACTAGGTTAGTTATATAGTTTAGGGTTTAGATTAATAAATATCCCATATGGACCCTTAAAACTATCAAAACCGGTATTTGATTTCTTTGAACCAGGAAGCTGATATCCAGCATCTGGGGTTCTAATGAGAAATGACAGACAAATGTGACAAATACCACATTTACATTAGAGTAGAAAATCAGTCTTCAAAGTATAGATAGTTATGTATTTCTATTCATTTCTATGTATTATTTCTATGTAATTATACATCGTCTGGAAAAATCTTGTTGACATGCATAGTTTGGGTCTGATACTTGCACTTCAATCCTGTAGTCCTAGCCTTACTTTGTTCAGATTAGGGCACAAATTGTGTTTTGGAGGAGCATTAAGGGCAGTACATTAGCCTCCCACCCAGGGGCCTTGTCCTCCTTTCTGTTTCAGTATAATCAGCCAGATCAAAGTAAATCACAGATGGTTTACTTTAAAATTCTTGACTGCAAAGGGAAACAGGAGAAAAAGTGCTCACACCGTGGCTGTGGTGTCATGATCTGCCAGCCATGGAAACTCATTTGTATGTGAACACTTTCCCACTACCCTTTACCCATAGTTTAACCTGACCCGTTTGACTTTATTCTGGAGCAGAACAGAAAGGAAGAGCAAATGGTTGTCAACAGTCTGGATAGGGATGCGTTGACACAGTACTACCCCAGTCCACTCCTGCAAAGACCAGAGCTATTACTCGTGCACCCATGCCCCAGCCAAGCACTACAGAGATAAGAAGAGCGGTGGGATAGGATTAGTGCATTGGCTGTGCAAATGGGTGGTAAATTAAAGCACAAACCCAATCTCAACCCTGGTCTGAACAAGCAGGCTAAATATACACAGATACTGTGTGCCAAATCACCCATCTTGCCCTGAGCTTTGGACAGTCTAAAGGGATTTATCAGTCGGAATGAAAACTAGACAATTTTTGGTTTCTGCTTTTCAGTATAGATGAATTTCAGTTTAAGATGAATTCTGCTTTGAGATCTTACTTTAAAACAAAGAACTACTTCCGTGAATTATTTTCCCTACTAAGAGTACTATCTGGAGTGTCTTCTGTGCTGCGTAATGGGAAAGATGCTTAAGAATCTCTCGGTGGCGATGTAAAACACTAACTTGGGAAAAGGGAACCTCAACCATTAGTGTCCATATGTCTCTTTTGGCACCAATGTTACCAGATCTCAATGTTCTTTTATATCATCACAGATGCATCTTATTAGTAGTTTTAATTGAACAAATACTGCATCACAGCTCAGCAATTTGGTCCTCCGGAGCACTGATAAAAAAAAAACCAAAATTTTGGGGCATTGGTGCCAAAGGATGACATTTTTATTGGTTGTTCTCTGCCAGCTTCAGCAGTGCGCCTGCTGTCTGTCCATTCCACATCTAGCCTGTGTTTCCATCCTTTATTCTGCTTTTTCCACCCCTTGCCCTAGAAGACACAAAGTTCCATCCAAGGATGTTGTTCTCTGCTAAGCCCCTTGTTGCCCGAGTCCTAGTACTTTCAGGAATCCGATTTTAAGAACAATGAGCACAAACCTCATAGCAAAGCTTAAGGGATTTCTAAGGGATTTCTGTGACTTGTAGAATAGCATTATTTTGTAATTTTATTTCCAAGTGCCATGATATTCTGATGCAATGTAACAATTTGGCAGTTGTATTTCCCCATGGGTCTGGCTGGAGGAAAAGCTACAAAAATGCACATTCAGAAGTAACAATTTACTTATCAGTTTATTTATTCATTTAAAAGAGCAACCAATTATAGAACTGTTTGCATTTCAGCGACAGTGAAAGCTCTAATCAAATCAAGTCTTTGATTTTTAGAAATGGCATTAATCAGTTCAAAATGTATCTACAAACAGGGAAAAAGAAACATCACAGGTTTTGGGGGGGGGTTATTTTTGGTTGGTTTGGTTTTGTTTTGTTTTGTTTTTCCAGAAAGTGGGGAATTCTTTTCAATGATGACATGAGTAGAAGATAGTGAAATCCTTTTCAGTGACTTTGAAAGGGGTTGCTGTACATTTGCTCAACACATTTTTGGTAGCAAAGTCAACTTTACGAATTCCCAGTAATCTTACTCCCAGCTGCTCACTCCTATCCTAGTAGCACTTTATTGCCCCTTCGATTGTTTTGGTACAACAGTTTGCAGAGCTTTAGTATAAACCAGATGATTGAAATCGTGATCAGAATTAAATAAACAAACTCACTTCTGGAGGAATTTTTTTTTTTTTTTAAAACCTGGATCATTTCGTAAATCTGCTTTATGACACAATCCCACAAGCAGTTATGCTGAAACAACCGAATAGGCTGCAAATTGTACTGGAGGACCAGAAATAATCAACCAGGCATAAGAACTTTGGTACCCAAAGCACTTTTTTAAAACAACCAGTTAAATTCCATGTGAACTAAGACTCGCAGAAAATAAGTTGTCCTCCCACTGGCAGATCTATCAATGAAACTCTGGAGTCCTAAATTCCTAGTTAACTAAATAATATGTCTGAAAAGAAATGCTGCAAAACTTTTGCTGAAGAGCTTTGCATGGGTACGGACACCAGAGCTCTCCTGAGCATCTAGATCTGAATTTAGGTACAGCTTACAGTGAAACTATCTGTACTACATACAGTCTGCAATAAATCCTTGTCACAGTATTTTCCATTACAAGGAATAGATGAAGAAAGATAAATCCATGTTTATATTTGTTTAAATATGTATCCCAAAGCTCAGCACAAATGTTGCTCATTGCGGCATCGTTGGCCCACATTGCGAGCCATTACAAGCTCCAAACTCAAGCTCAGGAAGAGTTTAATTGTGATCTTACCATTTGCATGCTCTGATTGGCGTTAGCTACACTCAGCCTAAAATTTGGATTGCTGTAGAGACGTTTGTTTCTATTTTCTGTAGTGTCTTCCTTCTGATTTATTTTCACATCGGTCTCATTTTAAAATCATTTTTAATATCTCCATTGATTCTAATTAAGCTGCTGCTAGGTCTTATGAGTGTCATTTCATTAAATTAATTAAGTTATTTATTTATATAATAAAAGATAACCAACTCACCAAGCTTACTTTCCCACATTCCCACAGCTTGTGAACTTGGATCCAAGTGTTTTGTTTGGAGAAAGATATACAGTACAGTCATTACACTATACACTGTGTAGTATCTCAGGGTTTGCAGGCATCAGTTCTATGACAAAACTGCAGACCTTTTTTTGTCACTCTGCTCTGCAGTTCTAATTCTTTGCAGTCAGGATATATTCTACCACTACAGAAACAAAAAGACACTTCCTAAATTTGCCTGTCTTGGTTACAGACATCCTACAGTCAGATCCGCATTAATCATTTCCATCAACACAGCAAAAAGTTATTAAGAGTTTGCCATACAAACAAGATTTAATTTCTCCAGCTGGATGCTGCCAGCCTCTTTACAGCACACTGCTCTTGTCACAGTGGTTGGGCACAGTTTTAAAATACATTTACTTTAGCCTCAGGCTACTGTGAAGCTTTTTTACTTGTTTGCTTTTCTTTCACCTTTTCTCTCTCCCAATATTGTGAAAGGAAAGTGTTGATAGGGAAGACTTTGATAAGCAATGTAAAGCAATGATTGGTTGAAGAGTATGGATAAGAAATGATTCATCTTTCCAATCAATTTATTTATAAGAAATAAGGTCCCTTCTTTTTAATTTTTTTTCTCTTTCCTCTTTTCTGCTCTCAAAGTCTCAGACAAATAACTTTCTTAACTGATTGGGCAAAAAGAGGTCATTGCCCACACTTACATTGTGGGCAGAAAGCACATACTGGCAATCAAAATAGCTGTGCAAACCAACCCCAGGTTTCCATGCCACTCCTCCCCCCCCAAAGCCTCCCCAAACCCCTTCCAACAAAACCACTGCCTGCATCACAGTGATGTTATGGACCGAATCATAGCTAGATATTCTGGACTATACCTTCATATTAAACACAGGCAGAAAACAATGCCCAGCTCTCTCTAGTAACATATGGTGTTAACTCCAACAATGGTACTAGGTTTAAGACATTACATCAAAATTATTTCTATGAAAAGGCAAGACGGGAGTTATAGTAAATTTTCTGATGACTTAACAACAGGAAGGCTACCTCAAAAATTATGCAATATAGTAGTATCAGATGCTGATACCATAGTAGTTATAACAGTTTCTGATGTATTTTTTCCTACCATAGGTACAATTTCATGGAAATCAATAGGACCATTTTCAGAGTAAGGCAATAAAAAAGGATTTTGGAATATTACCTTGTGGTGCAATTAAAAGCTGAAGTAAATTAGTCAGAAACTTCCTTATAAGCCCAGAGAGCATGATGAGCAGCTGGAAGTGTTCTCTCACTTCAGAGAGTGACTAAAGACTGATCCATTCATTCTTCTTTTTCTGATCTAGTTCGTCTGTACTTGCTTGTTTCCATTAAATATAGTTTTGATCACAAATCACGATCCAGCTCAGCTGCTCGCTGTGTATTCAGCTGTACCACCCTAGGCAGTGTTTTCATGAGATATTAAAAGTTAAGTAGGGTTGAACTAGGTCATCATCGAGGTGTAATGAAACCCCCAATGCTGAAGTGGTTATTTAAGAGGCTGAGTTTTTTTCTTCAGCTGCTACATGTCTGTATGGAAAATAGCACTTACTTTTAGTAGGCTATTTGCACATAAATTATGATTTTTTCTTTATTTAAAATGACAGAACATTATTTAGTTGGGGGAAAAAGAAAAGAATTTACATAAATACATGGATTTATTTGATTTTTCTCTTGTTATCAAAAAATAATATGTATATATAAGATAAAACTTTAAAAATATTAGTTAAAATAACTTTCATAATGACTCCGTGCAACACATACCTCAAGGTTATACTGAAAGTATCCTATTTGGCTGAGATGTAAAATTGTATATATTTATTTCCCGTAATAGGCTATATTTTTTCCATGGTTTTCATAAGGAAGCAAGTGGGGTTTTTTAAAGGCCATACCAGAAACCAGATGGAGTGTGCATGCTTTGCTCCTGGGATAATAGCTATAGTTTCATCTGAAGACTCTGTTCCCAATTTCTTTACTATGCAAAGCAGCAAAACTTTAGTCCACAAGTAACTCGCTTTAAGTATGGGATTGATAGTGTGGTATGTATATTTGAGAATATATCTACAGTGACAAATAAAACAAGGCCAGCACTCTTTGCTCGCCCTAAGTCCAAGGGGGACAGATTGTATTTGTGCTTGACAGAAATTGGCCCTGGGTCTGCTGTGGCTTTAAATTATTGTTAGTCCTATATCACTGTTCTAGACTAGCAGGTATAGAAATATAAGAATACTGTTGCTGTGCATTAGAATGGTTTTTTAATGTCACGGACATAAGGGCGAGCGCTGCTTGCCACTGGTTGTGGTATGAAGGCTTATAATGTTAGCTGGAAAAAAATTTCCAATACTATTGAATAAAAATGTAAGTAAATTAATAACAAAGTGAGTAAAACTTGCAGTAATCTCGTTCATCCTGCCTGTTCAGAATGCTTTGTCCTTTCAGCCATACAAAGGTATTGTCTTGGAGAGCACCATTTCACACACAGCAAAGCTAAACAGGAAAGACACCAATAAATAGTAAGGAGAATAGATAGCTAGTACTGTGGCCTAGTCTTGCTTCAATTTTACATATATATGTAAACACACACATACATATATCTCCTGTTAGGCTACATAAGTACACTTCTGGAAAAAATATAGTAATTATTTGAAATTAACTATTTCCCATAAAGACCCTTTATAATATGACTATTCTGAAGAATTTTAAGACATATATACATTAATTTTCAGAAAGTGTCACATAGCTCCTCTAAACAGCTTCATTCTAGCTAACAAATATCTTTATGAAAATATTTTTCATCTAGTTGTATGTTTGGGCTTATTGCTACAAGCTTTTTTCTATCAAATATCTCCTCAATACAAATAAATATCATTTACCACCTCTACCGAATCATTTTCATGCAAATAGTTGCCTGGGTGAATAACAGCTTTTGGATTTGGTTAATAATTGCCATGTCTCTAAAACAAATTAATGTGCCTGCAACAGGATTGTAGCACAGTTTTTGAATATAAAGCGCAGACAGATCTCAAACCATTAAAAGATTTTATAGAAATTAGCCAAAAGTATAATTTTGACCTTAATTATGCTGTTTTACAATTACAAGAACATAAATGACATTGGAATTTCCTATCTGGATTTATAAATGCAATAGTCCGGCCTATGACCTGAAGGTGAGATTCTTTCTTGCATAATTCAGGTTGCAGAGCCGTAGTACTCAAAGATACTTCAAGGCTATCTTAACTGGCAAGAAGGAATCAATAGATGTCATGGGATCACAATAGCAGGTGTGATGGCATCTCGTTTAAGATGACATTATAGACAGTTGTCAGATAAAAGAAGATATGAGCAGGAAGACTCTGCATACTGATGATCCTTAAGTTCTTCAGAGCTATGAAAACTAAGGCTGTTCTGTGCAAAACTGTAGGTTTCCTGGCAACCAGATGGCAACTGAATCAAGGCTCCAGTCGAGATGGGAACCATCTCCACCTCCATCTCCATCTCCAGTAGAGATGGGAACCAGTAAAACTTCAAGACGAGAAAAATGGAAGAAGCATAAAACCAACCAGCGCAATTTTTCATCTCAAAGAACATTTTAGCTATAGCCAGGGGTCTAAGCCTGTTGATGTCTCCCATCAGTAAAAACGAGAATGGATGTTTAAACTCTAGTCTGTATGCTCCTCCACATACAAAACCAGAAGCAGCTGTAACTGCATATTGACCTACTAAATTAGAAATAATGCATGTAGCTGCCTTCTGAGAAGTATATCTAGCACCCACTGATGATGCTTCAGCCGTCATCCATAAGCAGTCATGGTGCACTGCCACAAACAATGCTGACTAAACCTTGTCCTGTGAAAGGAAAAGACACAGTAAGTATTCCAGTCTCTAATCCCTAAAATGCTAATCTAATAGCTACAGAACCAAT
>VXBO01004588.1:2872-30475 GCA_013400135.1 Rhinoptilus africanus | reverse complement strand
TTTTTTGATAAATACTTTTTAAGGTAATTGTGTTTTCCTGGGTACTTTCCAGGGAATTTCACATCTTTCCTATAGGAAAAATGACTGAAGACTTAATTTCTCTCTCTTGCAATTAGGTAATTTGCCCTCTAGATGTCTCATTATTTTATTTCTTTTTCTTTTTTTGACATCTCTCAGCTGGTATGGCTACAGTAACTCCAGTAAAATAGATGAAAATCACGTAGAACTGGATGTTAGCTGTGAAGGTGAAAAAGTGTCCTGGAAAAAAATAAATCTGTAGTTTCTTTAGGATAATATATGAAAAATTCGAACAGACTTTCCCTTCTTTTTAATTCAATGAACTGAGCTCATATTTGAGCTTGCTTTTATAAGGCATGAATGATCAGCAGTTCAGATGTCCAGAATCCTTTAAGTATGTAAAACTCCTGCTGGGGGAAAAAAAAAGTCAATGTGAAGGGCCATGTACTGCTCCTTATCCTGCTGCCATTGTTTTCTTAAGAATCTATTGATAGTCTTGCTTTACTTCTTACTCCTACTTTCAACATTTCAGTAGCATCCTCCTGCTCGTATTTCCCTTTAATACATTCACTCCTGTAAGTCAGATAGATAGGCAGCACAATGGCTCTTTGCAGTATTTGTTTTTATGTATTCCTTCATTATGGAACTCATTTTAGCTGGATCATTAAATAACTTCTAAGCAGCAAGAAAGAGGCAGTATATCCATCACATAGTGAATACAAAGCATTTAATGTAGTTCTCAAATCGATCCTTTTCTTCAAATACTCATTTTTATTTATTTCCCTTCCCCAGGGGGCTTAGCAAATAAAATATTATATTCATGCCACTGTGGATTTATAACACCAGGAGGGAGATGAAATAAGGAAGCTGAGCATACTATATTAGCTATTATTCATAAACTATTTCTACTTGTCAGATGTTTGCTGTGAGGCTGAGAATTCAGCATTTCCCCTTCCTGTCAGTTTGACCAAAGCTGATAAGTTGCCTGAAGTTCACATATCACCGCAACTGAGAACAAATTCCGTGACTAAAGAGACTCATTCGTGTTTCCTGGCATACTCACTCTGTGCCTTCTTCCTAAAGAAAGCTTAGTTAATATTCCAAAGGCAGAAACCCAGACTATGTCTTCATAAGCATAGAAATTTTCAAAGGGAAAGAAATTACTCCCTCCTGGGATTTTGATCTTTATTTTCTTTCACGCATTGTTGCTATCGAGAATAAAGCAAGATCAGGCCTAGGGAGACTTCAATCTCAGTTTAGATTTCTCAGATCTTTTCTTAAGTGAAGGTCTTTCATATTACCAAATTGATTTAATGTCAATATGCTGCTGAAAGTTCAAGTCAGGAAAAAGTGATGCCGTATTCCTTAACATTTTAGAACTGGTATACTTTCATCTTTTCAAATAACAGACTTTCTCCACCACCCTCTCTCTCTTGTCTTCCTCCAAGCCCTCTATCCCCATAAAACTTGACCAAAGAATTTGGCTCGTGATAGTTTTTAGCTTTTGCCCACAAATAGACTTACACATAGTCCTATGTGTTATTTTTTGCAGACATAATTGTTTTAAAGTATCAAGGTCTGATAGCTTTTGGCAAGCTCATATGCTTTTTCTTTTGTGTTACTCATTCTATACATTTAAGCATCTAAAAAGTTCTAGACAAAATTTATTTTACATATGACAGTCGAAAGAAAGGAAAGAATTTTAAATTGGTTTTAGAGTAATGATAATAAAATGGGTGGACCGTTTGATAGTTTTCAATCTGTGAATGTGTAACAAGATGACATTTTGAGATTAAAAATGAAGATAAGTATACGTTCATATGTTTTCATTACTCATCTGTGGAAGTTATTAACATTTCCAGCAAATATTCATACCAGTTGAATCTTGAAAATACCAATCCAGCAGCATCCAGAGATGTTCTGATTCTTTTAAAGAAAATCTTTAACAGATGCCACAATTAAAATGACATATAATTAAATTTGTCACTGGTAATAATCCCTTATATTAATGGTTTGTCATGAAACAATACAGATTTAGAATTTCCTTTGTCAGTGAAAGGCAAATAACAGCTAAGCAGGCTCCAAAAAGTAAATCTGTGGATGGATTTTGACCCATCCATCTTCCACTTTCAGGATTTCCCCACATCAGGGTACAAGAGACCTGAAGACAACATAAGATTTGGGGAAAAGTGTGTGCCAGGAGTGTATATCAATTATTAACAATCAAAATCCAAAATATAGTTGCCTTGCTTATTACTGTGCATTTGTACATGTGCCTTGTAATACCTCCCTTCAGCTTTGGAATTTCAGATACAGAGAGGAACCTCTTGACCTGCTCTACCAATTTTACCTACTACCTGCAGGACAATATTCTACAAACCACACCATGTTTGTTTGTACTTCTAAGAGCTAAATGTGAGTGCAATCTGTTTTTAAAGTTTATACATACTTTGGTGTTTAGAGCTATATATGCAATAAAACCAGGAAAATCTGTTGTGGATTACAAGTGAATAGTACTGGGTCAGTGAAGGCGATCCCCTCTGCCTTTTATTGAAATTAGCCTGTCTGGGAAGGACAGGGGATAAAGTTGTGGATTATGAGGGAAAAGCGCCCTTCCCACAAGAACAGCAGTCATGCTACTGAAAGCATCAGACTGAATTCCTCTTGTCATCGGCAAAATTTGTTGGCAATTGACAATCAAAAGTGAGTTGGCCCATCAGCGTTTGCTGCTTAACATTACTGTACAGCTCCGGTAAGCCACAATTGCACCACAAGGATAACATTTCCACTGGAAATTTCTTGATCACCTCAGTTGTCCCTTGCTTCAGTTCTGTTTGCTTCCTTCCACATTGCTGTTTGTCAGGACAATCAGGCAGAAAAATCCAACACCATATCTTTAGCAAAAAATACCGGCAAACGAGAAACCTGTCGGAGGAACTTTATGTGATCCCACAGTCTCAAAAACCCTTGGGGATATAAAATTCCGTGTCTCTGTTTGTCACAGTATATACTCCTCACGGAGAGGTCAGTGTGCACCAGCTCTACTTCTTCGTACCTTGCTTCAGCTTTTTTCTCCTTTTTTACTCCAGAATGTGCAGAGATTTAAATCCTACAGTATGCTGTCTAATAGGCATATTCTCTTAGCACTGAACTGCTCTGGAGAACAGCTCAGGTTTTGTGGCTTTGTATTTTAAGGGTTTGGTTGGTTTTTTTTAACGTTTAAATTTCTGAAATTCACCATGGTTATTCATCATTGTCACCGTTGGATTTAGTACTGGCTTGCTAGTGGCAAATGCCTATAGCAGGCTTTTTGAGGTTTCGGGGGGTTTTCCTTCACATTTTGCTTAAGGGCAATAAAAGAAGGACATTGGTCTCTGCACTCTCTAAGCCACTGTTACTTCCACAATAAATCAGAAAAAAGCAGAAGGGCTTTGGACTGGTATAGTTCAGGCTCTGTGATTTTTTCCAGACCGTATTCTAAGCACAACGGAAACCTTTCTGACTTTGTGGTGGGAAAACTTATTGCCTTGAGATCGAATAAGGGCCTGAGCTTTTATGAAGGGACTCTATTTCCCGTACTCCCAAGATGGAGGCTGGAGTGCTGTGGTTTGGGATGATCAGTGAAATCGGCTCAGTGAAACTTGTACCGTACCTTCTGTCTGAACATTTGGGAAAAAAAAATAAAAATTAAAAGCTCCACAGTATCACTTGCAAGCCTTTGTAAGTTCTCAAAGTTTCTCTCACTTTCTGAACATGTCACTTCACTGCCATGAAGGTGGCTTTCCCCGTCTATTCTGCAAAATAATCTCTCCCCTGAGGAGCTGGCAATCTCCCAGCAAAAACTTCAAGCTCTTTGTTACTTGGCACTGTGTGAAGAATGAAAGCGTGTCTCTAGGACTGGTCCTATCACTGTAAGACAGGAACTATTAAGCGGTGGAAGGGATGTAATGCATCTATCTATCATGATTTTGACATCTTTGTGCATTTTCCCTTCCTAGGTAAGAAAAATCTGCATTTTCATACTTGAAAAAAAGAAATGCCCTGAGGGAAAGAAGTAGCTTTCACTCTTTTTTGTGCCTGCATTCATTTTCTCTCAATTTAGTGCAAGACTACAACAATGTGGGGTCAATCAGTTATATAGTTTCACTATTCTTAATGATGAAGGGTCTTTCTAGAATCCACCCCTTCTCTTGGACACAGGACAATCCGGTTTTTTGGTTTGTTTTTTTTTTTTTTTTTCGAACACAATGCTATATAATCCTAATAAACCGAGACTAATTAATGAGGAGAAATTTGGTAGTTTTACCACAAATGATCTAGTTTTGCCTCTGTGTATCACAATTCATTGGCATTCCTGCACATGTGAGTCTCTGACCACATGATTTCAAGGCTTCTAGTGCTCCTGCTCTTCCAGCTCAGGAAGACAATCTCAGACATTGCAGAATTCCTTTCCCTCATAGAAATTCACCTGGCTGTTTAAGTTTTCCTGATCTGGATTTCCAGAATCCTTACCTGATCTTGTCCTTCATCATTCTGTACTTCCTAGAATTATTTTGCAGATTTTTGCCCAAGAGGTTTATGTAGCTCACTACAAAGTAGTGGAAGATTAGAAGTCATACTAACTCTGATGGTGCTGGACAATTGACTTGTTTCATATTGGAAAAATCAAACACGAACAATAACACAACATAGTTGTTTTCCCCTACAACACTAGATCAGCTGTAGTTGTAAATATAGGTGCCTACTGGTATTAGGGATGGAGGAAAGAAGGAATATGAGAAAATCCATATAACTCTATTAATCTATTCACATAATACGGACCCTCAATACTGAAAACCAATCCCAGTTTCCCAGGGCTTACACACATGTAAGTCTACATATTCCTTGCTGTGTAAGGAAAGGATTAAAAAAAAAAAAATTCCCACGCTATTCAGCATGATCTCTCTCAGGTTAACTCAAATGTTTACTCAGAGTTTGACTCCATTCCCAGATTGGTAATTTCTACCACCATAGATGCTTCACTCACTTGATAGGAAGGTTATAATCAAGGGATGAAGTGAACTGTAGAGCTAGAAGTAGACATCTGCATCTAAACAACAGCTCTGCTAAATAGAATTGATATGAGCCATTTTGAAAAGAAAGTAGGCTTAATGGATGGCCTTGTAAGAGCCCTGAAAATATGGGACCACGTAATCTGACAGTGGTTTTACAACACCTAAATAGGTTACATTCATCTAAGTAATATTTTTAGGTTGTTTTTCCCCTTATTCCAAATGTGCTTTTAAGTATTTTTAGTCAAGCTTTCTGTCTCCTCATGCTGAAAAATCGCTGATGCTTTCATTTTGCAGAAATTGAGGACATTTCTGCTCTCTATGCCATATGAATCAGCAAATCTTCCTCTTAAAAAAAAATCAACTCTTTCAGAACAAAGCAGGAATAAGTAGTGAACTTGCTTTTTTTTTTTTTTTCCCCCTGTTGCTGCTTCTTACCTAGAAAAAGACAGGAGAAATTAATCCAAGAATCATATCTAGATCTTCTTTCCAGAGCTCAGATGGATTTTTTTCTTTTTACTGTTTATTCTCCCTCAATTATTTGTATGTTTGAATTTTGTCTTATTACCATTTTTGAGATGAACGAACAGGGGAATACGGAGGATCAGTATAGAAAGTAAAATCTCAGCTTTTGGAGAAAAAAACATGAATTTCAGATCCAAATTTTTTCTGATAGAAAAGATTATAAGTTTATTTTGAGTATGCTTTTTCACATGCTTTCAGAGTGGGTTTTTTTTTTTTGGCTCACATTTCTTCATAGCACACATTTTGGTACTCTGCCCAGTTTGGTTTAGCATGTCATATATAAAACGTTTCCTTTTAATTTCTTGTTTTTATATGTAACTATACAGAATGGAAGTAACTATTATTTGTCTATTAGTAGTGCAAATTTTTACTACTTTGGGTTGCCTTGTCAAGCCAGTAACTATCAAAAAATGGAGTGATTTATATTTTTTCACATATGTATGTCACTATTTGCCAGAAATGACATAAAGCACACGGATGTATAATCTGTGAGTGAACAAGGTACTAAGAAGAGCAGAGAACAGCAACTGCAACAAAAAAAACCCTATTTGTGGCTTGCCTTCCTCAATGTTTGGGCAAGAGGCTTAGAGATGATGGACTTATGGAGAGTTGATGATAAGTACTTTTTTCAAATGATGCTCCTTGTTACGTCCCAGTTCGACTACATTGGGCCCAGGACAGGTTCGCAATGATTCCTAGTGTGAGATTAAGAGGCAAACAAGGTCAGATGCCGCTCACTGCTGGTTTATTGTTATTCCCCAGCAAAAGTCACTGAGACAAGCGATAGAGTAAAGGCAGAAGTGGAAGAAAGGCAGAAAAGAGAAGCACTGTTACGGAGCGTAGCAAGAGTATAGTCACCACCACAGGCTCAACAATGTCTTGGCGGTCCTCTAGAAGTTCAGCAAGATCCCATTGGTATTGGTATTGGTGGTAGTGGTCTCATTCCCGATTCCCAAATTGTGGTGAGTTGCCACACCAGTTATATTCCAGGCAGCCCAGGTCGGTCTGTAGCTTGACCAATCAGTGTGATGGCAGCCTGTGCCCAGCTAATTGTCATCTTACATGGTTGCCGTATAAGCTTTTCCTGCCCCCTTGCTGTTTGGGCAGTGCTTGGCACAGTCGTTGTGCTTCAGCAATTTTGGAGTGAACGACACAGGCTGGGGTGGGCCCCGGGGCACCCTTTCCAGCTGGGGGGGCAACACCCCCTCTGCAGCTGATGGCAGTCTTGGGGGGTGACTGGCAAGAAGGAGGGACGGTCTGCAGAAGGTGCTAAATGTTTCTAACTGGTCACACAAAACATGAATCAACAAACTCTCATTATTCCATTTAAAAGAAAGGAATCCTGAGATTTCAATAGTAAAATCAAGTAAAAGTCTTGGAAAAGACTACAAACCAAGCCTATGGAAAACTGCTTTTCACTTTAGTGGAAAGTGGCATTCTCACTTTGACTTTAAAACTTCATTGACTTACTGAAGGGAAGATGACAGCTGGGGACTGCACAAGGAGTAAGGCTATACCAGAGCATTGCCGCATCCTGAAACTTGCAAAGCTTTGCCCCAAAACTCAAGTGTGCCATTGTGAATTCTCTGTTCTTTTGGTCCCATCTTCTGCTCACCAAAGCAGGAATAAGTTAGGAAGCAGTATATATTTATATTTTCACATACGTGTGCTAGTAATTTATGCTCAATCTAACACATTCTGCAGAACGAGGAAATTTATATTTTTTAAAAAATGGTATGGTGATATGTTCCCACTATGCGATAGCTTCTGAGAGCAGACAAGTAATTTAGCAAGAAGTGTCAAAGAAATTGCTTTTGCCTTAAGTAAGAACTTGTTGCAAGAATTCAGATTTCTGGGATTGATAGCCTAATTTAGGAAGGTCACACAAGAAAAGAGAAAAGAATAGACCTAAAAAAATGACAACTATATATGACACTGGGCTTAGAATTTTGTGTTTAGATTTATACTCTTCTAGAAAACATATAAATGCACAAAATCAAATTGTGATTGATTGTCTGCCATTACTGTAGTTGACTTCCCCACAGTTCTTATATCTGAGTTACATGTTCTGTAACTGTATTCTTTAATAATGTTATTTCTGTCTAGTGGGATAATAATACCAAGCAAACACACGTTCTTGGGTGCTGACAGTGCAATGTTTTCCGAACTTCTGTATATCAGTTTAATAACTGTCCTCTTCTTTCTCCTTGGGTATTAAACAATACTAGAGTTTTCATCCCGCAGATATTAACAAGACAGAATGACACACTTCATTTTTTCAATACTTTCACTTAACTTCATGAAAGGATACAATTCATATTTCAGTCTCTTCATCTCTTTGCTTTATTTTTAGCAATTAAAGCCTTAGTAGAGATTGATGCCCTTAATTCAGGAACTTTCTTTGTGTCTGACATAAAACTCTTCTGTTTTTACGCATCTCTCCTACATGTAACCCTGTGGCTTTGGCTTCTTACTGGACTGTTTGCCATATAGAGAAGATGACATCAGGAAGAACACAAATGAGAGGCCACATCAAGAGGAAGTACTAGAGTTTGCAGGACCTACTGATAAAGACAGAAAATAAGAGACAGCTTACTGCCAGGTTATATTGCAAGTTGCATACAAATATCTTTTCAGGTCTAGGCACTGTAGCTTAACTGCCTTGAGGGAGTCTTAGTGACTGGGATCCATGCTTACAGGAAAAGTTTGGTGCCACAAGTGTGACAGGTGTTATAAAGTTGTAGCTAAAGCACTGGAAGTTATGTTTTCCTGCTTAGCACACTTTGAGACTGCAGCACAGGCAAAAGCCAGATTCATAAAACTGATGCCGTTGTTTTCTTCTCAAAAACTGATAAGTCACGAGCTAATCCAGCTTGTTACTTTTATGGAGATTTATGTAAAAAGTAACATAAACTGATTATTTTAAAAGTCTGAGAAATTCTGGGACTTCAGCTAGTAACTCAGGCTATCGGTAGTCAGATCTAAAAAAGAAAACCTGTCCTTTGGAACTACAGAGCTGTGGGGTACAAAGGGTCTTCCTAGAGTTCTTTCCCTTTTTAATCTTGAATGTTCAAAAGACTGCAGTTATTAAAGATTGCTATTTCCCTGCTGCTTAGCAAACAGAACTTGGGAGCAAGGTTTCCATTTCAGTTGTAGACCATAAAATCTCCCAAGAATTTCTTTCCCTTGCAAGTAAAAAACTACTCCCAGTATTAAAGTGGAATTCTAAACTTTAAACTATGACTTCAAAAGAGTCATAAAACCAAATCACACTCTTGCAAATTGCTATAAGAATTCCATGGAAACTGCAGAGGAAGAAAAGCTAGAAATTGTTTTGGTTTTAAGTGGTTTATTTTTAATCAAGGATTTCCTCACTGCTCTGGAATTCTCTTGAGTCTAGAGTACATTAAATATAAAACATTGAACACTAGAGAATTTTTAAGTGCTCATAAACACAGTAGTTGCAAATGTACTATGAAAAAAAACCCAACAAAATAACAAAAAACCGCGGTCAGAAGAATGGATCTCCCTTCTTTACACCAATAACCAGATGCTAGAACATCTCTTTTGCAGCAGTAATAGCTTTGGATGGTACTAGACCATTTGCACTCTCAATGAATGAAAATATGGTATTGCTCTGGTTTCAGCTGGGAAATAATTAATTTTCTTTCTAGTGATTGCTGTGAAAGGAATGTCAACTATGCGTATTGGCTTAGTTGTTGCTAAGCGATGTTTATACTTTTCAAGGACTCTTTTCAGCTGCCCATAGAAGCTGAGAAGGAACAGAGACAGAACAACGNAGCTGAGAAGGAGCACAGACAGAACAACGGAATGGCCAATGGAATATTCCATGCCACAGAAGTCATGCTTAGTATATAAATTAGGGTTGTCCAGAGGGCAGGAATCCATGATCACTGCTCGGGAAGGTATCAATTCACTGGGTGGTAAGTGTGACTCGTGTCATTACTATAATTACTATTACTATTACTATTAGTTATTGTTCTATTAAACCATCTTTATCTGAACCCACGAGGTTTTTTACTTTCCCTTACCCCTTTTTTCTCCCTCTTCTCCCTTCCCTTCTAGGGGGAATGGGGAGAACTGCACAAGTGGCTGCATGGCCCTAGCTGCCAACTGGGGTTAAATCACAACAGATACGTAGATAGATTTTGTTATATCATTATTTTCACCTTTCATTCTCTATGCAGCAGAGTTTTGAGTGCTGTGTTACTGGTGCCAGTTCTGCAAACTTCAAAAACTGCGGGGGTGCAAGTTTGTTATAAAAAACAATTCAGAAGCTGGAAACTCAAAGATGTTTCTACAATTGTACATGTATGATGGGCACAGGTTAGCCCTGCCAGAACTCCAGTGTTTCTAGGAAAGCTCAGGGAAGCCTACACATCCCAGGCATACAGGTGGGCCATTAAATATTTCAGTCTTCTATATGGAACACCTCTACCAGTATATAACAGTCTTATACGTCTGAAATTGCAAAATCACATGTTGACTATTGCTCAGCAGTTTTACAATAACATAAAAAGTAAATTAGCCTGAACTTATTTCATAATAGATTGCAGTCTCATCATATTTCATAAATTAGGTTATGCTAGGTCAGTACTTTGTTAGGAAGAACAGACATGTACTTCAGGAAAAAAAGAACTGAAAAGGAATTCAGTTCTCAGCATGACACAGATTTTTTTGTTTGTCCTTAGGCAAGATATAAAGAACTTAAAAAGGTAAAGGTATATCCTGGTAGCTTTTGAGAACAACTCTCTCCCACCACACTGGTCTCCTTTTTCTCTGAAGTGGAGCACAGAAAGCTATGTTAGGCATGTACTTCTTCCTACATTATGCAAGGCATCTCAAAACAAAATCAAAAAGCAATACAATATTGAAAGGAGACACATGTAGAGCTAACTGAGTAAAAACTGAGCAGTGGCCACCTTAGAAAACAAAAATCATCTGACATCCCTCCCCAGACCATTGCCTCCTAAAGCTGAAACCATTCAATGACACATGAAAATACTTCTTATAATTTGGAGTATACAGTATAGCCTGAGAAAAAAATCAGAGGAAAGACAATCAAGTACTGATTTTTAGCCCTCATTCCAAGGCTTGAGTCTGTATTTCACATCCATGTAAAACTTATATTTTGCAAAACTTTGCTGAGTACTTATTAGAAGCAAACCCTTCCCCATTTCTAGATAAATTTGTCAACCACAAGAGTCCAACAGTTTATTTTGCGCATCTTCTCTGTTGAATTGTTTGCCCAAAACTGACACTGCTTCAGCAAGAGAAGAGACGTTTGCATGCCTTAGACAACAGCCTGCCATAGCTGAGCTGTCCTTTGAATACTGCCTTGGTTTTATTAACACAACACAGAGGCTGTAGGATGACAAACCCCCAAGAAAAAATAGCAGCAAGTTAACAATGACTAACTTTGGTAAAAATCAGCGGGTTTAAGAGAACTGACCAAAGCACTGTCAGCACAGGCAAATCCTATTAACGTGCCTCAGGTTATTTGAATATAATATTCAGAAAACAAACAAAACACCAGTAAACAGCTACAGGCACAGGTCACTTACCACAACCTTATATTTCCTTAAGTTCCTGACTGTAAATTTGTCCCCACACAGGGTTATCAGATGAATGAAGATTATTACTGTAACACTCAGGTAGCTAAGAAAGCTCAATTATTTAAAGCCTATGCGTTTAATTGCTAAGAAAAATCAACTAAACGCTGAAAGTAATTTCTAAATGAGAAAGGAATAAGAAATGCCAGTCATAAGCATATTGTCTTCATGATAGCATCTAATTGCTGACCCTATAATTCTATTGTGCTAAATGACAGCGGATCTTACTGATGAACTTCCTGATTCTGGGGAGCAGAAATGAAATTAAAATCTTGGATCAGACTGCTCTCTGATCAGTATGCTTACTGATCTTGATGGGCTTCATCCTCAAAGATGCTGAGTGCTGCTCTGAAGCACAGATTGAGTGCATCTTCCAGCGGAGAGCTGAGAATATCCAGCATCATTCCATAGACCCCCAGGACCCTGCAGAATGGAGCTTCCTACTCAGGGCTTAGAAAACAGCTTTGGGACTAATTACCATGCATTGTCTCCTTCCTCAGCATTTAGCATTGATGTCATCTGCCTATAAACATTATCAGATCAGATCAATTTCAAACCAAAACCCTGACAGAAACAAGATCAAAGTAATTTTTCTTTTTTTCTTTTGGCTGCTACCTTGAATTCCACCTGTATGTCATATGGGTTATATACGGGGTGATGTTAAATCAGACATTGTTTATGTGCTCATATATGCCGCTTCTGAAATAGTATGTTATTACACTACACAATACGCTGTACAATAGCACTTCACTGTGTTAATACATATGAATTAGTCAAAAATAGAAAACGATCTACCGGGTTATCAAGTCAACTCATTGAAGTTAAATCTCCTTGAACCTTCACTTAGCCAATGGAAATTAGTAATTCTCTCATTCTTAGCCTAAAATTAATTAAAGGCATTAATTTGTGGGAGACAACATCATGTACAGTAGAGCAGGAAGAAAACAGAAAAGTGAATGTTGCTCTTGAGACTGTCTGATTTTGCTTACTCTCCAAAGAGGTGTGTTCCTGTGAATTGAGAGAGGAACAACGATATCTGTAAGCGACCTGAGATTTTGCTAATTATACATTGGGCAAACATTAGATTATTCAAACTGTCTTCTTTCTTGACATTTTTGTAAGGATAAAACTTGGTATGTAATGCAACACAGTTCAGTGATTTATTCAGGTGCTTCAATTTCCCTGGTAAATATACTCCTTTTGCACTTCTTTCATTGATCTCTTTGATCAAGAACACTTTGGGACGCTGAACTGAAATTTTGCAAGTACTTGGGAAGTAAACATTAGATCAATTCAAATCAATCTACATTTTTCATTTTTATGCTTTTAAAATGCTTAATTTGGCTTCACTTTTTAAAATTATTAATTACCATCCAAAAGCTATTTCCAAAATTTCTGGAACTCTTGTCAAAATATGTGGGGTTTGTCTGCTTCAGAGCTCTGTCCGAATGTTTTCTAAATGGAAAAGTTATCAAAATAGATTCTTGGTTTTGTGTGTTCCATAAAAAAGGTGATCAAAATATTCCTGAGCGGCTCCACTGTGAAACTTTATTAATGTTTGATCAGCACTTTGAAAGCCTAAAAATATAAGTCACTCTGAATATGAACATTAAAATCTCACAGCACAACGACATGGTAGAAAGAAAAGTTAAATAAAAGCAGGGAGGTGACAGTAAAGATGAAGTTATTCTAAGTTACTCAAGACTCTTGAAATATGTTTATTCTCAAGCTAGAATTTTGACCCATCATGCTCAGGGGGACAGCATGAAAACACAGATTCACACCACAAATATCAAAAAATTAAATTATACTTCAAATTACACACACCACTTAATTAAAAAAGATCAAGCAGGTGTTATAAAACACATTTTTTCCAATATCGAATAAATGAATGTCTCAAAGAACTGTTAATGGCATATGCAGTGTCATGGTCTGGCCTCAGCCGGCAACAAAGAACCACGTGCTGCTCTCTTAGATCTTCCCCCCAACGGGGAAGAATCGGAAGAAAAAGGCAAAACTTGTGGGTTGAGACAAAGGCAGTTTGTCAGAGCAGCAAAGGGAAGAAGAAAACAACAAAAATAACACCGATGGAGGAAAATACAAACACGATGACGGAACCGTCACTCACCAACTGAACCGGGCCATCCCAGCCCGCTCCCAGAGACAATTCCTGCCCTCTCCCCTTGCAGCTCCCAGTGAGCACGGCTGAGATGGGATGGCATACCTGTGTCCCTGCCGGAGCCTGGGGAGAACTAACCCTATCTCCGCCAGAACCAGGACATGCAGATTTCACACATAGTTCTCGTTAAACTAGAACGTGTCTAGTTATTTCATATAGATCTATTGTTTGCTGCTCTAGAGAAATTCTATGTGCCGGGCACTTGAGTGGAGTAAAGATTTCCTCACACCAGTGGCATGAAACTAAACCAGCAGAGACTGAAAGCATAATACTAAAAGTGTAAATCTCTCTGTCACACAAAACCAATCAGATCACAAAGATGATGCACTTTAAAAACTATAAATACTATAATCCACCTAAAGCTGGCTACAATTGCTGCTTTGCAGGTGTGCAAAACAGTGCTAGGATGTGAAATTAAGCAGAGGTCCCTTTCGTTAAGGGAAGTGGACTGCTGGTTTGGGCTACCAGGTTTCTCAGCCTAGCATCTACCAAAGTCAATTGACTTTTTGTATCTGGCACCAGTAAGAAAAAGCTCAAGCTTTGGTTCTAGCTGCACCAAGTATTTGCTATCACCATGCCAACTTTAATCCACAGCAGGGAGATAATACCTTCAAACAACAACAGCTCCTCTGGGGATTAAAATAGATACTTTCTAAATGAAAAGTAGGCAGTAATTTCACCAGTCACAGACATGCAGCTCTTCAGGAATACGATGATGCCTGTCCTAACAGAAGTCATGCAAAGAATGTATTGTATTATATTATATGAGTATACAGTCTACTGGCTGGTTTGACATGGATTATCAGGGAAATAATGCAGACTGATTTAGCTTTCCGCTTGTCCAAATACTTGGAGGCTTTGTATTGACCAGAGCAGGCTTTTTTTGTCTACTAGCTGTGATTTATCCAGTATTTTATTATATGTATAGCAAACTGTTGACAAATCAGCCTCCCGCTGAGCACTGGTATTCCACTAAAAAATAGCACATGTAAAGCTAAATTGGAAATTCATCTCTTGAAAATAACCAGCTTAAAGAATTCCCAGTTCAGTTCATTTATTCTTCATCTTCTATTTTGCCAAAGAAGAAATGCAGCAGACAAAATGTTGGAGCATTTACCAGCTGACTTTCCAGTAAGAATGATACAGTTTTTCCAAAAATGGCAAATGCCCCAGTTTATACTGTAGCTGCCAACCCTCGTTAATATTCAGAGTCTAATGTCTGCACAGTTATCAAAGGCAGACACTTGTTTCTGTTCACTCAGGCAAATAAATATCACAGCTATAAGTACAGTCTCTTTCCCCTGTTGTTTTTTTTTTTTTTCAAAATTCTTCCAAATAAATATGTTGTTTAATAAATAAATACATAAAAAGAAAAAATTAAAAAGCTTTCCTGGTTTTTTTCTACCAGACAATGCTTTTGACATGACCGTAACCATCCAAACCCATCCTGCTACATTAATTTCTTATTTGTGAAAAATAGACATCTGCTCCTGATCAAAATCCTGACATTTTGATTAGTGGAGGAAGAAATAAGTGAAGATACAAGTCCACAGGAATTAACAAAATAGATTTTATGTTATCCCCATTCACCAGTAGGATTGAAATTGACGCCTTTTCTTCAAATAATATTAAGCCCAAGTTTGCAAAAAGGCCATATCTTGACCAAAATAAAGAAAAAAAAATCTAAAAATTTGTCCTTTGCTGACCTCCTTATGTGATTCCTTAACTTTAGTTTCTACAATAATTAGGCAATGATGACTTTTGATTACTAGTGTTTCAGCACATATTTACCCAGCGAATTCTGCAGTAGCTCTCTTGAAAATGTCTCAATGCAATGGGAATTCCTTGGTTGGTTCCCACTGCCTGTATTTTCATTCTAGCAATGCACCATTGATTTTGATTGAATAGAAATGTAAATTTGAAAAGTGTAGGTATTCCAGCTCAACTTCTGTATAGATATTTTAAAAACGGGTAAAACTAAATTACTTAAAATATGAATATAAAACATTACTCTTTTTTTGAGATAATTGAGATAAAATAGTACATTTTTATTTACTTGTTTAATAATTCATGAGGTATTTACTAAGGAAGAATAACAAAAAATTCTTTTGAGACTCCACTAAGACAGGCAATTAGCTAGAAGCTAAATTGTATCATGAATACTTTCTAAAATGTTCAACTTCAATGTTTTTTACTGAATTAGAGTCCAGTGCCTTACTGAAAAAAACCTATCTGTGTTCTATGGAACTCAAAAGGTTTCAGGGCTCCAAGCACCTGTAAGATCCAGATATGTTAATTTAAAATGATGAAGCATCAATTAAGTCTATTAATAACTGAAGAAAAAAGAATAAAATGTGTAACAGCAGTATGTGGTCTTGTCCTTATTGTCCAGACACTTCCATGATGTGTTATTATTCTTTCTAGAACTGGATAAAACTTTATATTGATTTCACTGGTATTTTAGTGACTAAAGTTGGAAGAAAATCTAAGACTTAAGAACTACCAGGCTTCAATAGCTATAGTCAATCCTTTTTCCCTCTACTCACGCTCTCCTGTGGGGAAAACTCTAGGATTCACCTAGGCCTTACGTGTGAACAAACATTATTCATTTTCAGTAATACTCTAGTCTCAATAAAAAGAGAACAACCGAATATTTAGCCTGTAAAAAGGTGGTGTTTGTAATCTCTCAGGATTTGACCCAAATGTACAAACCCTGTTGAGGACTAAATATATTTTTTCCTTCTGATGATTTATTAAAAAAAAAAACAAAAAACAACCCTAAGTAGTATTGATCTTAAAAGGGACCTCCAAGGAGTTTAACTATAAACCTACCCATCAATGATGATTCTCCATTAGCAACTATATTTTGAGAGCTGTCACTTTTTAATTTTGGATTATGAACTATTTAGTGCATTTTTCCATAAGGCTTTTGAGTTGAGATTTTCAGTTATGCGTAGTGTTTCCTCTGGAGTTGATTCATTTTTACATAATTTTCTTATAACCATTCAATAGCAGAGGAAAAACCACTTAGTCATTCATGTTATGAGTTTAGTCCTTAATTTTAGTTCAACAGCAAGATGAGTCAAGTAGACTGAAGCCAACGATCAGCCAGCCTTGAAAACATCAACACACAGCCCCACAGCGAACTCTTCTTTTACAACATACTGTTCCTTTTCTCTCCCTCCCAAATGAAGATGCATATCAAAGTTTCATTAATATATGTTATATCTGAAAAAAAAAAAAACCTGAAAGCTTTATGGAAAACACACTATACCCTGATCTGGAAAAATCAGTTTAGAGTTATAGCGAGTATTCCAATAAAACTTTGAAATTATATTGGTTTAATCCTAATCTTTATTCATTTCTTTCTAGGAATAAGAGTTCTTGTCTAAAAGCTGTGACCATACAGCACTGAACAGGAAAGGAAAAGTGGCAAGACGTGGGAGAAAATTGCTTAGGAAAACTCTTGGGAAAATTTAGATGGAAATTAACAATTTCCTGTGGATTTTAGAGGTGGCAACAGAAGAATGAAATTCCAATGTATGACGTATCTCATGCTATAGCTATTCATACCTTCACTCTTCCAAGAGAGATAAGAGTAAGAAAGCAACTTCAAAGTTTGTGTCCCAGAAGCAGAACATGTACTGGTACTCCTGATAACAGGTTTGTGGGAATTTTATTGCTTGTGATACCTTTCACCGTAACATAGAAAGCCACTGCTCTCAGTACTTTTATGCACTGAAAACTGTTTTTACATGCTTACTGAACTTCATTCCAACATTTGGAGAAGTAGGGCTCATATCATAGCTTGAAGCTTGCAACATTCACATTATATAAGAATAATAAAGACAAAATGCAGAGAAATGGACAAGTCTTACAAAATATTCAAAAATCCCTTAGAAAACAACAGCAAAAAGCAAAATCTCTGAGAAGGCATATAAAGGTAATCAGTCTCTTGGATATCTTAGTTTATTGACTGCTTGCTAAATTTTAATAGAAACAGGCTTCTTCAGAAGTCTTTTCTATTTAAGAGCTGAACTATTGAATCCTTTGTTTTCCAGAGGCATCCATGTAAGGAGTTGTTTCTTTGCACAACTGCAGAAAACTAAGGATTGATTGGATCTAATCCAAGCCAAGCTGTGAATACCTGTAGTTGCCAGGAGGCATTTTCCCAGCCCTTTCATGTTTGGAAATAGCAAAAACAACTCTTTGTGGGGATGCAATATGCTTAAAAAGCACACAATAAACTTACTTCTCTTCCTTTTGCACTCAAACCTCAGGAATACACTCTGTCGCACAAAGCCAATCCAGACAGGGAGCAGTGTAAAACTGAGCAGAGTTGCATGGAGCACAATCGTCACAAAAGCCATCATGCTTTTCTGTGTGGCGCATGAGCGGCATTAGCAAACATCAATAACTGGAGATTTTTCATGCTTGATTTGAGACTTTTTCTTTCCATATAACGTGATCCTCCTGATCTTCCTATTATATTTTATTCTAGTATCAGCTACATGCAAGTAAGATAAGAAATCTATGTAAACTAAATAATTTTCTTCAGGTTAACACTGCTTTAAGTTACAGGAGCCCTTGCTAGTTAGATTTGATCTTCCAGCTATCTACACAGATACTTTGCACAAATAAGTTTTCTGGTTGCAAACACTTGAAATCTTCTCGTTAAAAAAGTTGTGTGAACAAAAGTTTATAGAAGGAGGCCATTAAACTATGAAAGGAAAACACATAGAAAGATCTGTTCATAACAAGAACAACTCACCTAAGGACTAGACAGTTTACAGGAAAGATCTAAGAAATGCTGTGTACTTTGTTTTGGCTAGCATCATGGCTCTAGCTTTAAAATAAAAACCCTCAGCCTGAAGCACCCAACACAGAATCCACCTGGTTTTCCATACCATTAAGACATCTCGGCGATACCCACTTCAGTTCCCCTCTGCTCCTTTTTAAAATTAAAAACAGAAAACAATAATAAAATAAAAAAATCAAAAAGCTGATTCAGGGTCAGCTCAGTGAACGTGTTTCCATTGAACCTCACAAATACTTGCACTGAATTGATAATCTTTGAGAATGGAGGGAAATACCATAAGGAATTATTGTACTCGATTTTAAGAAATTATTTTGATTTCATGTCATGAATGCCTAGCACTCAGTAAAAATTCCTGACGACTTGTGTTGCTGTTCAGTTTATAAATCATTGGGGTTTGATTTTATGAGGCAGTTTCAGACTCTTACTCTATTTTACATTGACATAATACATCTCACCCTGAAAGATTCCTAAACATTCAAGATTTAATTTGCCGTCAAGTGAAGTAAAGGCTGATGCAAGGTGGAATTCAGCTCATGTGTTGAAAAAAGACGGCTGAGGGGGGACCTTATCAATGCCTATAAATACTGACAGGGGGGTGTCAGGAGGATGGGGCCAGGCTCTTTTCAGTGGTGCCCAGGGACAGGACAAGAGGGAACGGGCACAGACTTGAGCACGGGAAGTTCCACCTAAACCTGAGGAGGAACTTCTTTCCCTTGAGGGTGGCAGAGCCCTGGCCCAGGCTGCCCAGAGAGGTGGGGGCGACTCCGTCTCCGGAGACATCCCAAACCCGCCTGGAGGCGTTCCTGTGCCCCCTGCTCTGGGTGACCCTGCTCTGGCCGGGGGTGGGACTGGGGGATCTCCAGAGGGCCCTGCCAACCCTAGGATTCTGTGATTTAGCTGCTTTAAAGTACATTTTAGGATAAAACACGTAGAAAATCATGATAACCAGCAAAAGCTACAGAGTTTATCTATGTATAATATTAGCACTAAATCTGTTACGTTTTAAAAACATATAAATAACCTTGTGTGAGGATTCTGATGCTTACTCAAACACCTCCACAATTCCTTCCCTTAGCTACCTTTAAAACATCAGAAAAAATCCTCATAAAATTTACCAACTCTGAAAAGCTGCTTCTGCTGTCAGACCCTCATTTCACTACCAGGTTGAAAAGGAAGGGGGGGGGGGGGGAAAAAACAAGGGAAAAAAAAACAACAAAAGATTGCTACCTCTGCTCACAAAACATACTTAATTGGTCTTTTTCCTCTGCTTGTCACAACCTGTCTGACACATAGATTGTAAGCTTTCTGAAGCAATGATTGTCTTCTCTGCCGCCTGTTTATATAATGCTTAACATTAAGGGGAGATGCAGGATGTGGAGGTTGTGCTTTGTTCCTACACCACAACACCCTTGTTTTTTAAAAGGATCCAGTTGGTAGCATTTAGAGTAGAACATAAAGTCTAAAGCTTTTTAGCTTTATATCAGGCCATTAATTCAGCAAAACCACTGACTAAATCATTGGTATTTCTTCCTGCAGTTCCTTGATTTTTCTTGTGGGTGTTGCAGTCAAATACCAAAAAAGTCCAACCTTTGAGGTCCTAAGTGAGTACTAGCCTTATGTAAATTGATTATTCTACGAGAAGAGTTCTGCTTTATACAGTTTAAATTTCCAAATTTTTGCTAAGGGTGGAAATTGCAGAACTTCAGTATCTTTTCCATTATTCTTGCTAGAAGAAGTAAAAAAATTATTTAAGACCTTCAGAATTCTTGCTGCTTGTGCTTAGAGTTTTTTTTACTTTCCTGAGTCTCACACCAAGACAAACATCTGTTTGCCTTGGTACGTTGCGGTAGCTTTCACCCTGAAAACGGTGAACTTCTTTTGCAAATTTATGATTGAGTTTTTGTCATTCCAGTCAGCTCAGCTGTAACATTGAGCTGACTGGAATAAAAAGTTATGAAAATGATTTACTACGAAATACTTCTGCTACAGACAATATAATGTCTTTTCCGTCCTTTTTTCCTACATTTACCAGACTAATTCAAAGTTTGCTTCTGTTTTTAAGTCTTCTGAGCTAGTGGTTAAACAATATGTGAATCTAGAAATACTAACAGGATGAAACGAAAAAGCTAACAGCGGCAAAGAAAACCTTTTCTCCAATGGGGGAATCACAAATAAAAAATAAAAAAATGTAGGCTAAATACTCTATTTTTCAAAACTGAAGCAGGAAAGTGCTATACTCATCCTGTTTTAACTCATCTAACACATTGATGATGTGACCTTAAAAACTAACCTATGCCAATCAGAATAGCCATATTATGTCCTAAAACTTCACAGCTGTCCAAAGTGGAGACACAAAAAGCAGATTTTTGCAGTAGCTACAGATACCCGCACTTCTTGAAGGTTCCACCGCCTCTGCAAAGAGAAGACACGAAAAATAATGAGAAGGATAATTCTACATTTTTCTGAAATTTTGGTTGATAATTTGATAATTTAGTCTAGAGCTTGATGACTAAATTTTGCAGCATTTATTCTAGTGAAGAGTAGAAGTAGTTGTATCTTAGATAGCTCAGTATTAAGATATCCACCTAATAAAACAAAACAGGCTGCTTCACTAGGATACTACTCAGGCCTCTGCCATTGGCTGACATAACGACATTTGTCAAGCAACTTGTCTCTGTTGCACCATTTCTCCCTTTAAAATAGATATGAATAATGCTTTTAAAAGAACAGGCTCGAAATATGTGGGATAATTACTAAAATTGTCCAGAAATGTAAAAGTATAGCATTGTTCATAGCTTAAGGAAAAGTGTGAAACCAAGAAGCTTCTGCGGTGGAAAACAAGATACACATGGCATAATAAGGAACACCGTATCTGTGGTTCCCAGACAAAACTACAGGATGGATGGAATGGAATGTCGATTCTCTGGCCTTGCCTTGTGTAGATAACGGGAGGGAGACGGCACCGAGACCAGATAAAGTGGCTTAGTTGGACCCAGAGCCAACATCCTGTCAAATTTTTATGAACTGCTGTCCTTTGTGTGAACTTTGCTCATTATAATGTCATTTTAATGCATTTTAATACCAAAATACACCTCCATCCCAAAGGCTACCCGCCTCCGAGGTGCGATCACTCCTCGNCTGAACGCGACCGCAGACTTGAGGGCGGTTGTGCGAGTTCATGAGCACGACTGGACTGAAGGTGCAGCCCGCTATTACTGTATCCAAATCGTGATAGTTTAATACGGTACATTGAACGCGACTGGACTGATAGTGGCGAATTGGGCATTACTCGGAATTTAAGCCCAGCCGCACCCAGCCTTCCACCTCGGTGAGGAGTGTTAGAACGCGAGGGGGCTTATTTTCTGCCAAAAGTGTTTTGCACCACCACCACCACCCCTCATGCAACAAAAGGTCCAAATAGTACTTTGAAAGAAATATTTTTTATTTTTTGCCAACTCCACTGAAGGAATCCTGCTTCAATATCTAGTTGAGCTGTCATAGCACCTGTAACATCAAAGCAAGCAGTGTACTGACCCATGGCAGGGCTGGGACAAATAGGAAGTCCAGCATGGCCAGCCCTGGACCAGGCATGCATGGCAGATCTACACTATAGACGGCAAAGGTGCGGGCCTACTGAAGTTTTGAAGTCAACTTTAGAGTTGCAAGGTCAGGTGAATCAATTCAATCAGGCTCTGAGAAATATGTTAGTTTCAGTTCCTACTGCTCTAATTGAAATCTGCATTTTCAGGGAGCTCCCATGAAACATTTTTAATCCACGTTCGGGAAAAAATGTGTAGGTGCTATTTTCTCATTTGCAAAAAATCTGAAGCAGGTCTATCTTGATATACCTGTACAATTTTGGACTCAAGTCTTCTGGGTAAATGCCAATGAGCAATTCAGCGTTCTTATATAAACGATAATCAATTGATATGGAAAATAGAAAATTACTTCTATTTCAAAAGCAAAAGCTCATGATAGAGAGCTTTCATGTAACAGTTACTGAAACTGAGATAATACTGAGACTGTGTATCTCTCTGCAATCTTATCACATATTGTAAGACACCTAAACAACAGAACCACCTCACTTAGTGTTCAGTGATGTCAGAAAATGGTTATTTAACAGACCAAGCTATGTAGTACCTCTTTCTTCTCCATCAGTCAAGGACTTCTGAATTGATGATCTCTTCATGTGTTCCTCTTGGAAATATAATGGTTATTAAGTCAGAAGATGATTGTATTTCCTCCATATCCAAGCTGGGTCTGGCAAAGATCTGCCATGTGAATTTAGTGACTTAAATCTTCACTAGCATTTGGCTATCTGTTCAGTATTCCTTTGCACAGTATAGCCATTCCTTCACTTCCAGCAGTAAGATTCCTCAGTTTACATTCTAGGGTGATGCAGAATAATTTTGGACCAGGTTTTAGGTAAGCTTTTTCACTCCTGTTCTTCAGAGCTATCTCTTACAGGCCTTTTCCAGAGGTTCCAGTAGTGCTGGCTGTGGAAGAAGCATATACGTGCACACCATAGTTCGGAATTGAGTGGTGAAAACAAGCTATATCTACACTGTATAGCTTCTTTGGATTTGGATTAAATTTTGGATTAAGCACTTATTCTCCATGTAGGGAAAACACTTAAGAGTACATTTGTTCTTCTACTTCTTTCATCAAAGGAAATACTTATGTATCAGGGAGAATCTCAACATTTATATAGACCGTAGAGACAGCTGAAGGACTAGGATACCAAAACAAAGGAGCATAGCTCCATGATGTATAGCTGCACTAAGGTGTAACATCTAATAGATTGGTCTTTCCACCAAAAGGATTTTATTTATTTGTTTATTTATTACATCTAACACAGGAAGAGGCTTTTCTCAGGACACAGATCTGTGTTCCGTTGCTTTGGCTGCTTGAAGCCAGTGAGTCACAGCTCAAATTTGTAAACTTCAAAAGGTGCTTCAAGGGACAGAGCACGGGTCCCCTGCTCTCCCAGTTAGAGAACTTCATACTATTCATCAGATCATTAAATATGAATGGCACAAGAAAAGGAGTCTGATTCTATATTTTACAAGATTCATGGGCTCTTGAAAAGAGAAATCCAAGTTTCAATATAATTGCTTGCTCTTTTATATTCATTGCTGAGGAATGTTTACCTCTTATGCAACGGTTCTTCCCATTACAATAATACATAAATAATAAATGCAGAGAGTATCATCTTCAACAACATCTTCTGATTCCTATTTCCTTACAATTTATAGCTACAGCTGACTACTGAAAGCTGGAAGTTCAAATACTTTCAGAAAGGAGGATGCAGCAGAATATGGGCTTCTCGGTCTATTCATAAGTACTCCACCCTCACGGCTTCTGCTGTCTTCCATAAAAGAAAGTAAGTAAAACAAAAGTTCCTCAGTGGAATTAGCAACTGACTTGCAAACCAGAATTAAATCCTATATACCAGAGAGAGACAAATATTTAGGAAACAAGATTCCCCTTGGTATTTCCTTCTTCTAGTGACTACCGGTTTGGCGATTCTTATGCGTAGATATCTATTGCTTCACATGTGGCTTCATTATCATGAGTTTGTACTGAAAAGTATGTGATACAGTATTTAATGTTGTTTCATGGATCTAATTTTTGAGGTATTAGAAATTATTATTGTCTTCAGAAATATCATATATTTCTTGTTTTTCTTACTGTTTGAACATCAATGTATACACTGCATTGCCAAAATAACTCATAAAGAAAATCTGAACATTTATGTATTGACTATCCATGATTCAGATGAGACTCCAGTGGAACAATAATAATGAACTACAGCTGCTATCAAAGGCGCTATGTAAATGTTCTACTTTTCAATAATATAACACGAAGTATCTTATGCAACAGGTAACCAATAATCCAAAAAGTCCCTTCACAACCATTTTGATGTGGGCCCTGCATTTATAGGCTGTATTTTCCAGAGTGAAAATTCAAAGTGAAATTCATGTCTGTGTAGATAGGCAGCATAAGGCTTATGAACTCACTTACACCCCTAAATTAGAATTTATTTGGAATATAAACAGTGTATTGGTCTTCTGCTGGTTCCAAGAACAGTGGTAAGTCTTCCACTTTTAACTGTGTAATAAGCGTACAGAAAGATTTTTCAGGTAATTTGACTTAGTGTGTTCCCCATTTCTGTCTTTTCATCTGCTACATTTAGGGATCAACAGAAAAAGAAAATCATGAGCTTTTGAGGACAGCAATTCAGAAGACGGAAATAATTTCTGTTTAGTACTCTGCCAATGCTGCCATTGTGAACATCAGCAATCCAGAATCATCAGTGCCAGAGCCTGCATGGATTCAGTCCAGGGCTCCAGATCCCAAATCAGGCTGTCGTTGACTCTTTGTTAATATATAAATCATTTACTGAAACATAGCCAGTCAAAACAGAATACCATTTGTGTCCATGTGAAGGTCTGGCTGCTCCTGCCAAGAGTGACTCATGTTTAAGGGGCACAAAGAAAAAGGGCTCAAAATGAATAATTAAGGCCTGATTTTTGTTGTTGCTTGTAGCTTGTACCAGCATTTCTACCTGTGCAAAATACTGCTCAACTGTTGAGAAAGTTTAACAGTTGCTTACACTGAAGTAACAGACAGTAAAAATTGTTACAGAATGGAAGCTCAGGTTAACAGACTATGACCTGTGTATAAAAAAAAACCATATAAAAATGATTAGGATATGTGGATGAGCTAAGAATGAATGGGTTTCATTATATTTTCTGTATTCCATTGCAGAAAAAAAAATAGGTTTTATAAATTGACTTGTACACTCTTTGTTTTTCCTCGTTGCTGTACTCTCAGAAATAGAGGAGAGCAGAACAGAACTGCTTTGTGTGAGCATCACTTACCCTTTGGCAAATGCGACTGCTACGCTGTTTATTACATATAGCACTGTAGTGGGCAGCGATGTGTCTCAGGTTTAGAGACATTTGTGACAGCAGCTGTACCTGCATAACGAAGATATAGACTCTCTCTGTCTGAAGGCTTATCGTCTAATTCCTCATCACCACGGAAAAGTTCATCACATATTCCTTTATTATAGTGACTACTTGGAACGCAAATTACTGCTCAAGTTTAGCTTACACTACTTTCCAAGCGACATAAAATAATCAGAAAAATATTTTAATTTTTTATTTTTTTACCAGATTAAATGTACTATTCTTGTATCACTGCATTAAACTGCACTAGTTTAATTCAATATCTTAGCTTCTGACTGCACCTCTCACTTTCTCATATAGACAAGCAACAACAGATGAGAAACAGAGAGGAGCCCACCAGACAAAATTGTCAGCACAACAATCTGTGGTCACACCAGACCGGGATCTTTATCCAGAGTCACTACATTCAATACGATTGCAATTGATTTCAACAGTAGGATGAATTCTTGCTGCATACTCTTGCCAGTAATTTGAATGCTAAATGATAATTGACTTATATCAAAGTCCATGTGTGTTGGAATATGACTACAGAAACTCCTGAATTACAGAGAAAAGGATTAGATAATTATGTCTCCACTCAAACTGAGCATAAGTTCTACAGTTCTCTTAGAAAAAAGTGAAATTTTTCATCTGATTTCTTCAGTCCAGCGACTCCTCTGCAAGACTACATATTAGAATAGGCTTGTGTTTGACATTCCTGTTAAACTTACTCCCTACTCTTCACAAGACCACTGTAGACATGTGTCTGAGGACACAAAATGCATGCTTCTGTTCTTGTGAGAGATTTGAAATAGTACCTGTTATTGAAATTCATCATTATTTCTTACTAACCAAAAACCTGAGGGGAAGGAAAAAATAGATGATAAACTTCGTCTCTTCCTGACAACTGACCTTTCAGGATTAAAAAAGAATGATAATAACAATACAAAATAAATCTTGAGTTGGTCAAAAAATTATCCTTTACATCAGCCAATGCCCTGCTTGGAATGTTAGTGTTTAAGGTTATTTTTTCAGGCTCTGTAAAGCCAAAGTGTACTTTTATACATGTATGTGAGAATGAATTCAGTGCCTGCTAGAGAGTAAATGGTCAGGCTTTCTTAATTGGGTGGAATATGAGAAGATTAAGAATTTTCCATACAATACTCTTTGACAACAAAAACTTCATCATACCCTGCAATAGTCCTGATAATCCAGTCCTGAACTCCACTGCTCAATCCTGACATAGATCTTGCTCACTGGTCTAAGTCTAAGGACTATTTAAATAGGCACACTCTCCTGGGATCCCAGAAAAAGCACTGCCTTCCCTCTGTCATTTACATGAAATTTATATGCCTTGTTTCAAAAGATGCAATTAAATCAACTAATCTAATCCCTTAATAAATAACAATATATGACTATGTGGATACCTGTACGTACAAAACAAAACCCCAAGAAGACGTTTCACAAAGTAGCAGAACTGAGGCTGTATATTAGGCACTCCTCTATACAGATAGGTCTGACTTGCTGTTTTAGCTTCATTTGATTTTCTTCCAGCCCTTTCTTACTTTCAGTAAAACTCTGATTGTTTTGAATTTAACCAGCAATGGGTGAACCAGTAATTGAAATAGGATGTCTGTTTTGGAACATGGACTCTTCAGTAAATCATGTTTAATAGGAATGAAATGGTTTTTCAATCTGAACCAAGTAACATAATGAAGTGACGATGCACTATTTATTTTCCAACACATGTCTTTAACAGGTAACCTCACTAGATACACTGAAAGGGGGGTGAAAGACTTTTTTTTAAAGTTCTGCGTTACTGCAGTGTTTAAGTGCTCTCATAGAAAATTAATTCTCAAAGACACAATTGCACCGCGTAGGAACATTTCATTTTCAGCAGTGGAACAGACGTATTTTCTCATTCAGTTGAGACTCAAAAGAGAAGACACAAAAATGTTGTAGGTAGTGGAAAATAGAATTTTCGTAATTTTAGATATAGAGGAACAAATCAACAAGTCACCCATGTTTCCAAGTGTTTTTCAATTTGGTGTCCAGACAACACACCTTTCTTCCTTGATAAATAAAAGAAAGACTGAGAAGTCTTTACTTACATGTCTTTTAGTAGTTTTCAAACTCTAGTTACATAATGAAAACTTCAAATTTGCTGTCATCAAATCAATGAAATTAACACTGATTTAATACAGGTACACAGTAAATATTTAAATTAAATGATAACACAATCTGAAGAAACCACAGCTGTAGTTAGCACCACTGCATGTGATTTCTTTCATGTATGAGGATTCTCTCCTTGTTGCAATTTTCTTTCGTTCTTTGCAGTTGCCTTAGAGAAATATATTCCTTTGCTTCACTGGCTGACAAAAATACATGTCTTTAACATTCCCCCCCCCCCGCCCCCTTCCCTCTT